>OY992876.1:288385013-288587513 GCA_963921405.1 Cepaea hortensis
GCGGGCGCGCGCGCACGCGCGAACACGCAAATACATGCACTCACACACACACACATACACCTGCACCCTCAAACAGATGCATACATATGTTACTACCACCGACACAGACATGCATTTTTAAAAATAGACTCAAAAGTAATTCTAATTGCAAGAGAAAATGAAATTAAAGAAAGTTTACACATTGCAGTCAGGAAAAATAGTAGATAGTTTGTATTTGAACATTAGTAAAAATAAGTTTATGTTGTATGTAAGGGAATTGAACCTTGCCTTGATTCTGCATGTCCTAACTAAGTTTTTGTATTCTGCTAGTGTTTGAAGTAGTTGGGTGTGTGTGTGTGTGTGTGTGTGTGTGTGTGTGTGTGTGTGTGTGTGTGTGTGTGTGTGTGTGGGTGGATGTTTTAGGAAGAGTGCTCAGAAAGATTGCCTTGTAAATGTATGTTTGTTTGCCTATGCGTGTTTGTATTAGTTGTTGTAGAGTTTCCAATGCATCTGTGACTGTTTGACATGTGTAGAATATGTGTTCGTCTGTCTCTTGTGTTTTGTTCCTTCATAGTTGGCATTTTCCTATTTGTCTGGATCTGAATGCTACTTTGGGTATTATGGGAGTCATATTAAAAATCAGTCTGTAAGTGACTTCTTTTGCCTTAGGTGTAATGTGTTTGTTGTGTAAGTTGGACAAGATGGATGTGTAGTCTGACATGAAATATTTGTGTACTCTTTTGATTCTTAGTTGAAGTGATGGTGCTTGTTTACTAACTAATTGTTTGTATATTTCTCGTGTTGTTTCCCATATTAAATGCTCATGTCCGTGTATTGCCTGTATACAAGTGCGCTATAAAGTTGGTAGTATGCCCTGATATTGTGCTGCTGCATTGTTTAGATTTGTGAGATGTTTTATTTTGTGTGCTATATAATATAATGCTAATCTATGCTGCTCTGGATCTCTGATAATATTGCCTATGTGGCTGATTCTAAGTGCTTGTATTTTTGTTTGTATGTCCTGAAGTGTTATTCCTCCTTGTTTCTTGTCCTGTACGAGAGATTTATGCTATATGCTGTGTATTGTCTTACTAAATATAAAATGTCTTATCTGTTTATTTATGTCTGTGATTGTCCGGTTTGGAGGGTTTAACACTGTCACTAAGTATATTATTTTTGGTATGATGTTTGTGTTAATTATTATGCTTCTACCAAATATTGTTGCTCTTTTGTATTTATACATGTGTAGCATGTCAGTGATCAGTTGTGTTAGTTGTAGCCATGTTTCTTTGTGTGTTGTTCTCGGGTCACATGGAAATGCGATCCCATACAGTTTCATATTGTGTGTATGTGTTAGGTCATGGTCGAGACAAGAACACGGAGCTGATCCACGATTCTGGTGATCGTTTGAGATGATGAAACATGACCGCCCACGCTTATCGGTATGGCACATGATGATTTTATGCTGAACTAGTACGAAACCTCTGAAATAACTGATACTTGGAGAATTCATTGCAAATTAGGCTTTTGGCGGCTATGACCTAGGCAACAAGAATTAACACGGTGACTAATTAATTGGGTGGGCAGAACCTATTCAAATGATAATAGGTCCAGGGCCATTTTAATAGGTCCATTTGCCCAGGGCAAACATAATCCTCTATGACTGAGAACGTGGAAAAGCCCTGTAGATAACGCATGTAGTCCAACTGACCACATGTTAACTCAATGGAGCTTTAGCAGCGGTTTAGTAGCAGCAAATACGAACGAACGGACTAACGAACGAAAATCTTTATTTTCAAAGTGTTTAAAATTGGGCACGCAGGTCCGTCTGACATTCTGCCCTTCTTTTCTATTTCCTCTCATTTCCCTCCTTTCATTCAACATCTCTGATGAAAGCAAATCTTTGACAACAAAAGAACAATAAGCATTAAAACGCATGAAAAATAATCAATAATACATGACTCACTGAGGCAATGTTTAACACGGGCATACTCAAGGAAGGCGTAACGTGCCATACATATGGGAAAATGTTTTGGCTTGTTGTCGTTCGAGATAATTTACCATTATTATTGTCTTTGTTGTTTAATTTTCTTTTAAAATGGGGGAATGTAGTCTGTCCTGAGGTAGTGTTCAAACAGGTTGCGACTGTATGTATAATGATTGGTGGTGTCTTTGATTTTTTGTGGAAGATTGTTCCACAACTGTGTGGCAGAGTATGCTAGCTTGTTTTATATAAGTCTATCCTAGGTACTAGACCAGAGGTAGCCATGGAGATTCAGCAGCGGTTTAGTAGAAGCAAATACTAGACCAGTAGTAGCCATGGAGATTCAGCAGCGGTTTAGTAGAAGCAAATACTAGACCAGTAGTAGCCATGGAGATTCAGCAGCGGTTTAGTAGAAGCAAATACTAGACCAGTAGTAGCCATGGAGATTCAGCAGCGGTTTAGTAGAAACAAATACTAGACCAGTAGTAGCCATGGAGATTCAGCAGCGGTTTAGTAGAAGCAAATACTAGACCAGTAGTAGCCATGGAGATTCAGCAGCTGTTTAGTAGGAGCAAATACTAGACCAGTAGTAGTCATGGAGATTCAGCAGCGGTTTAGTAGTAGCAAATACTAGACCAGTAGTAGCCATGGAGATTCAGCAGTGGTTTAGTAGGAGCAAATACTAGACCAGGAGCAGCCATGGAGATTCAGCAGTGGTTTAGTAGGAGCAAATACTAGACCAGTAGTAGCTATGGAGATTCAGCAGTGGTTTAGTAGGAGCAAATACTAGACCAGTAGTAGCCATGGAGATTCAGCAGCGGTTTAGTAGAAGCAAATACTAGACCAGTAGTAGCCATGGAGATTCAGCAGCGGTTTAGTAGAAGCAAATACTAGACCAGTAGTAGCCATGGAGATTCAGCAGCGGTTTAGTAGTAGCAAATACTAGACCAGTAGTAGCCATGGAGATTCAGCAGTGGTTTAGTAGGAGCAAATACTAGACCAGGAGCAGCCATGGAGATTCAGCAGTGGTTTAGTAGGAGCAAATACTAGACCAGTAGTAGCTATGGAGATTCAGCAGTGGTTTAGTAGGAGCAAATACTAGACCAGTAGTAGCCATGGAGATTCAGCAGTGGGTTAGTAGGAGCAAATACTAGACCAGTAGTAGCCATGGAGATTCAGCAGTGGTTTAGTAGGAGCAAATACTAGACCAGGAGCAGCCTGCTGTAGTGATCGCGTTGCAAGTATAGGACAGCTGAACATAACATTTAACGTAATAAAAAAAGACTCCATAGAACATCAAGTTAGATCTAGAATTACTTCAAACAGACAAAGAAATTAGGGGAAGGTATGACTGTGATATCCACTATGACACAGTGGCTAGAGGGCTTGCCTACCTGCCCACTGGGTATGTGTTTGAATCATCATCCAGGCGGGGGTCTTATTCAATGACTTGGGCTCTCAAGTCGCCCCAGCCTATCACAGATTGTTGTATGTTGATGTAGCAAATGCCTGGAACGTCCAGCTTCACTGACAACGATTGCCTAGAAGAGGCTACTGAAACAACAACATTATACACAACTAGGAGAATAAGAAAAAGACAACAGCATTCTTTAGTCATACGATGAGAAGCAAGGCATCAGAAAATACTGTGACGACTGGACAGATCAATGCGAAGAGAGGCAGAGGCAGAGGCAGACCGGAAGAAATTATGCTGGATGGGCTGAGACGGTGGCATATAGGAATAGTATGTGCAGAGTTGATCCAGAAGATCAAGGACCGAGATCTGTGGAGAGACTTGAACGCCTACGCCAGCTGGCATGGCACGTGATGATGACGCTGATATATTTATTACTATGAGGTAATGAACATTGCTAGAAGCACTTTAATGGAGTTATTACCATCGATCATTGAACTTTGCTAGTTTTTCGATGATTTATTACCACGGAGCACTGAACATTGTTAGTTGTACGTTGACTTATTTATTACCTTGGAGCACTAGAATTCGCTACTTGTAGGTTGATGGATTTATTTCCAAGGAGCATATATGTCCAGTGCAATGATTAACACAATGCGATGACGATCAGAGTACAGTGATTAACACAATGTGATGACGATCAGACTGCAATGATTAACACAATGTGATGACGATCAGAGTACAGTGATTAACACAATGCAATAACTATCAACCGGTTAGCGGGGTAGGGGTATCCCCTATCAAAGGAGATGTAAGACGCCTCCTTTCCTCCGTTAGTCTACGGGACACCCTTGGGCAAGGTGGAGTACCCGTTTAGCCCCCCGATCAGGGTTACGTGAAGCCATGGAAGCAGGTGGTGGATGGAGTGTGAGAGCAGCCGACAGATTGTTGTTGGTTATGGTCTTGCACTCTGCGGCGATAGGCAGATGATCTCATCAGTAGAGACAATGGCTATGGCCACCGACTAGTACAGTCACTGCCCAGAAGGAAAGCAATGGCAAACTACCTTCTGCAAAACTTGCCAAGAAACCATAGCAACCATGAAAGAAAACATAATAAGAAAGAGATCTGGTGGCGAGACCCCCAGGCCAGGCAGATCAGATAACACTGGGGAAGAGTGTGACACAGGGACCAGTACTAGTAATCGTGATGACGGAGTTAATCCTGACTGTATTACCAAGGAAATCCCCTGTGTCAGACTAAGAAAGTGAGAATAGCAACGTGGAATGTGAGAAGTCTGTATGTGAGGGAAAGATTAAAGTAGTGTGTGATGAGATTGAGAGGTTAAACATTCAAATTTTAGGAATTAGTGAACATCGCTGGAAAGACAAGGGACATTTTACAACTGAAAATGGAAGTATTTTCATTTATTCTGGTAGAGATGTCGGAGGCCAGAGTGGAGTGGCATTTTGTTTAGATAAGACAACTGCAAAATCGTTAATGGGATATAATCCAATTAGTGATAGAATACTCACTATTAGACTTAAAGGCCGTCCCAAAAACACAACTCTCATACACATATATGCACCTACTTCAACAGCAGAGGAGGACGAAATTGAAGATTTTTACAACACACTACAAGACACATTAAATAAGATTGGTCATAATGATATAACAATAATAATGGGAGATTTTAATGCAAAAGTAGGTGCAGGAAGAGCTGAAAATGAGAGACTCGTTTTAGGAAAATTTGGATTAGGAAATAGAAATGATGCAGGTGACAAATTAATTGAATTTTGCACAGAAAATGAGTTAACGATAGCCAACACGCTTTTTAAACAACATCCAAGAAGACTCTTCACATGGAAGTCTCCAGACAGTATTACCAAAAATCAGATAGATTATATTTTAATACAAAGAAGATGGAGATCAAGCATAACATCTACAAAAACCATACGTAGTGCAGACTGTGATACAGATCATCAGTTATTAGAAGCAGATCTGAAATTAAAACTCAAAAAGCTTATCCGAGGACCAAGGCCACTTCGTTTTGATCTCACAAAAATACCGGATGCATACACTGTAGAAGTTAGGAATCGCTTTGGGGTCTTGATGTCTGTACAAGAAGAAATGACACCTGATGAACTGGCAGTAGAAGCTAGAGATATCTTGATAACTGCAGCCAAAGATTTAATTCCGGCCAAGAAAAAGCAACTTAAGCCATGGATTACATCAGACACATTAGAATTAATAAAACAACGAAGGGAACTGAAACAGAAAGGAGGTGAATCCGATAACAGCAGGATGAAGTATAAATCTTTAACTCGAGAAATAAGAAAGAACACAAGAAAGGACAAAAATCAATATATACAAGATTGCTGTAACAGAATAGAGCAATATCATTAGACTGGAAGAGATTATGAAATGTTCAAAGAAATGAAGTTATTGACAAGAAATGTTCAACCTCAATTGAATGTTATCTGTGACAAGATGGGAAATACCTTAACAGAATCTAGACAAATTCTAGAAAGATGGCAGGAGTACTGCAGTGGAATGTATGATATGAGTGACAGTGAGGATATGAATGAGATACATGAGCCAATGGCAGCAGAGACAGAACCTGAACCCTCATTAGATGAAATTGCTTGGGCTATAAAGAACCTGAAGAATGGTTAATCACCTGGATGTGATGAGATACCAGCTGAACTAATTAAAGCGGGAGGAGAAGAAAGCATACTCATATATCATGCATTATGTACAAAGATTTGGAAATATGGTATATGGCCAAAAGATTGGAAGATAACTATCTTCATTCCAATACCAAAAAAGGGCAACCTAAAATTATGCACTAACTATAGAACTGTTGCCCTGATCAGTCATGCAAGTAAAATTCTACTAAAAGTCATAGTGGGAAGACTTCGTAAGGAAATGGAAGAAGAGATTAACGTAGTTCAAGCTGGATTTAGACAAGGAAGAGGAACAAGAGATCACATATTCAACATGCGTTTAATAATAGAGAAGTGCAGAGAATTTAATGTAAACCTATTCTCATGTTTTGTGGATTATTCAAAAGCATTTGACTGTGTACAACATCAGAAACTTTGGGAAATCATGAGGAATATGGGCTTTCCATCACATGTAGTACAACTCATAAAAATGCTCTATCTAGACCGACAAGCAGCAGTTAGAATAGATGGCGAGGCATCAGATTGGTTTGACATCAAGCAAGGAGTCCGTCAGGGCTGCGTGCTGTCACCCTGTTTGTTTAACCTGTACGCCGAAAATATAATGAGAAATGTAAGAGATAATATAAACAGGGAGCTATATGATGCCCTAAATATCGGCGGTCATGACATACCGGAGATTCGATATGCTGATGATACAGTATTACTATCCACAACACAGAATGGCATAGAAAACCTAATAGCTTCAACCCAATTGGATAGTGAAAATCACAACTTATATCTTAACATAGCAAAAACAAAGATAATGCATACAGATAAAACTACTATGGAGAAAGAAATATACATTAATGGGGAAAAATTGGCGGTAGTGGAAAATTTTGAATATCTTGGTTCATTGATTACCAACAACGGTGACACAATGAAAAAAATTAAACGGCGACTATCAATTGCTCTTCAAAGACTAAAACAGCTGAATAAATTATGGAGTGGGACAGATAGAACTACAAAAATTAGATTTTTAAGATCTCATCTTTCCCATTGCAACATACGCCTGTGAGACATGGACACTTACTAAACAAGCTGAACAGCGCATAAACGCCTTTGAATATAAATGTTATAGACGAGTTCTAAGAATATCTTGGGTAAAGAAAAGAACAAATGCATCCATACTTCAAGAGTTGAATATTGAAGAAGGTTGGCTATTAAAGACGATAAAACAAAGAAAATTGTAATATTTTGGTCACTTGAAACGTCACGAAAGTCTGGAGAGAACAATAATGGAGGGATATATGCCTGGGAAGAGAGGAAGAGGAAGGCCAAAGAGAAGATGGGTGCAGGATGTGGCGGATGATCTCCAGATGAGTGTATCAGACGCGGGGCATCTTGCTTATGATCGAGAGGTTTTCCGGAAGGTTCTTATGGGAGCGAGGTTCTGCAAAGGACATGCTACTGAATGAATGAATGAATATCAATGACAATAATCAGCACTGAACAAGACAAACGACCTCAAGTACAAGACAAACACCAGGTCGTATATAAACACTTTTAACCTTGCAAATGAACATAAACAGATCACAGAATCTGCGGAATATGACTCAAATAAGATTTATTATGAAATACATGAAACACAAATGAGTCTATTATCTTAAATATTAATACAAATGACATTTCTCAATGAAAACATAATGGTGAACAGAATGTTACTGTATAACAAAAATGCAGAGAAAATCAATTCTCAGAAACACAAATTGGCTGAAAGATGAAAACAAGACCACGAGTCCGTGAAAGAACGTTTTCGATCTCTGAAATAACAATAGGAGCAATATAAACAATTTCGAATGAAACGATAAAGGTTTGAACGACCAGTTTAACAAAGCCCTTTTCCTATTAATAAAGAAAAAGAAAAACAACCATCTTACTATTTCGCCGTTGATTCATCTATAGGTTAACTCTTGTATCGACCTGACCGATAGCCACTCGAGTGCTGAAATACACGAGCCGTCCGGCTAGTGTGTTGTTACACCGAGTTACATGAAGTACCGACATTTCCTGAATGTTATAAATATTAACTATCCTACATAAAACAAGCATTAGACGGGTAGTGGATGTAGCTGCCAAATGCCCACTGAAGAGGGAAATACTGCAGCGACAAACACTTGAGTTGCATTGATTATGTTGTGAAGTTTAGACAGGCCAATGTTCACGGACAGTGACAGGCAGGCAATACGCCATAAACAGAACGAGAACTTGATTTAGCAATTAGTCATCTGCTGTCACGGCAAAAAAAAAGCTTACCTGCAAAGAGCAAGAATAACAAAGCAAGAAAGGCAAGAGGAATAACGCGCGCCTTTTCAAATGTTTCTTCTTCCGTTGCTGAAGTAGACATTGATAGTGATGCTCCAGGCTTGTGCTTCTACTGGGGGGGGGGGGGGGGGGGGGGGGAGGCTGAGTGGTCTCGAGGTATGGTGTCCGCCTCGAGTGCTGGAGGTCCCGTGTTCAGGCCCCGGTGAGGACCAGGATTTATTTTTTTTTAAATCCACCTGGACTTCCAGTAATAAACTTTCCCCTGGTCTCTGGGTAGTGAGATCGGACGCCCGTGTGTATTGTTGTGCACGTAAAAAATCCCTTGGCAGTTGGAAATCGAAAAAGAGTAGCCTAACGGCGCTGCCCGGGCAAAATTTCGAGTTAAAAAACTACCCGAGTATTTCAGGATCCTCGCCGATGCAACGGTGTTCGTGCATTGAGCTGAGTTTCTCCAAACTCAGGTTTGAGTTAGGAGGAAAACGGAGCACTTATGGGTTAAACCGTGTGCCGTGATGTTGATCCAATGACTAAACTAAACTAAACAGACTAAACTAAACCAGTCTTCTGTTGCCTGCTATCGCCAGGCAATTGATGTTACTCATTTGTTGCTCGTCTGCTTTCTGTACACATCTTTCTTGCTTCCTCTTAGTTTCTATTGTCTACATGTTCTCTAAACAAATCTATTTCATTTGTTTCTGTTGATACTCCTCCAGAGACTGAATGTAACAGCAATGGTCAACATCTACTCAACATGTACTCCGAACACGGTCTTCTAATAGCAAACAGTTTTTTTCTTTTTAATATCGTCGTAGCCACACCAAAACCTGGTATAAATGGAATGACATAGACCAAGCATCTCAAATTGAATTTAGTCTAATTAGGAAATCAGACAGAAGACTACTACTAGATTCAAGAGCACTCCCAAATACAGATGTTGATACTGATCACAAACCAGTCATAATAAAAAAGAGTTCAACACACAGGAAAATAAAAAACAAAAAGTTAACAATACATGTCATTTATTATAGAAGGCTTCAGGAAAATACGGTTAAAAACGAATTCAATCAAGAAATAAAAAAAAAACTACATAAAATCATCCCTGATGACCACTCAAGCGTAGATAAGGAATGGACAATTTTCAAGGCTGCCATGCTCGACACACTGGAAAATAAATTTAGAACAAAGAAAGTAGGGCAGGACAAAAAACTAAGAACAGCCTGGTGCAACAACGAAGTTAAAGATAGCATATTCAAAAAGAAGGTAGCGTTCAAAAAATGGATCACAACTAAATCTGAACAAGATTATGTTACTTATAGAATAGCACAACGTAATGCCAAACGAACAATTAAAGCATCTAAAGATGAATCCTGGAGAATATACGGTGAACAGATGGCGGACCTTTGCAAAGACTACCCAAGAGAATTTTATAAACGTGTCAACACAATGAGAAACAGAGATGAATGCTACAGCCCAACCACAATAATAAACAGCAAAAGAGGTATACCGATATTTAATCCACAACAAAGACTAGCAAGGTGGGCAGAATACTTTCAAGAACCTCACACATAACATAGAAAACCTCTCTTCTGTGTCTAAAAGCCAGTGAGCAAGAACCAAATTTCATACCTGCAGAAGTCAAAGCAGTTATACAAAAAAGTCCTAAAAACAATTCACCAGGTCTAGATGGAATAACCACAGAAGCTATTCAGGCCTGTGGGGAAACAGGTGTTAAATGGCTAACAAGACTTTTTAATATAGCATGGGAAGACACAATAGTCCCAGGTGATTGGCAACAGGCAATAATAGTACCAATATGGGAAAAGAAAGGCAATATGAGAGAGTGCAAAATATACAGAGGTATATCACTCCTGAGCCATATAGGGAAAATGTATGCAAAACTATTGGAACAAAGAGCTAGACCCATAGTTGAACAACAGTTAAGCAATTTTCGGAAAGGTAAAAGTTGAACTGATGCATTATTTACACTTAGACTGTCAAAGATCTACACAGGAGCTTAGAGAGTTAAGACGGAGCTATACAGAGAACACCAGACAGGAGAGACACAGGCACTATATTTAGCTTGACAACAGGACACACTCGTGTCAACTAAGAGGTCGTTGAGCGCTTATGAGGTTATGCCCCTCGACGAGTAACTGGAGAATACCAGTTACTTTAATTAACTGGCCAAGCGTGCTGGGACTCTACGCACGCAAACTCGCCAGCGCACGGAGGACTGAATGTCCGTGGTTCAACGCGCAACTAGAGGCGTGCCTGAGACTGGGACAAGGACGGATAGAGAGCAGACGTGTTCGCTAGGAACCTTATATAGTTTATCAGCAATAGTGTTAGCTAGGCTTTAGATTCCAATTAGTTAATAGTATCATTATTTTTACCTCTTCAATGCATCTGTGAAACATACCATGTTGTTGATTATCCATGAAGTATTCCGCTCGCAGAGCTTGTTTGTAATTAGCTCTAAATAAAAATGTATCCTTTTGCAAACCACACGAGTTATTGATTCGTGTCGTGCAAGAGTAGGGAGTCCTGAATTACCTGTCGCAAGTAGGTTGCTGACAGGCAGGACCCATTTGGTGTCAGAAGTTTCTGAACCAAC
The DNA here is from genome assembly GCA_963921405.1 of Cepaea hortensis. Taxonomy (NCBI): domain Eukaryota; kingdom Metazoa; phylum Mollusca; class Gastropoda; order Stylommatophora; family Helicidae; genus Cepaea; species Cepaea hortensis. The sequence goes on from OY992876.1 coordinate 288,395,993, forward strand.
GTCTAGAGACTCTAAAATTATTTTGTGGTGTTAAAATTACCCAAACGTGAATTATTTATTATATAATGTTTGAAATAGATTGTTTTTCGTCAGTGAACACCAAAATACTTTAAAAAGTAACATTTGTGGAGCTTGAGCCACAATTAAAAGAAAATTATTTAGAAATTGTGTAATTCTGTGAAAAGTGATAGAAAATGTGGATGAATTTGGTTAAATGAATATATGTACAAATATGTTGCAAAGTTATCAAGCACACCATTGTGTACATGTCATTTTGTGTGATACAGCCATCAATGTCAACATTCATCACATTTAAGAGTATATTAGCTACTAAACGGAATCAATAGAGCGTAGTATACCAACTAGAAGGAAAGTGAAGACAAGACGACAGTGACACCCATATGACGAATCATCCTACTAATCATGACAATCATTGATACTATCATACCATTCATTCATTAACATCATTATCATTATCCAAATCACATTTGTTATTGATCAGCCACATGAAAGATGAACATGTATTTGCTGCATAGACATGTTTTCTAAAGTATTGATGCTCTACTAAACAGAAGCGTCAGTCCTCCAATCAAGTCGATCATTTTGGGTACGGAAGTCAGCGGTGGAACATCCCAAGTGTTTTCCAACCGATTAGATGAGTATATGTTCGAATAATTTTGATACTGACCATTTTAACGATGCATCTTTATTTTCAGTTACAATGTAAATAACTATAATATAACTGTACAACTATTGTGTGTGAAATTGAAATATTATTATTGTATAATAACATAAAATCATAAAATGGCATCGTTAAATGACTGCATCCAGGCAGGCAAAGCACTAGGCCATACTGGACAGGAGTTAGAGAAATGGGTTGATCAAAGATACAAAGAAGAATTAGCTCGACAGAAGGAAGAAACTGCTCGACAGGGAGAAGAAGCAGAGAGAAAAGCTGCTCTTGATATAGATGAAAGGGCATTAGAAAGGCAACATCAAAAAGAGTTGAAAGGAATAGAAGAAGCCACTAAAGTAAAGATGAAGGAGTTAGAGATAGAGTCAAACATGCAAATAGCCTCTAGTAAACAAAAGAGCCAAGAGGAGCAAAATAAATTCTCCAAATATAAAGGCCTTATCAACCCATACAGCGTAGGCGATTCAATATCTGCATGGACTGAGAATATAGAGTTTCAACTTAAGACTCAGAAAATACCTTTGGTAGATTGGGCAATGATCTACATGAGAAATCTCAGTGGTGAGCCATTAAAAGTGATAGAATCAATACCTACAGAACTAAGGAGTGACTATCAATACATCCACGATAGAATCATGCAACACTTCTTACTTGACGCTCCGGGGTATCAGATTAAATACTCACAATTAAAACCCAAACCTACTGAAACCTTCCTAGATTACGTCTCTAACGTGCAAAGTACATTTAATAAATGGCTTAAAGCGGCAAAAGTGGGGAAAAACTTCGATAAACTGCAAGATCTAATGGTAATGGACAGGGTAATATCCACGGTCCCTACCCCGTTTGCAAAGTTCCTCCAACAGGCAGACATAGAATCCACTCAAGAGCTAGAAAAACGTGGGTCTGCTTACTTTTCTGCAAATCGTGATATCTTTAATACCACCATCCATGAAACTGAGATCACTGCCTTCGTAAAAAACGAACCTAATAGATCGTATAGGCAAAAAGAGTATCATAGGAAAGACCAGCCCTATCAAAAACCTCCACGATGTGGATATTGCAATTTACATCATCCCAGTTATTCTATGTGCGATAAGAACCCAGCATATCCATCTCATTTAGAAACAGTCATAAAGAAGCAAGAGAATAGAAGAAACTCGTTCAAACGTGCTATCAAATGTTATTTTTGTTCGAGCTATGTACACTATTCTGCAAAGTGTCTGGGCAGACAAAGGATGAAGGCAAACAATGCTATACTCATCGATACGTCATCTGACGATGATAGTGTGATAGACTCTGAACTTGAGAATGTGCTACCAGAGAATGTGTGTGAAAGTGTGGCAGTAGTTACTGATATACTTGATTTCAATAAATGTGATACATGTAACAGGTTTCATGCGGATGGAAAATTAAAATGTGGTCACGTTATTCCATGTTCCATCGAAGATACTAATGCAGCTAATGCCTCCAGAGGTAAATTGAAGTTCTACGATGGACTGGTAAATAACCAACCATGCCATTGTTTACTGGACAGCGGCAGCACTGTACTTGGCCTGAGAAAAGAACTGGTGAAACCAGAAGATTACACGGGTGAATTTGTCAAATGCCGTACTTTCTCTGGAACAATTGAGAAATACCCACTGGCAAAAGCGCATATAAATACCCCGTTCCTTACCGGCACATTTACGTGCGCAATCCTGCAAGACCCTTGCACGGATCTTAATTTAGGATGTTTAGACTCATTAAAGAAATGTACAAACTATGATATATTAGCCTGGAAGGAGACGAACCTGGCTAACGCTGTAACAAGGTCAGAAACGCAAACACACTACACTGACCTGCAAAACGAGATGTTACAGCTGTTAACACCTTGCGGTGCTACTAACAATAATACTCGACAAGAATTTATTGAGGCACAACGCACCGATCAAACTATCGCACCTTATTTTAAATTGTTAGATGAGCGAGCGAAAGTGACCAAAAATGCATCTTGGTATTTTAGAATACACAACGGAATTCTCATGCGTTATTACACAAATAATAACCATGAAATTCAGCAAACGGTGTTACCTGTAACATACCGACAAACTGTGCTGAAAATCGCACACGAGTCACCGTTTGCTGGACATTTGGCCTATGACAAAACCAGAGCCAGAATTTTGTCACACTTCTACTGGCCGAAATTCTGTTCTGATATAGAATTTTTCTGTCGTTCATGTACTATTTGTCAACATCTTGTAAGAAAGGGTAAGCATGTGACGGCCGAAGTTCAACGGTCATTGTTGGCATCAAGACCATTTGAGTGTGTAGCGGTCGATATTGTTGGACCCCTGAATCAGGTGTCGAACAAGGGAAACCGTTTCATACTGACGCTCGTGGATACATGTGCCAGGTGGATCGAAGCAATTCCACTAAAATACATCACCTCCAAAGATGTGGCAAATGTATTTTTGCACTTATTTTGTCGCTTTGGTTTTCCGCGAACGATTTTATCGGATCGGGGAACCCAGTTTATTTCGGTTGCTATGCAAGCCTTAACAAAATTGTTAGGAATACAGCAGCATTTCTGTACACCGTACCACCCAATGAGTAACGGCATCATAGAAAAAATTAACGGGGATCTGAAACACATGCTGGCAAAAATAACAGCCGAAAACCCAGCTGAATGGGACACGCTATTACCAGCTGTGCTTTTCGCCCATCGAGAAATTCCGCACTCAAGTACGGGGTTCTCACCTTTCGAACTAGTGTATGGGGTGAACCCTCGTGGACCCCTATCAATATACCATCAGCTAATTACTAGCTTACCAGAAAATCCAACATCGGTAACACCATATGAGATGGTAACAGACACACGCGATAGAATCATGAAAGCGTGTGAAATAGCCAAAGCATCTTTGGAGAGGAAAGGACAAATGTACCGCGAGTATGCAAATAAGGGTGCTAAAACAATACACCTAGAACCGAATCAGAAAGTTCTACTTTTGCTACCAGATAAACGTAATTTGTTGCTAACATCTTGGCAAGGGCCATTCAACGTCGAACGTAAAATATCAGATGTCGACTATGAAATATCGATAAAGGGAAAATTAAAGATATTTCATATCAACATGCTGAAACCATATTTCTCACGACAGGAACTACCGACAGACGAACAAAATGCACCCACACCAGTCAATCGGACGACAGACGTACACAACGCAACTACACTAGGTAGGGCGACACACGACAGCGACATCGCAAATACACTTAGCCAGGTAACAGCACACGCAGCTAATACCACAACAGTACTTAACCAGACAGATGACGACGGAATGGAATTACCAGTCCCTACTGTAGACACGACTGGGACCATCGACAGCATATGGATAGAAACCAAACTTACGGACGAGCAACGACGACAGATGATAGATCTAGTGACAGAATACAAGGATATTTTCTCCGACATCCCAGGAATGACAGACAGAATAGAGCATTCCATCATTCTGACTGATAACACCCCTATCAAATGTCGACCTTATTCCATCCCTCTAAATTATAGGGCAAATCTCGACAAGGAAATACTATCTCTTGAGTCGAGTGGAATAATTCAAAGACCACAGTCAGAATATACCTTTCCTATCGTTCTTGTCACCAAAAAGAACTCAACAATTCGCCTCTGTGTCGATTATCGACGTTTAAACAGAGTGACAAAGATCGATGCTGAACCAATCCCAGCATACGAAGATTTGATCCTGGATATGTCTACATCTCGTATATTTTCCAAACTTGACCTCACTCGAGGTTACTGGCAAGTCCCGATGGAAGAAAATTCAATTCCTTTGACAGCTTTTTCTACACCTCTAGGGCTCTATGAGTGGCGCTTTCTCCCTTTTGGCCTTCGTAATGCTCCTGCCACTTTTGTACGTCTTACTAGGGATCTTCTCCACGGGGTGACCAATACTTCTACATACATAGATGACATATGTATTCATACTGAAGACTGGACGTCACACCTACTGAAACTTCGACATGTCTTCTACAGGTTGCGATTATTCGGTCTTACTGTCAAACCAACTAAGGTGGAGTTGGGCATGGAGGAAATTGACTTCCTAGGCCATACCATCTGCAGAGGCCAACTCAAAACAGACGAGAAAATAGTCACGAAGATTCTTAATTTGACTATGCAACGACCAAGAAGCAGGTCCGAAGTCTACTTGGCCTTGTAAACTATTATAGTAAATTTATTCCCAATCTGGCGGAAATCACCAGCGTTTTTTCAAATATTTTGAAAGCTTCGGCTAAATTGGATGTACAAGATGCAAAGTTAATTGGCTCATTATCAAAGTTGAAATATTTATTCAGTGTACCACCTATTTTGCGTTTACCTAATCAAAATCTTTCCCATTTCCTCCGCACGGACGCAAGTGCGATTTCCATATCTGGTATATTGGGCCAGTTTTACGACGGGAAGTTCCACCCAGTGATGTATGTAAGCCGTAAAATCAGCCCTGCTGAATCAAGAGACTCAGCATCTGAATTGGAGGGCCTTAGCGTAATCTATTGTGTGAGAAAACTGCATAGATTTTTGGCAGGTACAGAGTTTGTAATCCAGTCCGACAACTCTCCCCTTGCGGTAATGCAATCTGGTATCCCTCAAAACAACAGGATCTACAGATGGTCCTTACTATTGGCAAACTATGCCTTTACAATCCAGCATTTGAAGGGATCATTGAACTCTTTGGCAGACATTTTAAGTAGACCTTCAAATATAGAGATACCTGAAGTACAGGAGAAGAGCGACGATTTATCACCAGAAACAGTGACACTGTAGTTATTAATGAAATCAGTGCCGTGTGTGATAAAAACTTACACTTTGAAGTGCGTTAATATCGCTAGTAGACTAAACTGTGCAAGATAAACAGTGCCATTATGAGTAAATGAACAGGCACAGTAGTGATATTTCTACAGCGGTAACACGTAGATAAGCAATAATTACATCGAAAGTGTTAGACGTGAACCTACAGAAACTGATAGGGAACTTGTTATATAAACACTATCCTGAAAGGAGAGCATATAAAACTGTGGTGAATTGAACTATGTTATTACACTAGTCTACAAGGAACAGTGCTCGAACATTACACCGGACAGGACGACGTTAGTGTAGTTATATATAATTGTGATATGTATAGTACAGTGTTTTTTTTTTTTAAACAGTGCGCATAACCTCATTGTGTATATTTATAATTGAATTGCAAATGTTCAAGTAAACATATGACATTATTTATGTAAGTTCATAGGTATAAGTCACCAACAGTTACTTAAAAACCTACGTTAGAAATGCAATTATTAGACATTACTTTATCACATAACCATGTAAACATAATCGTTTATATATTAATTTGCTTAAAATATCATTTCTAAACTAACCCAATCATTACAAAATTAATATCATTTCATTTACCAATAATACTATAAGGTAAATAACCCACTTTGCTTAAATAGAATTAATTAATTAGGTTATTTCCCTTAGGTTAATTTAGCACAACACACGAAATTACTATAGCTTATTTAGATTAGTTAGTTTCATATGATTGGTAACAAACCATCATCATAAACGTGTATAATATTTTGTATAGATATGACGCGTGCAAAGACATAGCACAGTCATGTGGCGTGAACACTTGTACGATTCAGCCAATCATTTATTGTAAATATGTAATGTTCATTATGAACCATATTTTAAGGACGAATGAATGTTTTAACATAAGCATGGTATGGAAGGGAACGAAAGATGTATAATAGGAGAGGAGTGAATGAAGACAAAGTAAACATTGATTGAGAGAGAGAGAGAGAGAGAGAGAGAGAGATTTAGCGGAATTTTTTTTTCTCCGCGCAAATCGTCTTATTATGACTTGTCTGTGTCAATCTGTGTAACCAATGTGTTGTTCAGTTTAAGTGTGTAACTGCTATACTTTAGAAATAGTAGTGGTAAATAGAGAAAGTACTTTGAGCATCTTAAAACGAAGTTGTGGTCATAAATAAAGGTAACCGACATTTGTAGCCACAATAATCCGATTTACGGCGCTCGAAGTGATACATACATGTAGAATAGAAACGCATACACATGTTAGCAAGTTAATTACATTGTAGTTTAATGAATAACACGCAAACAAATAGGAAAACAAACACATAAATGTTGCAGTCACCAATTGTTTCAAAGAAAAGTAACTCAAAACAGGGGACACGATAACTTCTTGAAAAAGCTGATGTTAACATTGAAAATATTTCTTCACAAACGGAAGTTTAAAGGTGAAGAGTAGAACATAGAGCATACGAGTTGGTGCTGATATTATAGGGGAACATGAACATTTATGCTCATGTGTTGTTCACGTAACAGAGACAACTTGTAGCGGGTTGTAATTTTGGGCAATTTGAGGACAGGTCGAGACATAAGTCAACGGGCAGAAGTCAAGGGACATAGGGTCAAACGACGGAAGCCAGGACATAAGTCGTAATACAACGGTTCCGGATCAATACAATTCCCAAGAATATAATAGAGGGCATATCCAACGATAATAATGTGATGCACTACTCAATTAGCCGAGTGAATCAATATAAAAGTGTGAAAAGGCAGAGAAGAGAATTTGTTCTATCCCCAGAAGAGATACGTAAACATATGAGATCTTTGACAAAATTGGACAGCCAATTTTTCAGTGACCAATACGTATTACATACAGGAGTTAAACGGCTGTAACACTACACGCAGAGGAGAGGGGCGTGTCAAAGGTCTACACAGGAGCTTAGAGAGTTAAGACGGAGCTATACAGAGAACACCAGACAGGAGAGACACAGGCACTATATTTAGCTTGACAACAGGACACACTCGTGTCAACTAAGAGGTCGTTGATTGCTTATGAGCGAGGGTTTCCCAAGAGTATAGGAAACTTGCCCCTCGACGAGTAACTGGAGAATACCAGTTACTTTAGTTAACTGACCAAGCGTGCTGGGACTCTACGCACGCAAACTCGCCAGCGCACGGAGGACTGAATGTCCGTGGTTCAACGCGCAACTAGAGGCGTGCCTGAGACTGGGACAAGGACGGATAGAGAGCAGACGTGTTCGCTAGGAACCTTATATAGTTTATCAGCAATAGTGTTAGCTAGGCTTTAGATTCCAATTAGTTAATAGTATCATTATTTTTACCTCTTCAATGCATCTGTGAAACATACCATGTTGTTGATTATCCATGAAGTATTCCGCTCGCAGAGCTTGTTTGTAATTAGCTCTAAATAAAAATGTATCCTTTTGCAAACCACACGAGTTATTGATTCGTGTCGTGCAAGAGTAGGGAGTCCTGAATTACCTGTCGCAAGTAGGTTGCTGACATAGACAAATATGTGAAAAAAACTATCGAATATAGTGACCAGCAGAATATTGTGTTTGTAGATCAAGGAAAAGCTTTCGATAGAGTAGACAGATTCAAATTATGGACCATCCTTGAAGACTATATGATACAAGGGCAACTGCTAGCAAACATAGCCATGTACCACTCGAGGCGAAGTACAGTAAGAACACAATAAGGTATATCAGATATGTTCACAGTCAATACAGGAGTGAGGCAGGGATGTGTGCTCTATCCCCTGCTATTTAATATCTACATGGACAGAATATCCAAAGAAGCAAGTCTTGGCAGAACAGATTCAGAAAATTTAGAACTCTTTACTCCAGATGAAACAACTGATCCACGGGAAATAAATGAACTTCTATTTGCAGATCAGTGCCTGTTTTATAGCGACGGGGGCAGACTGCAAAATCATATTAATAATCTGAGTTCAACATGCAGGAGATACAATATGAGTATAAATACAGCCAAAACCGAAGTAAAGCGAGTTAGCAGATCGCCGGGCCCACTAAGTATACAGATACATAGCACAACTCTGAAGCAAGTTAAAGAATTCAAATATCTTGGAAGTATGATCACAGATGCATGCTACAATCCAACCACCATCATAAACAGCAAAAGAGGTATACCCTCCTCAAGCAGAGACACCTCCGGTGGCTGGGCCACGTATCTCGAATGGAGGATGAACGTATTCCCAAAGATCTCCTATACGGAGAACTAGCCACAGGAAAGAGGCCAACCGGAAGACCCCAAATGCGATATAGGGATGTGTGTAAAAAAGATATGAAAACCCTTGGAATAGATCCAGACACGTGGGAAAGAGTTGCTACAGACAGATGCTCCTGGAGAAGAGATGTACGAAATGTACTGGTGCTCTTTGAGCGCAATCTGATCCAACAAACTGAGGATAGGCGGCACACTTATTGCGGGACTTGCCTCGTCTTACAGATGCGTAAACTGTGACAGGGATTGTCACTCTCGCATTGGACTAAACAGTCACCAGCGGTGCTGCCAGACACCCCCCAAGCGGCACAACTCTTTAGTCCTTCAGGACTGAAAGAGGCCTACTATGATCAAAGAAGATGGCAGATTGGACAGAGAAATCGAAATCAGATGTCAAAAAGCTAGTGCACTTAAATATCAACTATCACCCTTACTGAAACATCCAAATATGCACATGTCCGCAAAACGACAGATAATAAACAGCATATTCACACCAACCCAATGCTACCAATCTCAAACCTGGACTTTATCCAAATTACACCTTCGAAAAATCAACACCTGCGAAATGAGATGCCTGAGGAGAGCTGCCAACTTAACAATCCGAGACTGAGTAAGAAATGCTATTATCAGACAGACTGTGGGATCAACACCTTGTGCCACATTTATTGAAAGACAGAAGATCACGTGGTTTGACCATGTCGTTAGAATGCAACACCAGCAACTACCATCACTGGCCTTACATCGAAGATCATCTGCGAAGAGACCACGAGGACGTCCAAGAAGAAAATGGATTGACGACATCAAAGACATTGTACAACCACACGGAATGACACTATCCAGTGCCGCCCACTGGGCACTGGAACGCAAATTATACCTCCCCACGCCGCTTGACGACAGAAGTGGATGATGATGATGATGATGATGATGATGATGATGATGATGATGATGATGATGATGATGATGATGATGATGATGATGATGATGATGATGATGATGATGATACTCATCCTTTACAATATTATTTATTTATTTTTTTTCAAATTTAAATTGTTTGTAATGAGTTGAGCCAATAACGGACATAACAGCACTCGAAACAATTCCATTCGTGCCCCGTCCTCATACGCAACAGCCCGCAAAGAGTCCCAATACCAGTAGCAGTCTGGTTTTGTGTCCGTCTGGCCTTTCCTCTGGGTTTTCTGTGTCGGACAGATCCTCTGGTTGTTCGTAATGAATCAAAGGAGAAGAGGAAGGCCACACATACTGTTTATTATAGTCCGCGTTGTTCAGCGTTGGTTATCATGACTGTGGACAGTCTTCTGTCTTGTGTACTTGTGCTATGATATCAAACTGGCGAGTATCTGTTCCCTAGACTTTCCCTTTTCTCTCTTCCCCTCCAGCGTTCCTCTTCTCAAGACATGCCCAGAGAAAGTGGATTGTCTCCTTCTGATGCCAGTAACCAATGTTCTTTGTGGATTAACTTCTTTCAATCCATCCATCCATCCATCATGTGCCATGCCGGTAAGTGTGGGCGGTCATGTTCCGCCATCTCACTCGATCACCAGAGTCGTAGATCAGCTCCGTGTTCCTGTCTCGACCATGCCATGTAGCCAATCCATCCAGGTATTTACTTCTCGGTCTCCCGCTTGGTCTCTTCACTTCGATCTTGCCAGTTGTCACCAAGTTCTCCAAGTCATTTCTTCTCATAACATGCCCAACAAATTTGACTGTCTACGTCTAATTACTCTAATTAGTTTACGATCTTCGTTTGTTTCTTAAAGGACTTGCTCATTGGTTTTTCTGTCCGTCAATGGTATTCTTTGTATTTTCCTCAGAAACCACATTTCCACACCCATCAGCTGTTTTTCAGCTTGACTGCTTATTGTCCCCGCTTCACATCCATACAAAAGCACAGGTTCTATGTATCCCCTCAACACTCTTTTTCTCGTTTCAATTGATATCTTTTTATTGGTCAGTATGTTTTTTATCTTGCAAAAGGCTACCTTCGCAATGGCAATTCTTGTTCTAACCTCTTCAAGGCATCTCCAATCGGATGTTATGACCGTGCCGAGATAACAGTATCGATTCACTTGTTTAAGAATATGCCCATTTACTCGTACATCACATAGTGGTATTTCCTTCTTCCCAGTGACGACCATAATCTGTGTCTTCTTAATATTCAGTTTTAACCTTAGTTGTTCACTGTGTGCAACAACCGCATCTGCTAATTGTTGCAGATCCTGCTCATTGTCTACAATCAATATTGTATCATCTGCATATTTAATGTTATTGATGTTTCATCCTCCAATGCTGATTACATTTATATCTTCTATATTTCTGAAAATATTTCTTCCAGTAAAATGGCGACGACATCATGTGTTTATTCTTCGGGAGACGCTGGTTTTAGTGTTTTCCTGTGGATTATGTGGTGTTATTTCGTATTCGTTTATTGGTAGTGCTCAAATGAAGCCACGGAAGGCAGATGGTGGATGAAATTATGAGGGCAACCGACAGATAGTTGTTGGTTATGGTCTCAATTTCCGCGACGGTAGGCAGAAGATCTCTTTCACGAGACAATGGCTGTCAATGACCAGTATGGTCACTGCCATAGAAGGAAAGTAACGGAAAACTACCTTCTTTAAAAGTGCCTAGTTCATTATAATTCGCCTAAAGACATATCATAGCAAGACAAGGACAGAGAAATTAACATTAGCAACATGGAATGTTAGGACGTTAACGACGACGAAAAATTAGATAACATCAAACAAGAAATAGAAAGAGAGAAAGTTAATATTTTAGGGATGTGCAAAACGAAATGGACATGAGAAGGCATCAAGATAGATGAAGATGTTAAGATTATTTATTCTGGAGGAGGAGATCGACAAGGGAGGGTAGCAATTATTTTGGACCGGCAAACATCAAAATCTGTTCAAGGATATTGGGCCGTGTCAGACAGAGTTCTACTAGTTAAATTAAGCAGCAGACCTTTTAGCATAAATGTTATTCAAGTATATACCCCAACAGGAGAATCCAGTGAAGATAGTGTAGTGGAATTTTATAATTTCATAGAGTCTGCTTTAAAGAAATGTAAAAATTCAGAAATAAACATCATAATAGGGGACTTCAATGCAAAAGTAGGAATAAAGGTAATAGATACACAGTAGGAAACTATGGTTTAGGAGAGAGAAATGAAAGAGGATACAGACTTGTAGAGTGGGCAAAAGAGCAGGAAATGATTGTAGGAAACACCTAGTTTAAGCAACATCCTAGAGGATTATGGACATGGAGGAGCCCTGATAGCAGGATTAGAAACCATATTGATTACATTCTGATTAGCAGAAGATTTAGAAATGCGCTAACAATAGCAAAAACAGTTCCCAGTGCTGATTGTTATAGTGAACATAGATTACTTAAGGAACATTGAGGGTAAAGATAAAGAAAATTATATAGCACTGTCGGATGTATAGTTAATGGCTCAACCCCAAAGAGATAAAGGATACTAAGTTCCTCTTTTCCAATGTGATACTTAGCCACTATCAGAAATGTTAGCAAACAACATACATCTAATCACATTCTCAGTATGACATTAGAAATTAAATGCTGTACCTTTCAACAACAATTAACAAAAAAATTACATAAAGAATTGTGATCCTAGGAAATAAACAGTGTAGGGTAAAGAGTCTTGGTGCTCTAAAATAGTTATCCACAACATAATTGTTTTTGCTCTATCCAATCTTCCTTTAATGAATAATGGTCTCATACATTAAGGGTTTTGAAAATCATTTCCCGTCCTGCATTCTCGTCGGATTGCTCTCCGTCTGGGTGCATGGACCTCAGAGATACATATTTTAACCCCGGGACTGCCACAGGGATCCGAAATCTCACCGGTGCTCTTTAACGTGTATACGAGAAAATTGCAAACCTAGAAGCACCAGGGGTCGGAAGGATACTAACATTTGCAGATGATATTCTTGTATATAGGCAGGGGAGAGATAGGGAGCAAACAGCCCAGGAGCTACAGGTCACAGTAGACAAAGTGATTGACTGGTGCACTAAAATGGGTGCTGTCATCCACACGGAAAAGGCAGCTGTTTTGTGGTGCTCTCTGAACAACAGGATTGTGAGAGCTGATGTTCCAAGCCTCCCGATAGACGGTGGAAGCGTCAACATAGAGAACAAACTGAAGTATCTGGAAATCACATTTGACAGGAGCCTGTCCTTCAAGGATCATGTTGAGATGGTTGTGACAAGGTCGTAAAAGGGACTCAACGCACTTAAAACTATGGCTGCAATGGACATAGAGCAGAGAATGCTTTTCAGACTATACCAGCACTTGATCCTCTCAGCGATTGATTATGGATTAGGACTGCTCACTGTCTCAAAGAGTCAGCTGGTGAGATTGGAGCGCATACAGAACAAGGCTATGCGGGTTATTCTGGGATGCACCAGAGACACCCCAGTGGTGTGTATACGGTACATCCTTGGTTTGCCGACTGTTGCTGGTAGGCTCAAGGTGATGCAGGCGAAGGCATACCTCAGAGTAGCTGCTGACACAGATCACCCGTTGCATGAGGCGCTGGACGCAGTTAAGGGCCAGCGACTGATAAGAGGGAAATCATGGATGGCTCAGGCAGAGGATATGATCAGACAGGTGTGCCCCTTGGAGAACATTAGGCGTGGAGAGGACTGGGTCAGAGTGCCAGCGGAGCAGTCAGACTTGTGCAGAGTTATAATCACATTGAGCCAGGAGTGCAGGGAGTGGTCAGCAGGGGCCACGGAAGTGGAAATCCAGCAACTAATTCAGGACAATGCTCGCCCGGGTGATGTGATTATCTACACAGATGGTTCGGTGTTGAGAGGTAGTAAAAGTGCCTGGGGTTTCTTGGCAAAGGCTAATGGTCGACGTTTGGCGCAGGAGAGCCTGGCATATGATACCAAACATCTAGCTTAAGAATGGAGGTGGAGACTGTCAGTGCAGCTTTCCGCTGGATGGAGAATACGACACACACACACACACACACACACACACACACACACACACACACACACACACATCGTGATTGTAACTGACTCAGCAAGCATGTTGAGGAAGGTGAGACTGGCAAGCTTCGTGCCGAGTGACTTGCTTCGCTTCGGAAGTCACGGGTGGCAAGCATCATCTGGATCTTTTCTCCGGGGCATGCTGGTGTGCTGGGGAATGAACAGGCAGACAAATTGGCTGGCTCTGCAAAACTTGGTGGAGTATTGATGCATGATAAGGTAGACGTGGTTGCGGCCTTGTGGGAGCACATGTACACCTCGGAGGAGCAAATGGATCACCATGGTCTGGCAAGAATGCGACAGTGAGGAGTGACGAGGGGATCTGGCCGATACTCGACGCTTAGAGGAAAGACGAGATGCACATATTATCAGATTACTACAGGTACTATTGGGGTTGTAACACTTCGCTGGCTTCTGAGGATGGGGAGGAAGGGCTTATGGGAATGCCCCGAATGCTGTGATGTCGGTTCCTAAATCAATCAATCAATCAGTCAAAATCATTTCCCATTCGCATTAAGCATTTGCTTATAAACAATATAAGTACATCATGGTATCAATTCTTTTATAGTATTCAGGTGAATTCTTTTCTAATCAAATGTTATTAAGGCGAGTATATTCTCTCTTCTTCACCGTGTCTGTAATGTGTTTTTACTTAATTTGTCATCATCATCATCATCATCATCATCATCATCATCATCATCATCATCATCATCATCATCATCATCATCATCATCATCATCATCATCATCATCATCATCATCATCATCATCATCATCATCATCATCATCATCATCATCATCATCATCATCATCATCATCATCATCATCATTCTGTCATTATCATCATCATCATTGTTATTTTAATCCTCATCATCATTATATCATTATCATCATTATATGATTCTCATCATGATATCATTATTTTATTATCATCATCATTACATTTTTATCATCTTCATTACAGTCATCATCATTGTATTACATTCACCAGGACACTAGTCCATATGTGGTAACACGAGTGACATGAAATACAAAGTAGGATTTTGCTTAAGATACAAAACCAGATGATTGTAGTACGCGTGATGTATAATATGGGTTGTGTCGTGCTTAGGGCACAAACCGAGATGATGGTACCATGAATGATATTTAATATAATGTGTTGTCATGCGTCGGAGTGCACTAAATGATTAATTAGTCTTTGGGGTATGCTGAACATGTTCTCTTGAAATAGACAGGACATTATACATCAAAGCTGCCTTCTATCATGAGATTGACTGTTAGCCTATACTCCTTTTCAGCATGTTACTTCTTTTTGTCATTCTCAGACATAAGATTCATAAGTGCATAGATGATAATTTCACTCTTCCATCAGAAATCATTCATACTTACATGTAAGTTAACTAATTATACTTATGTGATTTCCCAATTATAGCTTTAAATGTTAACACCATTGACATCACAATGAAATCTCAATCATTCCACAATCACAATCATATCTGTATAGATGACAATTAGGCATATGTATGTGCTTTACTGATGATAAGTTCACAGATTCAACAACAATGACAGTACAATGGAATCTTAATCATTTTCATCCTTCATCATAAATTATCGTATTTCCTGGATGATAATTAAGCATAGTGATGTGTTTTTACAAATGATAGTCACATTTGTATAACCATAATGAAATCACACATAAACCACCCCAGACATGCTCTCATCAATGACATAGATGTATGTGATCATTAGGCCTAATTATGAGAGTCACAAATGATGCTTCCTCATGTTTAATAATAATGAAAATGCACATGGATCCCCACATGCTCTCATATATTTATGTGATAAATACATTCAATATCACGTATCATAACCATTCTTGCATGGCGTTTGATTAAGCATAATTATGTGGCAAAAATATACATTTGTCTCGCCATATGGTTTCTGTAACCCATCACACAAATTATGATAACTATTAGGAATCTATTTGGTTCTCATGTGCTTCGTGCAATAAAAAAAAAACTCCCTGTCTTCATGTGCTATGTAACACAAAATGTGCTATGTAACACAAACCTACTTGATTTATTACACATTACACTAATTTGTCTTACCAGTGTTGGCACATGTAACATAGTTTTCTTACCACTGCACTAATGATTCTCCATTTAAATCTTAAGTTAGTCACCAACTCTAAAACACTGTTGATAGAGTTTACTACTTAAGAATGCATGGTACAATTAAATCTAATGCTTCACATTAAATAAGTTGTTTACTAGAAGAAAAAGAAACTCATTGGATTAGTCCTAATTTATAGTTTATCTATGACTATGATAACTGAATATAATATTATTTTCTTAAGGACTAATCACGTTGTTTACAACACACTGACTTACCACCTCTTCTCGGGAAATAGGCTCACTGACTAGCTAATTATAAACTAATCTAAAACATTATCGTTTTATCTTCATTCTAATGAAATGCTTCACAACACAAGTTCCCCCCACAAGATGTCAGGTCCTCAGTTTGGTTGAGTTTCCAAATAAATTGGCTGTTGTTCTTCTGGTCCTTCTATTCTCTCTAGACTTTAATTTTCTAACCTGAACGTAGCGAGTTGAGAAGCTATTATTTTCCGCAGGCACAGTGGGCCGTTCTTCTGGTGGCAACGAGTTAAGTGTTGTTCAAAGAGGTCATGGAGCCGGTTGTTGACAAGGAAGAACAGAACAGTGTACAGCGCAGAACAGCCACTCTCAGCTTCCTTGATGACGAATACCCACAGGACCTCTGGATCCGAGTATACACAGATGGGTCAGTACAAAATGCTGTTCGAGATGGAGGAGCGGGAGTGTACATAGAATACCCAAATGATACTAGAGACACGGCCAGAGTTCCAACAGGAAAGTACTGCCATAACTAAGATGCTGAAATTGAGGCAATCAAGATAGCCACAGAGAAATTACAAAATACCAACCATGGTACACAATCTGTGGCGATATTGGCAGGCGCTCCTGTCTGGGAAATTGCCAGTTCTAAGGACACTACTTTCTGAACTTAGCAGTTAGCGTAAGGTCACAATACAGTGGATACCATCCCACTGTGGAGTCCCCGGAAACGACATAGCTGATCGATTGGCTAAGGAAGGAGCAAAAGAAGAACAACATGATGTGCCCATTACATACCACCAAAAGAAAAGAATGATCAAATGAGTCAGAAGGCACCAAAGCTTACTCAAGACGACTACCACGTTATGTACAGACTAGAACAGGTCATTCTTCTGCGCCTCAGAACAGGGCACAATAGATTACGCTACCACATGATACAAAATTCAAGACTGATGACTCAGCCATGTGCACATGTGGTTTGGCGTCGCAGACAGCAGAGCACATACTCCAGGATTGCCCAAACTACAACATATCCAGGCGAACCTTCTGGCCTAGAGAGACAACAATGGAAGATACACTCTATGGACCGCTGAGTGAACTAAAAAAGACTGTTAGATTCATACAAGATACAACATTGCAGTTATAAACATATTTCAGGCGCACGAAAGAAGAAGAAGAAGATCTCAGCTTTTTCTGTCCCAAGTTTTGGCTTTCCCATAGACCATGAGTCTGTCCTTGTAAATTTTAGGATTGTAGAAATACGCAACAAACCAGCATTGTTGCGGTGTTCATCTTTAATTGTTGTACGGAGAATAATTACAGCACTTCTATGGTTTGTGAAAAATTATATCACAAGCACTTGTATATTGACATGTAAGATGTCATGTATGAATAGTGTATAGTACTTGTATATTGACATGTAAGATGTAATGTAGGAATAATATATAACACTTGTATATTGGCATGAAAGATGTCATGTAGGAATAGTATATAATACGTGTATATTGACATGTAAGATCTAATGAAGGAATAGTCTATAGCATTTGTATGTTGGCATGTAAGATGTCATGTAGGAATAGTCTATAACACGTGCATATTGACATGTAAGATGGCATGTATGAATAGTGTATCATCATCATCAAGTGCCGTGCCGGCTGGCGTAGGCGTTCATGGCTCTCCATAGATCTCGGTCTTTGGTTTTCTGGATCAACTCTGGTGCTGATATTCCTCCATGCCACCGTCTCAATCCATCCAGCATCACTTCTCTTGGTCTACCTCTGCCTCTCTTCCCCTCGATCTTTCCAGTTGTTACGATGTTCTCCAATGCCTCTCTTCTCATCACGTGACCGAAGAAAGATGTTTGTCTCTGTCTTATTGTTGTATATAATGTTCTAGTTTCATTAGCCTGTTTCAGGCAGTCGTCGTTAGTTACTCTGGCAGTCCAAGGAATTCGCAACATACGTCTCAGGAACCACATCTCTGTTGCTTCTAATTTCTTCTTAATTTGTTCATTTACGTTCCAAGATTCACTGCCATACAGCAAAACTGGTTCTACATAGCATTTCAGCACTCTCTTTCTTACATTCAGTGATAGTGACTTATTGCATAAGATACTCTTCATTTTCTGAAAAGCGGCTTTTGCCTGCCCTATTCTACTCCTAATCTCTGTTGTACATCTTCCATCTGATGTTATAAATGCCCCTAGGTATCTAAAATTATCAACTTGGTTAAGGATTTTCCCTTCTATTTCTATGTCACATTTTGGTGTCACCATTTTCTTTGATATTACCATTGTTACTGTTTTCTTGATATTCAAGGAGAGTCCTTTCCTTGCACTCTCTGTTACTACAACGTCTAATAATTGTTGTAGGTCTGTTGAATTATCCGCCACCAATACTGTGTCATCTGCATAGCGTATATTATTTATATTATAACCTCCAACTAGTATTCCTGGCATCTCTTTGATCTCTCTCATTATTACTTCGCTATACAGGGAGAAAAGATCTGGTGACAAGACACACCCTTGTCGTACTCCTAGCTTTATCCGTTCGTAACTACCCTCTTTATTTCCCATTTTAATTGCTGCTACTTGGTTCCAGTAAACATTCTTTATTATTCTTAAATCTTTTCCATCAATGTTGATATCTTCCAACATTTTAATCAGTTCATCATGTTTTACTTTATCAAATGCCTTAGTATAATCTATGAAGCACAAATATATGTCTCTCTGTTTCTCTATTGACCTTTCTATTAGTGTCCGTAATGTATAAATTGCATTGTTTGTGCCCTTTCCTTCCACAAATCCATACTGTTCTTCACTAATTTCCATTTTTATTTTCTTTTTGATTCTTCTCATTATGATTTGAGTAGAAGCTTAGTGATATGGTTTATAAGGTTAATTGTACGAAAATCTTCACAATCAATTGCTCCTGGTCTTTTTGGTATAGCTATAAATAAAGATTTCAGCATATCACTGGGTAAATATCCACTGCTGTAAATATCATTCAACATTTTGGTTAATATATCTACTCCAAATTCTCCCAATACTTCTAATTCTTCTATTGTGATTTCATCTGGCCCAGCTGTTTTTCCTTTCTTCATACGTTTCATAGCGTCAGCGACTTCTTCTTTCAGAATAGGTGGACCTTCTAAGTTACTATCTTCTGTTAATTCTCCCCTTTCTCCTTCATATAATTCTCTTATATACTCATTCCACCTCTTCATTATAGCATCTTCCTCTAATATTATCTTTCCTGTTTTTGGTTTCAAACACCCTGTATTTATTCTTATTTTTCTTCCTGTAAGCTCACTGATTTTTCTGTGCATATTTTTTGTATCTTTAATGGAATTTAATTCTGTTTTTTTTTTTGCTCGTTTAACCAACTTTCTTTAGCCTTCCCACATTTATCTTTTATTTCTTTATTTATCTTAGCGTATTCTTGTTTGTCATTTTTACTCTGTTTTCTTTTGTCCATCAGTTTTAAGATATCTTCATTCATCCATTTTTTCTTAGCTATTTTGCCTCTCTCCGGTAATACTTCTTTGCTAGTTTGATGAATGGAGTCCCTTAACATTTCCCATTGTTCATCTATACTCTGTATTTTAGTTATTGCATTGTACCTATTTTTCACAGTCACTCTGTATTGTTCTTGCATTTCTTTATCTATTTTCAGAACCTCTTTATTAAGTCTCATGTTCTTAACCATTTTTTTCCCTCTCTTTAATCTTACTTTTATTTGTCCACATAGTGGTACATGATCACTATTACAGTCAGCACCAGGCATTGTCTTTACATTAATTAAAGCATTTCTAAATCTTGTATTAATTAGTATGTAGTCAATTTGGTTGCGTATTTTCTTATCAGGGCTTATCCATGTGTACAGTCGTCTTTTATGGTGTTTAAACCATGTGTTTCCAATTATCATCTCATTGATATTTGCCCATTCTATTAGCATTTCCCCTCTTTCATTTCTTGTACCTAAACCATAATTCCCCACTACATCCTCCATTTTTCCCTTTCCTACTTTTGCATTAAAATCACCAAGTATTATTTTTATTTCTTGTGATCCAATTTGAGCCATCGCCATTTCTATTTCGTCGTAAAAGTGTTGAATAGTGTATAGTACTTGTATATTGACATGTAAGATGTAATGTAGGAATAATATATAACACTTGTATATTGGCATGGAAGATGTCATGTGGGAATAGTCTATAGCACTTGTATATTGGCATGTAAGATGTCATGTAGGAATAGTCTATAACACTCGTATATTAATTAGCATGTAAGGTGTCATGTAGGAATATTCTGTAGCACTTGTATATTGACATGTAAGTTGTCATGTAAGATTTACACCGCCTGCCTCTAGTTCGGCCAAGTACGAATCAAGTCTAGCAGGTTTACACAATGATGACGACATCATCCTTTTGGAATTCGATACTGCCAACGTTATAACCAAATACACAGTAAGTAGAAGTGAACTTCCATTGTACTCGACTTTCGGTGTACTGTACATTCAACACAAGTAAGGTACTATTTTACACTACTTTAGGCGCATTTTTCAAATGGTAAGCATTGCATTAGACATAGCTAGATCAAACTTCGAATAGACCAATCGGCACTCGGTGGCTGATGTGGTCAGTATCACACCGGCCGCCTTTATTTTCCTTGACATTCCCTGATACCTCTTTTAGGCTGGGTCGACCTGGGAGCTCAAGTATGTTTTACACACTGGCATGAACCCGTGACCTGCGTGTCGGCAGGTAGGGTCTAGCCACTACGCTACCGCGGCTCCTAATGTGGATATGATGCTAGACCCATGTATGTGTAGACCCACTCGGTTGGTGATGATTAACACAAGAGCATGCATCTTTTCCATTGTAAAATACGCCCTTGAGACACTTACTAAACTGAACTGCGCATAAATGATCTTGAATATAAATGTTATAGACGGGTTCTAAGAATATCTTGGATACAGAAAAGAACAGATGCATCCATAATTCAAGGGCTGCATATTGAAGAAGGTTGGCTACTAAAGACGATAAAACAACGAAAATTGAAATATTTTGGTCACTTCAAACGTCATGAAGTTTTGGAGAGAACAATCAACAAGGGGTTTATGACCGGGAAGAGGGGTAGGGAAAGGTCAAAGAGAAGATGGGTGTAGGATGCGGCAAATGATCTCCAGAATGGTGTATCGGACGCGGGACATCTTGCTTATGACCGAGAAGTTTTCCGGAATGTAGTTACGGGAGCGAGGATCTGCACGGGACATGCTACTGAATTAATGAATATGTGGATACAGAGGCTGGAAACCTTTCCATCATGGGGTTTTCGTGCACCGTGTTGAGGGGGCCAATGGTGTGACTTATATGAGGTGAAGGAAACATTGTGCATTCATTTATAAACCGAACTAAACTAGAGTGACATTCATTATAGTTTGGAAACCACTGGAAAAGGTCGCTGGTGCT
Organism: Cepaea hortensis; assembly: GCA_963921405.1. NCBI lineage: Eukaryota > Metazoa > Mollusca > Gastropoda > Stylommatophora > Helicidae > Cepaea > Cepaea hortensis. Next base: position 288,417,674 of record OY992876.1, read on the forward strand.
ACTGTAATGGCCAATGGACACGCGACGCAGTGCCATGCGCACAAATCGCTGTCCGCAGAGCAGCCGGGTGAAACAAAGGCCCATATAACTGGATGATAGAGTGGATGATTCTTTGTGTGACAGAATCCAACTATTCTATTTAAAACAAATAACAGACACAATTGCTGGAATCAAACAAATTAAAGTGATCCACCTGATGACATGGAGTGTGTGGGAGCCATATAGCCAAACAACCAACGATCAACAATGCAAACAGAGATGGTCCAAGGGAAATTAACTCTAAAGGTTTGTATCAGCTCAGTGGAACTAAACATGGGTAAACAATTTACGAGGTTTATAAATGTTAACTCGCGCTCTACCAAGCACATCACCTCATGTTTACTGGTCACGCCAAAAGTGACTTGCTTGTTTGTGTCCCTTCTATTTGTTTCCATTAATTGACTCTATTCGTCTACTTCTTTCTTTCTTTTCTTTCTTTCTTTCTTTCTCTTTTTCTTTCTTTCTTTTTTTCTTTCTTTAAATCTCAACCTCTTCATCTTCTTCACTTTTTTTTTCTTTCTCTCGTTCTCTCTTCTGCCAAACCAGTCGTGTAGTATTGATTTTTCATTGTTCACATGCCTTTATAATGCATATCTTATATATAATTGCCGTTTTCAGTTAGCCTTGAATGATGTGTGAATGTTATAATGTATGAAAGAGAGTGATGAAAGGGCAGAATGTTAGACGGGCCTGCGTGCCCTATTCTTAACCCTTTGAAAATAAAGTTTTGTTGTTATTGTTGTTGTTGTTGTTGTTGTTGTTGTTCTTCTTCTTCTTCTTCTTCTTCTTCTTCTTCTTCTTCTTTCTTCTTCTTCTTCTTCTTCCTCTTCTTCTTCTTCTTCTTCTTCTTCTTCTTCTTCTTCTTCTTCTTCTTCTTCTTCTTCTTCTTCTGCTTCTTCTTCTTCTTCTTCTTCTTCTTCTTCCTCTTCCAACACAAATATCGACGTTGATGTTTTTACTAAAAGCAGAAGTTAATTACAGAAACATGACAATACAAATCGTTATTTGCATGAGTTAAAAGCAGATAAGACACACAGTAAACGATTCATGAACATTCGGAAACATAACATATTAGACACTCAGTAATCGATTCATGAACATAGGGAAACATAACATATAAGACACGCAGTAATCGATTCATGAACATAGGGAAACATAACATATAAGACACGCAGTAATCGATTCATGAACATAGGGAAACATAACATATAAGACACGCAGTAATCGATTCATGAACATAGGGAAACATAACATATAAGACACGCAGTAATCGATTCATGAGCATAGGGAAACATAACATATAAGACACGCAGAAATATATTCGTGAACATAGAGAAACAACATATAAGACATACAGTAATCGATTCATGACCATAGTGAAACATCTTATATATAAATTAGGATGTGCGTATTTATGTATCTCTGTATGTATGTATGTCCTTTATTTGTTCGCGAACGGCCCATCCGATTGAGATGAAATTTTCTACACGCCTTCCTTTCATTCCAGAGCTGTCAACTGTCATATTTTGTTAGTGTGAAATCGCCTGCTTACTCAGTATTATTTCATTTTTCATTTTTCATCATAATTTCATATATCTCAGGGGACCTAACTCTGTAAAAGTTATTTCAAGGGGCATAACTTTTCTGTATAACTTATAGTCATATTGTGGCATCGTTTTCAAAGATTTATAAACTCTTTGTCCATAGTTATGTACCGGCATATGAGTTATAATAAATAATGATACAATCTGTAAGGCATTTTCAAAGTTTTCATAAAAATGATGCACAATGCATAACATTGTAACTCATCTTTTTTTGCTTAAGAAGTTACTGTAGTCATGCAGGTGATTAGAAAGAGTTTTCATTAAAAATAATGGATGGTGTGTGGTAGAACGTTCTTTTAAGTTACATTTTTTTTTTGGTATGAATTTAATGAAGCCGGACAGGGTCAGGCAGACAGATAGACAGACAGACAGACAGATAGACAGTCGGGAACAGGAACTTATATGACTACTTATATAAATTAAATGAGATGCTTCACACCAGGAGCTGGGCGATGTCGGGCCGCGTCAGACAGACAGACAGACAGACAGACAGATAGTCGGTAACGGGAACTGGAACTTAGATGACTACTTATATGAATTAAATGAGATGCTTCCCACCAGGGACTGGGCGAAGCATGGCAGGGTCAGCTAGTAACATATAAGATATACAGTAATCGTATCATGAATAGCACGTGACAGAACATGTAAGAGACAGTATCAATAAAATCAAAATTGTATCTGAATGTATTGAAAGCAGAGATGGTAGACAGACATTGATTCGTGAACACAAGGAAACATAACATATAAGACACACTGTAATCGTATCATGAATATCACGCAACAGAACATATAAAGCAGACATTAATCGTAGCATGAACGTATGGAAACACAATATACAAGACAGTGTAATGTTGTTTGTCCATTAAGAATGATGATGATCATTCATTTCATCCAGTGGTGTTGAAATATGGAGCCGTGAGTTCTATGATGGCTGATAAGGCCTAATTTGGCTCGAAAAGTTCTTTGACATTGTTGGCAAAGAATGTTTGACGCTCCAGGAGGAGGATCTCCAGCAGTGGTTTTTCTGTCCAGCCTTTTCCCCACAGCTCTTGCAGTCCTAGTTGCTTCACAAGTGACTGCACCCTTGCGTAATGATGTACGCCAAGAATGTCGGACTTTGGCAGCAGTCTCCCAGGTGTCAAGATGAATTCCCAAAGCTTTCGGTGAGATTTTCAGAGCGTCTTTAAAGCGTTTTCTCTGGCCGCCTTGGGAGCGTTTACCACAACGCAGCTCGCGGTAAAAAAAAAAAATACGTTTAGGGAGCTTGTGATCTGGCATGTGAGTCAAGTGACCAGCCCAGCGAATCTGATTCTTCATTAGTAGAGTGTAGATACTGGGCATGGACGATCTTTCTAGAACTTAAGTGTCTGTGATCTTGTCTTGCCATTTAATTTTCAATAGCTTTCTAAGGCAAACTGTGTGGAAGTGGTTAATTAATTTCCTAGCGTGTCGCTGATAAACAGTCCAGGTTTCACAAGCATATAGCAGTGTGGATAATACAACTGCTTTGCAGACTTTCAGCTTTGTTTGCAGACTGATTCCAGTTCTGTCCCATACATTCTTGTACAGTCTGCCAAAGGCCGCACTGGCCTTGGAGATTCTTGCATTCACTTCGTCATCAATTGTGGCAGCTTGTGACACAGTGCCAAGATAGGTGAATTTGTCCACAGAACTTAGTCTATGATCATTCACTTTGATATTCGGCACAGTGTGATTATACCCTGTAGCTGGCTGGTAAATAACTGCAGTCTTCTCCAAGTTGATATTGAGCCCAAAGTTGGCACAGGCATGTGAGAAAGCTTAAAGATTGTGTTACATGCTGTGCCTCTGAGTTGGCATATAGAGCGCAATCATCAGCAAACAGCAGCTCTCTGTCGCTGCTGGTGATGGTTTTAACTTTCAGTCTTCTGAGATTGAACAGCTTTTCATCCATGCGGTAGTTGATGTCTATTCCAATGTCATTGTTCTGGAAGGCATTTGTCCATCCATCCATCCATTAATCATTTGCCATGCCGATAAGCGTGGGCGGTCATGTTCTGCCATCTCACTCGATCATCAGAGTCGTGGATCAGCTCCGTGATTCTGTCTTGATTATGCCACGTGACCAAGCCATTCATGTATTTACTTCTAGGTCTTCCCCTTGGTCTCTTCCCTTCTATCTTGCCAGTCGTCACCAAGTTCTCCAAGTCATTTCTTCTCATAACATGCCCCACAAATTTTGACTGTCTACGTCTATTGACTCTAAACAGTTTACGATCTTCATTTGATTCTTGAAGGACTTGTTAATTGTTTTTTCTGTCTGTCCATGATATTCGTTGCATATTCCTCTCAAACCACATTTCCACAGCCATCAGATGTTTTTCAGCTTGACTGCTCATTGTCCACACTTCATATCCATACAAGAGTACAGGTTCTATGCAGCACTTCAACACTCTTTTTCTCGTTTCAATTGATATCTTTTTATTGGTCAGTATGTTTTTTCATCTTGCAAAAGGCTACCTTCGCAATAGCAATTCTTGTTCTAATCTCTTCAAGGCATCTCCCATCAGATGTTATTACTGTTCCGAGATAACTGTATCGATTAACTTGCTTAAGAATATGCACATTTACTCGTATATCACATTGTGGTATTTCCTTCTTCCCTGTGACGCCCATAATCTGTCTTCTTAATATTCAGCTCTAACCCTAGTTATTCACTGTGTGCAACAACCGCATCTACTAAATTTTGCAGGTCCTGTTCATCGTCTGCAGCCAAGACTGCATTATATGCATATCTAATGTTATTGATGTATCGTCCCCCAGTGTTGATTCCTTCCATATCTTCCATATTTCTGAAAATATTTTCACTGTACAGTGAAAAATGATCTGGAGATATTACTCATTCCTATCTCACACCTCTCGTAATAGACTGATATTGACCTACATCATTATCAATTCTGATGGCAGCTTGTTGTTTCCAATATATGTTTTTTACATGTCTAAGGTCTTTTCCATAAATTCTTTGATCTTCAAGCATCCTTATCATGTCGACATGTCTCACTTTATCGAAACCTTTTTGTAGTCAATAAAGCAATGATATAGATCTTTGTTTACTTTTATAGAACGTTCAATTACTGTTCCCAGTATATACACAGGATTTACAGTGCCCTTGCCTTCTACAAACCCACATTGTTCTTCTCCTATTTCGGGTACAATCTTCAACTGCTCCAACATAATAAAGGAAGAAATATAAGCTAGAATCAAATCTGGAAATACGATATACTATGCACTACAACATCTGCTAAAATCAAATGCGCTATCTCGTAACACTGATTATACCAATTGTGCTGTTTGGCTATGAAACCTGGAGTACAGCTAAAGGAGACGAAGCCTTGTTACAAACCTTTGAGAACAAAGTCTCAAGACGCATCTTTGGGCCCATTAGGGATACCATTTCTTGCGTCCTATTATCTTTATTATTAGTTGAAAACATGAGGCTAAACAGTGTTAGTGTCAGGACACACGATTGTTTGACTCCACTGGTGACAGGAAAGGGCTCAGACAGTTCACCATTTTCCTGTACTCTTGCCTGCATATCATCATGAAATAGCCGCACTATTTGGACAAGATAGTAATCGTATCATGAACAACAGGAAACAAAGCATATAAGACACTCAGTAATCATATCATGGACACATGGAGACAGAAAATATTAGACACAATAATCGTATCATGGACACATGTAGACAGAAGATATAGGACACAGCAATCGTATCATGAACAACAGGAAACAAAACATATAAGACACAGAATAGTATCATGGACATATGGAGACAGAACATATAAGACACAGTAATCGTATCATGAACACATGGAGACAGATCATATAAGACACACAGTATTATTATTATAAACATATGGAGACAGAACATATAAGACACACATCAATCATATCATGAAGACATGGAGACAGAACATATAAGACACGGTAATCGTATCATGAACACATGGATATAGAACATATAATACACAGTGCTCGTATCAAGAACATATGCAGACAGAATATAAAAGACAGTAATCGTATCATGAACATATGGATACAGAACATATAAGACACATAGCAATCATATCATGTACATATGGACAGAGAACATAAAAGACAGTAAACTTAAAATTAACATTTGGAGACGGAACATATACGTCACACAGTAAGTGTATCATAAAAACATGGAGAGAGAACATATAAGACACACAGTCATCGTATCATGAACATGTCGAGACAGAACATGTAAGACATAATAATCGTATTATGAACACATAAACACAGAACATAAACGACAGTAAACATAACATGAACATATGGAGACGGAACAGATAAGTCATACAGTAATCGTATCATAAAAACATGGAGACAGAAAATATAAGACACAGTAATCGTATGGTGAATACATGGAGACAGAACATATAAGACCCACGGTAATCGTATCATGAATATATTGAGACAGAGCATATACGACACATTAATCGTATTATGAACACATGGACACAGAACATATAAGACACACAGTAATCGCATCATAAAATTGAGACAGAAACTAAGAGAGAGAGAGAGAGAGAGAGAGAGAGAGAGAGAGAGAGAGAGAGAGAGAGAGAGAGAGAGAGAGAGAGAGAGAACATAAAATACAGTAATCGTATCATGAACATATAGAGACAGAACATAAAAGACGGTAATCAAAGTATGAACATATGGGGATAGGACATAAAAGACAGTAAGCATATCATGTATATATGGAGAAAGAACATAAAAGACAGTAAGCATATCATGTATATATGGAGACAGAACATAAAAGACAGTAAGCATATCATGTATATATGGAGACAGAACATAAAAGACAGTAAGCATATCATGTATATATGGAGACAGAACATAAAAGACAGTAAGCATATCATGTATATATGGAGACAGAACATAAAAGACAGTAAGCATATCATGTATATATGGAGACAGAACATAAAAGACAGTAAGCATATCATGTATATATGGAGACAGAACATAAAAGACAGTAAGCATATCATGTATATATGGAGACAGAACATAAAAGACAGTAAGCATATCATGTATATATGGAGACAGAACATAAAAGACAGTAAGCATATCATGTATATATGGAGACAGAACATAAAAGACAGTAAGCATATCATGTATATATGGAGACAGAACATAAAAGACAGTAAGCATATCATGTATATATGGAGACAGAACATAAAAGACAGTAAGCATATCATGTATATATGGAGACAGAACATAAAAGACAGTAAGCATATCATGTATATATGGAGACAGAACATAAAAGACAGTAAGCATATCATGTATATATGGAGACAGAACATAAAAGACAGTAAGCATATCATGTATATATGGAGACAGAACATAAAAGACAGTAAGCATATCATGTATATATGGAGACAGAACATAAAAGACAGTAAGCATATCATGTATATATGGAGACAGAACATAAAAGACAGTAAGCATATCATGTATATATGGAGACAGAACATAAAAGACAGTAAGCATATCATGTATATATGGAGACAGAACATAAAAGACAGTAAGCATATCATGTATATATGGAGACAGAACATAAAAGACAGTAAGCATATCATGTATATATGGAGACAGAACATAAAAGACAGTAATAGTATCATAAACATATTGATGAAGGTGGTGTGTTTGTGCGGAAAATGTCAATTGTTACTCAAGATCTCTCTCTCTCTCTCTCTCTCTCTCTCTCTCTCTCTCCTCTTCTCTCTCTCTGTCTCTCTCTCTCTCTCTCTCTCTCTCTCTTTCTCTCTCTCTCTCTTTCTCTCTCTCTCTCTCTCTCTCTCTCTCATATACTGTTATTCTGTTAACTCGTGCTCACCCAAACATCTATTACTGTAGTCAACACCCTAAATGTATCGGATATGAACATATCTTATTTTAACTAAGTTTGGTGTGCTGAAAACGAAGATTATATTGAAAATGTTGATTGGCTCTTGTTTTCAAAAGTATAACAGTCTAGGCTGCAACATGTCTTTGAATATTCATTTTCAGGATTCTCATCTGGTCTGCTGTACATCAAACTGCGGAGCTGTCAGTTATGAGCGTAGTGAACGATTTCACCAGGACATTGCAAAAGTGGAGACTAGGAATCAAGGTAATTGGAGACCTTCAATGCTTGCTGATTACTGTTAGACAAGAGACACCTCATCGATTCACTACAAGAAGCAAGCAAAAAGAGCTCGAACTGCGACTAAATAATGGCGAAATGGGTTTAAATGTACCTTTTTAAAACGTTATTTGTGAACATTAAATAATGTTTTTATTTTATCTATAATTTTATGTTGAAATATCAATTAATTGAGTATGTAACCACACATTTATAAAGCTAACGTAAAAAGACTAACTGTTCACCCCAGCCCAGAAAATTAAACAACCATACATAATTTGTATTATTGTAATGTGAATTCATCATTTAAAAAAAAAAAAAAAAAAGAGCCAATTGGTGAGTTTCAGTATGATATTTAAAATCGGCATTTCAAAACAAATAAGAAATGGTGTATTTAAATTCTGATACAAATACCTTTTCAAAATGTGTTGACTAGTTTTGCCTGATCGTACAGTATCGGGAAGAGAACAGGTGTCAGCAGTAACGGCCTCCCAGAGCGACAGAGGTAATGTTATTGACTATGGGATGCAATTAGCCATTGGAACATAAAAGTCAGAGTAACATGAGTAGGGAACTTCTTTCAATAGGCAGTGTGAGGTCACGATACGAAGCGGAAGGTTTGTTTGTGTGTTGTTCTTTGTAGTGCTGGTGTATTCTTCCTCTTTCAAGAATGAAGTCCACATAAAATCCACCAATAAAATAACTGGAATTCGATAACCCATTCTTTCCAGTGGTCTGATATTGTGAAGGCTTCACACATAATTAGTCCCAGCATTCTTAGCTGACGTTGTAGAACCGCATGTTCTGGCCTCGCCCTTCCCTAGTAAAAAGCAAATCAAGGTAGGAGCTTGCTCCACTCTTCCGATAGGTTATGGAACAGAGCGTCTTCGATTAGCGAAAATCGATGAGCAGCGAAGAAGGGTAATTGTTTGGCTCGCAATTGTAATATGATAACCTAAAAACGAAAATAACGCATGATCTATCACTTGGGAATACGAATGAAAGCTCACTGACATGCTGATGGCACATTTCCCTCTTGACAGACGATAGTTTATTACCTAGTGCTTTATAACAGGGCTGGTGGCGAATCTGAGGTGGTGCGAATAGATCAACTCGAAAGCATAGTAATAGTTGAATTCTCTTTTATTTTCTCATTCAGTAGATGTTATACATTAGCGACCAGATGTCAACAGTACGTCCTGACTGCAAGTTAATCAGTTGGTAACTAACTTCCCTAACCCCCCGCGTCACGGCTTGAGCGTCCTTAGTTACGTTTTCATAGGATGCTCAACCGTGCCTAGTCTTTGCACATCATCCCCTCCTAAGCTATTAACAGAGATGGTGCTCTGTTACAGCTTCAAACACCTCACAGTAACTACAACCCGTGGCAGTAAGACCAGTGATGGAGTTATACATCCCCACAGCACAAAACCTGGGTTGAGTTTAGAAGACCATGTGATGTCCTTGCAGCATAATCCCTCTCTCGGCCTGTCTAGTTTACTCCAGAGGATATGTAATACCAGTACATCTGGAACAAGACAAGTTGCAGAAGCCATGGCGATTCATATAAAATATTGACATGCGCTATACAAATTCCCAGTTGAGGTGAGTTGAGTTGAGTTAAGAACCAACATCACTGCACTCAGGACATTCCCATACGTGCTCAGTTCCCTCGTTACAAATTCCCAACATTGTGTTAACACTGGATCATGTTGGCAGTAATTTTGTTCCAGTCAAGAACCTCATGCAGATTGTACCGTGATTCATAAAAGCCAAAGGAAGTCTCATGTGGCAGTAAAATGTTGTCTACCCCTGGATCGGCATAAAACCAGAAGAGGATACACACTCTGTTTCGTTACAGCCATAAGACTCATGGAAATTCATAGGCGAATGGCATTCCAGTAGAGTGAAGCATATCTGTCAGTCCAGCGAGTATAGCAGCGACAGACGGTGCTGCCAAGAGACGTCATTAATCTCTTATATGTGTGTTAATATGTCCAAAGACACGCTTTCCATGCAGGAATCCAGCAAGATACGAATAGGTACACATATTTTCATGTGTGTACACAATAGGCTAAACAAATTAATATAACCTGAATTGTTAAAGGAAACGAGTAGCCAATTGACAAGATATGACGCAATAATTTGTGGGAACTGGCAAGCCTTTTATACCGCGCATGTCAAGGAATTTGCCACATTATGATGATGAAGCGAAAGCGACGCCCCACAGAGAGGACATCTTCTTCTTCTTCTTCTTCTTCTTCTTCTTCTTCTTCTTCTTCTTCTTCTTCTTCTTCTTCTTCTTCTTCTTCTTCTTCTTCTTCTTCTTCTTCTTCTTCTTCTTCTTCTTCTTCTTCTTCTTCTTCTTCTTCTTCTTCTTCTTCTTCTTCTTCTTCTTCTTCTTCTTCTTCTTCTTCTTCTTCTTCTTCTTCTTCTTCTTCTTCTTCTTCTTCTTCTTCTTCAGCGTTCCGAGATATTAAAGTTCTTTGCCCCAGCCATTGTAATCTGTCAGAGTCTTGCGTAGGGCAAGATAAGTAGCTCGTTTTCTGGCAAGTGTGAAGCAGTATCAAACTATCAAATCACACGAAGTGAATATCCGAAACGGTTATTTACAAGCTTTATTTACGCGCTGCATTCATTATCGCACAGACATCGCGCAATGACAATCCATAGCAATCATTACAGCATGAACAATATCAATACAATACATAAGGATACATGCAATCAATATACATATCACTTACAAGCCAAAATACTCAAGCGTTCGAACCAGTCTCCCACTGTCACACAGGCTAGCTCTCAATGCAGATTCAAAACCACTCGCAGACTCATGCGACCTGTCCATACAAACGCCTAACCCGGTCTGCCTGGCCTTTCGTTCTACACGCTAGTCGGCGCTCAAGTCAGCTGGTGTGAACCCTGCAAGGTTCACGGGGTGTACCGCTGACCAGCGGTTATTTTAGCGTCGCTCAGTTGCTGTGCTTGGCTGCTTATACGGGCGTCGTCGAAGACGCCGCATTCCCTCTGTAGTGTTTAACATCACTCAGGGTTGCGCGTTGTTATGTCGCCTGGCGTTGGCACAGCCAACGCGTCGCAACCTCAGATGTGAGACTTTGACACTCTCCACACCCCTTTTTCATGAAAGGATTTCCTTTCATGTACAATATATATAGGTGTTATTAAACTTGTCAAAATCGAACATTGTATTTTGTCTGCATAACTTAATAGTTATTATAAATATATACAGGTGAATAGTAAACAATATGTATACAACAATTATGTTGCACCATGAAGTACAACAGTCAAGTACAATCTATTTGATGGACATTACCTCGCTGTGACTCAGCTAGTCCGGCAGGTCACGGCTAAACTGGCCCCTACCTCAACAACCAAGAACAAAAATACTAAAATCATCAGGTTAAACTGTGAGCATCTCCCTCTGAGATAGCTCCTTCATCAGACCTCTGTTTAGAGTTTCTAATGAAGGTCAACAGTTTTGGCAATATATTGTCCATATGTAAATGACGTCACCTTGACGTGTTATCTATCAAGCACACATGTTAATGGTTACAATACATATTTACACCTCACCAAGAATTTAGAGTAATGTCCCTTGGTTATTATACAAAAAATTTAGGAACAATAATTTATCGTCGTTTACATGACATAAATTATCACTACAAATTTATTTCTTAGTGTCATAATTTGATACCTATTGACAAATGTGCACAAAAAGTCACATTTGTAAAGAAGTAATCAAGTTACGATGCTGAGATTACATATTATAAAGATCGACATATACAATTCCGTATATGGAAATATTTTAAATCACATTTTAATACAATCGTCATAAATTTATAGACTTTTTAGCGTAGTTTGCTAACTTTTAAATTAATATGCAAAAAAATACCGGAAGTATACAGCTGTGCTATTTTACACATGTGTTGTGGTGTCATTCACACGACGTTGTTCCGTTCTGGATGGATATTATATAAACGGAGTATTAGTTGTTGCTATCAGCTGTTGGATCGTTTCTTCCGCCTTCTGCTCGGATTGTAATGTCGCAGTCATCTTTCGTACCTTGTTAAAACGTCTTGGACACATCGGTCTGGACACATTCAGGATTACTTCACGCTGTAGTGGCTTGGTAAGTTCCTGGATCCTGTAGTGTTGTCCAGTGACACTTGTCTATGTAGTGTCTGGTTGTTACAATATTTATGTATTTAAAATAATAATCACATTCTTTCTCATACCTTACAGTTATACAACACATTAGTTTACATAATAATGATTCCATTCTTTCACATATCTCACAATTATACACGCATTCATTCGCATAATAATGATAATAATAAGAATCCAAATATGTACATAAGTTATATACATTGGGAGATACAATCTACCCCATCACATTGTTGTACACAGCGTTACTGACACATTGTCACAATTGGCTGTGGTACTGGGCACTATCTACGTTGCAGTTTTATACACCCTCTGCACTGTGCTCTGGTGTTGACTAGGTATTAGGTTCGTCGTATGGGCATCTCGACAAAAGATCTGCAAGACAGTTTTGGGAACCCTTTATATGGTTAATCTCATAGCTATAGTCCTGCAGAAGAAGGGACCATCTCGCCACCTTGCTGTTACTTGGCGTTCCTCTGGTAACAATTGTCAGTGGGCTATTATCTGTTTCAATAATGAAATGTTTACCTAAAAGAAATCTAGAAAGTTTACGTACCGAAAATACCATGGCAAGAGCCTCGAGTTCCGGTGTATTGTAATTTCGTTCGCTGGTGTTCAGTTTTCGAGAGACGTAGTATACTGGGTACAAGATTTGGTCGTGTTCCTGGAGAAGCACACCTCCAATGGCTACGGAGCTCGCGTCACATCTAAATCTAAAAGTAATATTCAAATTTCGCAATTTTAGAATAGGTGCTCTAGTTAAATATGAAAGAATCTTCGTAAATGCTGGCCTCAAACATTCGCTGTTTACAATAACATTGGGATGTTTATTTGTTAGTAAATCAGTGAAACATTTGGTCAATTCAGCAAAATGAGGAATAAATTGTCTATAATAGTTTAAAAGACCTAACACACTTCGCAACTGTTTCTTCGTTGTCGGAAGCGACAATTTCAAAATTCTAGACATGATGTTATCGTCAGTTGATATAAAACCATTTGAGATCTTATAGCCCAAAAATGAAATTTCTTGAAAGGCTATATCAACTTTGGAAGGTTTCACAGTCAGTCCATGATGTCTAATCCTGTCAAATGTCTGCTGTAGTGCTGTTATGTGATCTGTCATGTCCTTTGTGTGTATGCAAATGTCGTCCATGTACCAAATGATGTTAGCAATGTCTGTCAAAAGAATTCTTGTCATTCTGACGAAGGTAGCCGGTGCATTGACTAATCCGAAAGGTAGTTTACACCATTCGTATAAACCCCACGGTGTGGCAAATGCAGTCAGATGTATACTGTCATGATGTACAGCTATCTGCCAGTAACCTTTTGTCATGTCAAGTTTAGTAAAATAACGTGAGTCAGATAGTTCAGTCAGGATGTCTTCACAGTTGCTCATTGGTTCTAAATCCAATTGTGTAATGCTGTTGAGTTTCCGATAGTCCACACAGAGTCTGATAGTTTTGTCCTTTTTCCTTACTAAAACTATTGGTGAACAAAAATGAAATTGTGAACGTCGAATGATATGATTTGCTTCTAAATCAATGATTTCTTGATGTAATTTTTCCTTATAGTGTATAGGGATAGAATACGGTCTACACTTGATAGGAATGTCGGATGTCAAGATGATTTAGTGCTGAACTAAATCTGTCTGTCCTGGGCTGTCAGAAAAGATCGTCTTGTACTCTTGTATCAGTTGTCTGCAACTGTCAGTCTGTGTCTGCGTCAGTTTAGGATTTACCTTAATGTTCTGTAAGTTGGTCGTCGAGTCAAGAACTGGTGTCGGTATCTCGGCAGTGTCGTTGTCGTCCGTCTGGTCCACTATGGTGGTGCCTGCTGCAGTTTCTACTTGGTCATCTTGCCTGTCGTAATATGGTTTGAGCATGTTAATGTGGAAAATTTTGTGTTTGTCCCTAACTGCAATTTCGTAATCTACCGTCGAAATTTGTCGTAGTACTTTGAACGGTCCTTGCCATGAGTCAGTGAGGAGATGTCTATCACTTGGCAAAAGAAGAAGAACGTCCTGTCCTGGTGTCAGTGTAATAGTTCTATTTCTTCTGTTAGCATATTGTCGGTAGATAGCTCCTGATTTTTGGAGAGCTTCTTTAGCTAACACACATGATTTCATAATTCTATCACGCAATGATGTTACATGTTCATATGACGAAATGGGTTTAGGTAAAGTTGTACTTTCAGTCAACATAGATTCATACAAAGATAATGGGCCGCGTGGTTGTGCACCATATAACATTTCAAATGGTGAGATCCAAGTGCTGGAATGGGGCACTTCACTATATGCAAACAAAATTGCAGGCAGATAAGTATCCCAATCTTCAGGGTGTTCTTTGGTTACTTTAGAGAGCATATGTTTCATATCACCGTTAATCTTTTCCACGATACCGGTCGAATGCGGGTGATAGGGACTGTTGAAGCATTGTTTAACACCCAACATCTTGGTAAAGGCTTGTGTAGCTGAGGCAATAAACTGGCTACCCCGATCTGAAAGGATGGTGTCAGGGAATCCTACCCTCGCAAAAATATGAAAGAACACTTCCATGATGTCTTTGGAAGTTATGTTCTTCATTGGAATTGCTTCTGGCCACCGAGTGCATAGATCAATGAGTGTTACAATGTACCTATTACCTCTCGATGTTACATGGTTAAGAGGACCAACTATATCGACCGAGATCTTTTCAAACGGTCTACTAGCCAAATCAGTAACTTGCAATTCAGCTTGTGGGTGTTTGTGGGTGGGTCTTTTTGACAAGCTTTTGGCAGATGTCACACGATCTGCAATACTGTTTGGTATCGTTGCAAAACTTAGGCCAATAATATTGAGTAAGTAACCTTGCTCTAGTTTTAGCATACGCCATGTGTCCTGCAAAGGGTATGTCATGAGCTATATTCAATGCTTGTTTGCGGTTTTCTAACGGTAGCACTGTTTGTTCTATAGTGCTGGAACCTTTGGTGTAGTACCGTGTTAGAATTCCGTTCTTCAGAGCAAAGTACCATTGAGCATTCTTTGCTACTCTTGGCTTTTGGCCTACAAGTTTAAAATACTTTTGCAGAGATCGATCGGCTTTCTGAGATGTTATAAACTTCTCCCTAGTTGTCTCAGGAGATGTTACAACTGGACTTACTCGTTGTAAAGCTGTAAGGAATGGTGTAGTTATATATGCCCATGCAAGTGGATATTTCTCTATGTTACCTGAGAACGTCCTGAATGTGACATATTTACCACTATATTGTGATGGTAAAATATGATCTCTCTTCACGCCAATGAGCGTACTTCCGCTATCACGTAAAACTGTGGCAGCTCTACCATTAAAATACCCCTGGTGGATGTTTAGTTTACCTTGGGAGTTTACTACAAAATTGGCCTCCTCATTGGTAACAGGTATAGAATGGCCGCATGTTAACACGCCATCCTCATGAAATTGATCACAAATGGTACATTTTTCATGATGGAACACATCAATGGAATGTGCTGAGTTTACTGGGTGATCTTGTACACTTTCATCTTCTGAAGAAGAACTGTCAAACATGGCTGCATTAGCCTTTCTGGTCATTGCCTTGCCCTTACAATCCTTACGCCAGTGCCCAAAAGCCTTACAAAGATAACATTTGGTAAGACTTCTGTAGTTCTTCCTTTCTTTATCTTGCTTAGAAATGTAGTTCTGCAAGTAAACAGTGTACCCAGGATGTTGGTCACACATATCATTTTCATTGTGTGATAGGTGGCAATATCTGCACTGATAAAATTTCTCGGCAGCTTGTTTATATGGTCTTTGTTTGTTATTTGACCTTGACTGATATTTGCCATATGTAGCTGCTGCTACAAAGTCTGTGCTGGTCAGACTACTAGAGAAACATTGCTTATTGGCTGTAAAATAACCAGAGCCACGACTTTCAATCTGTTGGACACTTTTACACTGACATTCCAACAAAAATTTAGAAAATGGGGGTGGGAGAGATGTGATAATCTTATCCCTCAACATAAGATCAACTAATTTGTCATAACTTCCATTTACTTTGGCTGCTGACAGCCATTTAGAAAAAATATTCTGAATTTCTGAGATGTAATCAGAGAACGTGTGTGTAGGCTTAGGAGACAACTTCCTAAACTGTTCTCTATAACCTGATTCATCTAGTAAACAATGTGACATAATTTTCGCCTTAATGTACAGATAATCTTCTTTCAGGTCATTTGGGATCGACTCTATGACTTTCAGAGGTTCCCCAGAAAGACTTCTTACATATACTATACCCCATTCAGGTTTTGGAATTTTATAATGATCCATGACAAATTCAAAATTTTGGGTGAATGCTGCTATGCAATCACCTGTGTTGTAACTTTTAATCAGACCTTGGTATTTCTTGTAAGGTTGATCTTTGTATGTTTCTCTATTAGCTTTATCTTTAGAAGATTCAGTTTTAGCTGTTCAATTTTCAGTTGTGTTTCTTGCTCTTCTCTCTTGCTTTGGGCTAAGATCTGAGCTTGCCTCACTGCAGCTTCTGACTGTTTTAGAGCAGCTTCTGATTGTGCCTGTTGAAGCTTAGAGCAGCTTCTGATTGTGCCTGTTGAAGCTTTAGAGCAGCTTCTGAGTCTGCCTCTTTAATTTTTCACGCCCTTTCGGCCGCTCTCTCATCTCGCTCCCTAATTTGCTCCTGTTTCAAGAGATATTCTGCATATTTACTTTCACTCCATGCTCTCAATCCCTCACCAGACATATTCATTTTTAAACCCATTTCAATGAAATCGTTTAAAGAAGACATGATGAACAATACGTATGATAAAATGAATATAAACAAAATTACTTATGGTGTTAGTAATTTACAAATATTTCTAGCACAGTTGATGTTTAAAGCCAGACTAACGAAAGTATAAAGAGGAATGAAAAAAATTTTATACTAAAGTAATCCTTGGGTAATGTGCTGTTCAGTGGTGCTCGAAATCACACTGGAATGTCCTTCGGGTTGACGCACAAAAAATTTTGAAATTCACAAGGTTCAGGTGAAGTTGACACAAAAAAAAACCTGTACTTTTGAAACTAAACGAAATTAGAACGTTTGTAAATGTATGGTGTATGTAATGTCACTGAAGTCTGTATAGGTTTGTATGCTGTCAAGTATTATTGTTAGTCGTTACCACAATCAACAACTTTCACGCTCACACTAACCCTACTCAATGACATTCAAGGGCACGGCCGCCATTTTGGATTTTAGGTACAAAATTGGTTGAATTTGGCGATAAGTCTGAAGACGCCTCGGTTGGCTTCAAATAATGTCTTCGCACTTATAATTTAATGAAATCAACACTATTTAACCGTTACTTTACCCTAATCTATGACTTGCGCACTTCTATTAACATCTTCACATTCGATTCAAAAACTCGGACCAAAAAAATCTACAAGTTCGCATTCAGTTCAAAACTCGAACGAGAAACCCACGTTCGCACTTGTCAGAGTCTTGCGTAGGGCAAGATAAGTAGCTCGTTTTCTGGCAAGTGTGAAGCAGTATCAAACTATCAAATCACACGAAGTGATTATCCGAAACGGTTATTTACAAGCTTTATTTACGCGCTGCATTCATTATCGCACAGACATCGCGCAATGACAACCCATAGCAATCATTACAGCATGAACAATATCAATACAATACATAAGGATACATGCAATCAATATACATATCACTCACAAGCCAAAATACTCAAGCGTTCGAACCAGTCTCCCACTGTCACACAGGCTAGCTCTCAATGCAGATTCAAAACCACTCGCAGACTCATGCGACCTGTCCATACAAACGCCTAACCCGGTCTGCCTGGACTTTCGTTCTACACGCTAGTCGGCGCTCAAGTCAGCTGGTGTGAACCCTGCAAGGTTCACGGGGTGTACCGCTGACCAGCGGTTATTTTAGCGTCGCTCAGTTGCTGTGCTTGGCTGCTTATACGGGCGTCGTCGAAGACGCCGCATTCCCTCTGTAGTGTTTAACATCACTCAGGGTTGCGCGTTGTTATGTCGCCTGGCGTTGGCACAGCCAACGCGTCGCAACCTCAGATGTGAGACTTTGACATCTATTTCCTGAGTGTAAGCGAGTGTTGTTTCCCTATTGTCTTCCATTCTTTCTATGTGCCCCAGCCATTGTAATCTATTAGCCTTCATGATACCAGTGATTAGCGAACAGTGATTAACAGAGAGGACATGGGACACAGAAATGCGAGACCAACGTAAATCATTATATACACACACGACATTCGTTATATACATACGCCTTCGTCATGTACGAAAAACATTCGTTACTTACGTAACCCATTCGCCACGTACGCAAGACGTTCGTTGTATGCGTAAGCCATTCGCCACTTGTGACAAAACGGCCAGTGGGCCATTTCCTCATGCATTCTCCTGGTTCGGGGAAAACCCTGTGCAAATAATAGCCGAGGGAAACCCTTTCGGGAACCCTCAGTTCGCGTATCATCTCGACTCTTATAGAAGTTAGTTCTCGGGGTTACTTTTACACCCGGGTCCACAAAAGAGGACTATTTCATCAGTCGCACTTTTCTGGTTCGGGGAAAACCCAATAAAGATACTGTCAGAGTCCTCGGGACAGTACAGATAGGACATATCCCATATACAGGACATGGGATGGGAATACGAGACATGGGGATAGTAGACAGCACAGTACGACCCCAGGCTGAACTACGTGATACGACAGTCAGCAACGGACGGGCTAACCCCAGGAAGGACGATAGAGAGTCCCATTGCCTAGACGTAATTACCTACCACGGGGATCCCCAAACTACACTGCAAACTACCATTGTATACACACACGACGTTCGTTATATACATACACCTTCGTCATGTACGAAAGACACTCGTTACTTACGTAACCCATTCGCCACGTACGCAAGACGTTCGTTGTATACGTAAGCCATTTGCCACATGTGACAAAACGGCCAGTGGGCCATTTCCTCATGCATTCTTCTGGTTCGGGGAAAACCCGGTGCAAATAATCACGCTTCACGTGATAGGTGACCAAAGACGACAGCTTTGGGGAGACGAGACTGGATTGCTGAAGGGAATGGACGCGGTTGACTGAGTGCTGTGAAAGTGAACTGTATAACTAATATGATTGTTTGCGACTGCTACGAGATATATGTATGAACAGCGTGTGCTCTAGCCGTGTGAGTTTATGAAATAGTGGTGGAGTGGCAGAGTGCTGTTCGATAATCTGATGATTTCGGGTGTATAAATTGTGATATTTAATTTGAGATATTAAACTTATATTCATTATGTACGTGAATTGACTGATTCTGATATATTTACATGTATTCGTGTCCAGACCCAGACGAACGAGCAACACAGGGTTGTGACAGATACCTTGAACGGGATAAGCACTTGTTCACTTTTCTCAAGACGGCTCATGAGAGTCGGAAGTTAACTTATCAGCTCAGAGAAGGGCATTATTGCAACGGAAAAGGTGGTAACAGCTTCGTGTTTCAGCCTCCTGTCTTGGATAAATCTTAAAAGTTTGTGACAGTATACATCCATCCATGATGTGCCATAACGATAAGCGTGGGCAGTCATGTTACTGCCATCTCACTCGACCACCAGAGTCATGGATCAGCTCCGTGATCCTGTCTTGATCATGCCACGTGGCCAAGCCATCCAGGTATTTACTTCTCGGTCTTCCCTTGGTCTCTTCCCTTCTATCTTGCCAGTTGTCACCAAGTTCTCCCAGACATTTCTTCTCATAACATGCCCCCCCCCCCCCCAAAAAAAAAAATAAATAAAAAAAAAAATAAACAAATTGACCGTCTACGTCTAAAAATTCTAATCAGCTTACGATCCTAATTTCTTTCTTGAAGGACTTGTTCATTTGTTTTTTTTTTTCTATCTGTCCATGGTATTCTTTGCATTTCCTTACAAACCACATTTCTACAGTCATCAGATGTTTTTCAGCTTGACTGCTCATTGTCCACGCTTCACATCCATACAAAAGTACTGGTTCTATGTAGCACTTCAACACTATTTTTCGCGTTTCAACTGATATCGTTTTATTACTCAGTGTTTTTCATCTTGCAAAAGGCTACCTTAGCAATGACAATTCTTGTTGTAATCTTCAAGGCATCTTCCATCATATGTTATGACTGTTCCGAGATAATTGTATTGATTGACTTGCTTAAGAATACCCATTGTGGAATTTCTTTCTTACCAGCGACGACCATAATCTGTGTCTTCTTGCTATTCAGTTCTAACCCTAGTTGTTCACTGTGTGCAACAACCACATCTACTAAATGCTGCAGGTCCTGTTCATTGTCTGCAATCAAGACTGTATCATCTGCATATCTAATGTTATTGATGCATCGCCCCCCAATGTTGATTCCTTCCATATCTTCTATATTTCTGAAAATATTTTCACTGTACAGTGAAAAACGATCTAGAGACATTACACATCCCAGTCTCACACCTCTTTTGATAGGCTAATATTGACCTACATCGTTATCAGCTTGTTGTTTCTAATATATGTTTTTTTTTACAAGTCTAGGGTTTTTCTATAAATTTGTAGATCTTCAAGCAAACTTATCATGTCGACATGTCTTACTTTATCGAAAGCCTTTATGTAGTCAATAAAACAAAGGTACATATCTTTGTTTACTTCTATAAAACGTTCAATTGATGTTCTCAGTATATACACAACATTTACTGTACCCTTGCCTTCTACAAACCCACATTGTTCTTCTCCTATTTCAGGTTGTATTTTCCTCCTAACTCTTTGCATGATAATTCTCAGCAGAATCTTCATGATGTGGCTCATTATTCTATTTGTTCGATGTTGATCACATTCCAAGGCTCCTGATTTCTTCGGGATTGCAATAAATATAGAATTAAATAATTCAGGAGGTGTATCTCTAGTATCGTATATTTATTTCAGCAGTCTGGTGACATGGTCTATTCCATATTCGTCTAAGGCAATGATCATTTCTATTGTTATGTAATCTGTACCAGGGGTCTTGTCAGTTTTCATATGGTTAAGAGCAGTCTGAACGTCCATCTTCAAAATTGATGCTCCTTCACTATTATTCCGATGATCACATTGTTCTTCTCTTGTATCATCATAAAGGTCTTTCACATAATCTGACCACACATATAAAGTCTGCTCCTTTTTTATTATGATTTTGCCATCTTTGGTTTTTAGGCAACCCGTTGATGTGTGTGTTCTTTTGTTAGTAATGTCATTAATTCTTTTGTGCACTCATTTGGTATTCCGGATGTTGTGTTGGTTTTCAATTTCCGTATAATTTTCCTCAAGCCATGTTTTTTTTTGCCTCTTGCATGGCTTCATAATTTCCCTGTGAATCTCTTCATATTTTTCCTTGTTAGGTTTGTTATTCCTTCTTATTTCCATGAGTTTTAAGATGTCTTCCGATATCTATTTCTTGAGTCCTATTATACTTATTTTTGTTATGGTTGTTTCTGTAGTTTGGTTGACTGATTTCTTTAATATTTCCCATTGGTCACTGACGTCTTGAAATAATATTTCCATAACGGACAATGCATCGAATGTTCTTTTCCTCTACGTTGAATTTATCCTTTATCTCCTCACTCTTCAGTGCCTTTAGATTAAATTTTGTGTTTCTTGGTGAGTATTTGAGTTTCTTTAATTTTATATGTAAATTCCTTGAGATTAATCTATGGTCGTTGTAGCAGTCTGCGCTTGGTATAGTTTTTACTAATTTTAAGGCATTTCGAAATCTTTTGTTGATGAGAATGTAATCGATCTGATTTCTGATCCTATGATCCTCCATGTCTATAATCTCCTTGCGTGCTGTTGATACCATGCTCTGCGCATGGGTTCCTGGACTTCTGATCCCTGTACTATTACACCCGGGTTGCCGCAGGGATCTGCCTTGTCCCCAGTGCTCTTTAATGTCTACACTAGCAAAGTCGCAGCTATTGAGACACCATGTGTGGGTAGAATCTTGACATTTGCAGATGATGTGCTGGTGTACAGACAGGGCAGTGACAGGGCCTGTTTGGCGAAAGACTTACAGGTGGCATAAAACAGGATAGCGGAGTGGTGTAGGGACGCAGGGGCCATTATAAACCCAGACAAGGCATCGGTTGTGTGGTACTCCCAGGATAACCGGATCGTCAAGGCAGGTGTCCCAGGTGTCATGTTGAATGTGTGTTCTCTTAGTCGAGAGAGTAAATTGAAGTATTTGGGTATCACCTTTGACAGGTGTTTGTCTTATAAGGATCATGTGGAGGCTTTGGTGGTGAAGGCTGGTAGGCGACTTAATGCATTGAGGGCTATGGCAGCAACCGGGGTAGATCAGAGGATGCTGTACCGGCTCTTTCTGCAGTTAATAATTTCTGTCATTGAGTATGGAGCCAGCTTGAAAGGTTGGAGCGCATACAGAATGCTGCCATGCGGTTAATCCTGGGGTGCACAAAGGACACACCAATTATATGCATGAAGCATATCCTGGCGCTACCAACAATGACGGACAGGCATAGGGTCCTTCAGGCCAAATGGTTCCTGAGAGTGGCCGCAGACAGGGATCACCCGCTGCATGCAGAAATGGATATGGTCAATAGTCATAGACTAAGACGAGGTAAGTCCTTGATGGCACAGGCAGAACTTTCTATACGCCAGGTGTGTGATCTAGAGACCATCCATTTTGAAAGAGAGTGGGTTGAAGTTCCGGAAGACATCACGGACTGGCACAATGTCATAATAACACTGGGTCGTGAGTGCAGAGAATGGGCAGCGGAACGCACTGAGTTTGAAGTGCAGCAGCTGATCCAGAGTAACACACATCAAGGTGACATAGTCATCTACACCGATGGGTCAGTGGTGAGAAACAGACGTAGTGGCTGGGGCTATATTGCAAAGGCTAATGGGCGAGTCTTGAAAAAGGAGAGTCTGGCATATGAGACGACGACATCCAACATGAGAATGGAGGTGGAGCAGTAACAGCAGCATTCCGGTGGCTAGAGGAGACCACTGCAACACACGTTGTATTCATTACGGAGTCAAAGAGTATGCTTAGTAAGGTGGAGAAAGGAATGTTTCGTGTGGAATGGCTCTCGTCGTTACAGAGGCCACAGATTGTGAGTGTTGTATGGATATTTTGCCCTGGCCATGCGGGGGTACGGGGGAATGAACAGGCTGATAGGCTATCAGGGAATGCACCTCCTGGTGGTAGTTTGCTTATGGACAAGTGGGAGGTGGTCATGCGCTTGTGGGACCAGGTGGACAAGTCGGAGGAACAGATTGAGAACCCATATGTGGAAAGAATGAGATTGCGGGGGATCGGCAGGGGTTTCAAAACTTAGAGGGAAAACCAGGAGAACGTTTAATCAGATAGCGTTGGGAGCGATTAGTAGTATGACTCTTCGCTGGCTGTTGGACGAGGGGACGGAGCACGTATGGGAATGTCCTGAGTGCAGTGATGTCGGTTCTTAACTCAATTCAATTGATACCAGGTGTTTCCAATTATCAAATCCAGCTCTTTTGCCCACTGTACAAGTCTGCAACCTCTTTTATTCTGTACCCCTAAGTCCATCCTTGCCTACTATGCATCCTTCCTGTTGTTTTCCAACTTTGGCATTCAAGTCTCCCATTATGACATGTACTTCAGAATTCTTGCATTTCTTGAAGGTATTCTCTAAATCATTATAAAATTCATCAATGCTATCATCACTGCTGTCTGCTGTTGGTGCATAAATTTGTATGACGTTGACATCAAAAGGTATTCCACTCAACTTTACCAGTAACACTCTGTCTGATACAGTCAAATATCCTTTGATCGATTTTGATCTCTCTGTATCCATTATAATTGCTACTCCTCGTTGTTGTTTCTCTTCACCAGAATATATTATTATATATTCCTCAGATGTTATAATGCCCATTCCTATCCATCTGTTCTCACATATACCTAACAGGTTAATATTTAACCTTCTCATTTCATTCTTAATGTTATAAAATTTTCCATCCCCAGTTCTTACATTCCAAGTTACTACTTTCAATGTTGATACTCTATTGCACTCAGTCGCCTGCTGACGGTCTGGAATCACCTTGTGCACATGACTACCTCTACTGGGCAAGGCTGCTCCTATGAATCACGCATTTACGCCGTTTCTCTGATTATCGATAAGATTTATTCTTGGCATTTGTAAAGAAGGTAGTTTGCCATTGCTTTCCTTCCTATCAGTGACCATACTGATCGAAGACCGTAATAATTGTCTCCCAAAAAAAAAGAGATCTTCTGCCTACCGTCGTGAAGCTGGAGACCATAACCTACAACTATCTGTTGGCTGCTCTTCAAACTTCATCCACCACCTGCACAGTGTAAAGATGGCCCATTGTTAGCTGTATTTAAGTTTGATAAGATCAGGGAAGCCTATAGTATTTCCTCGACGCGGTTAACGGGCGAATTGTTGCGAGCGGCGCGGTTGGTTTGCCTGTCGAGAACAGGTCGCAAAGTGCATAATTGTTTGCTTGATTGTGTTCGATGGCGGTGAACTCCAGCGCGAAGTC
This sequence comes from Cepaea hortensis, assembly GCA_963921405.1. Classification (NCBI taxonomy): domain Eukaryota; kingdom Metazoa; phylum Mollusca; class Gastropoda; order Stylommatophora; family Helicidae; genus Cepaea; species Cepaea hortensis. Next base: position 288,442,227 of record OY992876.1, read on the forward strand.
ATGTATGCCGGATGAATACATCCTGTTGTCCAACATCAGTGTGATGTCATACAGGACCTGAGGTTTGCGTGAGTATCCGTTGTCCCATGTCTGGCTTATTGGTGTGCAGACTTGTGGTTCCTCGCCGTGCAAGCAGACACTCTCCGACTTCGGAGGAATCAACGATCCTACTGACTTTAGCCAGGACCCCAAAGGGACCTGTTGCACAGGACGCTCGGCGAGGTCGCATCAATAGGTCTTGGCCAGTATAGAACCCAGCCCTGGTGCCTTGAAAGCACGTCTGCGTCCCAAGTGCATAGTGATGAGAGGTTATAGATTTCGGGTCGTGGACCGGTCGGATAAGTAACGGGTTTCCGAAAGTGCGTTACACATTCGTTACTGATCACTGCTTACCCGATAGCTTCTCCCGAAGCTATAATAACCGTTCTATACTATCCTCTGTAATTCGAGTATATGCATGACCTATCCACCTGATATAAATGGTTAGGGGGACTGTTCCGTGGCAAAGGGCCACAAACAACTCTCGTCCTAACAGCAAATACTGTGAACGTAATCATAGACTGATTCTACCGTTTTTCCTCGGGAAAATATGAGAAGGTCGACATAAGGAGTCGTGTTTTGATGATGATCACATGGGGGGTAAAGAAAGGCTTTACCTCACTAGGAAAAGTTGAGAATAATAAGTATCGCTCGCTTACGTGAGGCAATGAAAGGGATATCAAGCTGTAGCTCAGAAGAGATTGTCGGCCGAGGTTGTCTAACTTCTTTGATATCTTTAGGTAGGGAACAGGAACTGACGTAAGTTCCAAGGAGAACACCTACACTGCCCCTCTTTACTCTGATTAAAGGTTAATACCTGAGTGAACACTGAATGTAAACCACAGAGGGTATTATCTAGACCAAAAAAAAACATAGAGAGTGGAGAGGCTGAGTCAAGGGGCTACATGACAGACAAGTGTCCAATTCAGTCAGGTCACTTCTGCACATGACAGACAAGTGTCCAATTCAGTCAGGTCACTTCTCCCTGCAGAACAAGATCAGGTGGCTTATGTGTAAAGTACTGCCTGATGCTTAGGTTTATAGGCCTTATCCGGTTATTGAATGTCAATGGATTGATGCTTCTGGCTTTCACAAGATCTTGTACTTACATGATCCTCCTCCGGGTTGTAAACCATTAAGAAGCTGTGAAGGTTCTGAGAAGGCGGGTCCAGGTTACCAAGTTAACTATATGCTCATCCCCGTGTTGGATTAGAACACCAAGATCCAGCCAGTTGTAGTACCTTGTCGAGAAGTAAACCACGGAGAAAGTCAACACCACCACTGTTTACGTATTCAATCTCCACCCTACCAACAATGTATGTGAACCGTAAGAGCGAGATGCACCGTGCTAAAACTGATGCTCATAAAGCTAGATAGAGAACAGTTTGCCTCAATCACCTACGCCACTAGTCGGAAAGTTGGACAGTGACGGAGCGTACTATTTGATTTGAATAGACATTGTGAACCGTTGAACACCCTGGGACAAGACCAATTCAACAGAGCATGACAGCCCGTCTTCATCCTGACCATCTTTCCAGCCACTGCCAGTAGGAGGATCTCATTACATCCTGTGAGCCAACAGCAACGACCAGACACATAGACGGGAACAAGGTCTTCTCCGATGATGATCTGGCAGTACTGGCTACCTGACTCTTAAACTCTTGATGCCTGCCTTGATCTAGATGCTTTATCCACTGCCTCCTACTAACCCGGTTCTCTCCTATATTATTTTGTGTCATTACAAGTTCAAAGTTACCATAACGGTCTTAGAGTTGAATTGTGTCAGCCGGAGAGAGTCCCGAGAGGAAGTCCACTGGTAGAAAGAGAGCGTGACAGCAGAGTCCAGGCACATGAGGGGTATTGGCAGAGTGTACCCAACCTGATCTTGGCCATAACCTATCCCGAAATATAATTGTGCCTACATATTGCAGCCTTTCCCGCGAATATTGGCACACCACTTACCAAGATATTCGTTTTATACGTAAACCATTCGCCATTTACACAATACAAAACATTCGTTATATACGTAAACCATTCGCCGTATATGCAATACCTTCGTTATTTACGTGAACATTCGCCTTGTACGTAAGACATTCTCAACACCAAATTGTCTTATATATATATATATGTATATATATATATAATATGTCTGACTGTTATCATTACATCTTCCAAATGGAAGAGGTTGAAGCTTTCCACTCGGGCTGCCAAAGAAATTGAATGAACACAAAATGTCCAGAAAAGTTCACAGATGTATAAGTTCTCCCAAGGGTTTGCTGGAAAAGCACGTACATTGTGGTGTGCAAATCTCAGCACATTTGGTGCCTAATCTGTGCAGGTGTTACATGAGCAACCTGCACCGAAAGTATTCTTTGGCGAGATTGATTCAACATTCGTGATGGACCAAAAGAGCATTACTGAGACGCAATTAAGGCCTCAAAGAAGAACCTTACCATTGTCTATATAACCTGAAAGTGAACGGCTGTTGTTCGTCCTACCTGGCGTAATTAATTAGTCGCTGACAGTTGAAAGCAGTTATGAATCCAGGAAGGTACACGGAGACATGTCACATGGAATAGTTAGGAAAAGAGGAAGGTACACGGAGACATGTCATATGGAATAATTAAGAACAGAGGAATGCACAGAGACATGTCACATGGAATAGTTAGCAAAAGAGGAAGGTACACGGAGGCATGTCACATGGAATAGTTAGGAAATGAGGAAGGTACACAAAGACATGTCACATGGAATAGGAGTAGTATGTCAGGCGCAATTTGATGAGGAAATAAGGATCCGGATCCGCTTGGTTACGTAGTATTTTACCATATAAAAAGTCATGATCCTACGCTCTGACGTCAAAATGCGGATCCTACGGCAACAACATTTTCAAGGGATGCAAGCCATGAATAAATAATCGAACGTATTTTTGCACTGCTACTTCCCTTTTTGTGTGATAAATTTTATATCTTTAAAAATGTTATATTTGCTGGTATTATTGATTGTAGCGGGGTGTGGCGTAAAAAACTATCATCATACTAGTGATGCTGTTAAGGTACAGTGCTCTTCCTCCTCAGTGTCAGTCTTCTGTTTTTCTCGTCTTCTTTTCTTTATCTGTACTGGGCAAAAATACTGTCATCATTCCATTGGTTATGTGTAAGGGATAGGGTTACAGTGCAATTCCTCGGGGTGGTCTAGGGGCGGAGGGCGTGGGTATGGGAGCTCAGGGGTGGAGCGTGGGGTGACGGCGTGTGGGGTAGGGCTAGGTGATTAGAACCTCGGGTCGTGACAGGTGTCATATGAAAATCGTAATAGGTAAACATGTAATTATGGCAGTTATATGATATTTAGAGGGTCATAGTAGTGTAAACATTATCATCATACGGATTACTAATGGAAACCTTAAAAAATAAAGATGGCCGGTGTTATTGATTGTAGCTGGTTTAACTTAGTGAAATCCGTTGGTAAGGGGTGGGTAGCGGTTATTAGTGATCTGTAGAGTGTCGTAGTGGTCTATACACTATCATCATACAGGTTACAAATGAAAACCTACAAAAGTAAAGATAACCGATATTAATGATTTTAGCGGGAATAACTTAGTGAAATTCATTGGTAAGGGTGGGTAGCAGATATTAGTGATCTGTAGAGTGTCACGATGGCTTTTTTTTACTATCATCACACAGGTGACAAATGAAAACCTTAAAAAGTAAAGATGGAAGATATTATTGATTTTAGCGGGTATAGTTTAGTGAAATTCGTTGGTGAGGGGTGGGTAGCGTATATTAGTGATCTGTAGAGTGTCACGGTGGCTTTGTACTATCATCACAGGGTTACAAATGAAAACTTTAAAAAGTAAAGATGGTCGAAATTATTGATTGTCTCGGGTATGGCTTAGTGAAAGTCGTTGGTAAGGTGTAGGTAGCTGTTATTAGTGATCTGTGGTGTGTCGTGGTGACCTATACATTATCATCATCAGACGACAAATACAAACCTTAAAAATTAAAAATGGCCGATATTATTTATTGTAGCGGGTATAGCTTAGTGAAACACGTTGGTAAGAGGTGGGTAGCGGTTATTAGTGGTCCGTAGAGTGTCACAGTGGCCTATAAATTATCATCACAATGTTACAAATGAAAACCTTAAAAATAAAAAATGACCGATAATATTGATTGCAGCGGGTATAGCTTAGTGAAATTCAGTGGTAAGGGGTTATTGGCGGTTATTAGTGCTCTGTAGTGTGTCGTGGTGGCCTTTACTCTATCAGCACACAGGTGACAAATGAAACCCTTAAAAAGTAAAAATGGCCGATATTATTGATGTTAGCGGGTATAGCTTAGTGAAATTCATTGGTAAGGGGTGGATAGCGGTTATTCGTGATCTGTATAGTGTCGTATAGACCTATACACTATCATCACACATGTTTCAAATGAAAACATTAAAAAGGTAAAGATGAAATGTATTATCAGATGTAGCAAGTATGGCATAGTGAAATTCGTTGGTAAGGGGTTTGTGAGTGGAGGCAGGCTAGATAGTTGCTTCTGATTATTGTTAAGGGTGATCGAGTGGGGCGGTGATAGATAAATACGTCCATTCTTTGATAATAGCCCGGGTGTAGGGCTCATATTAAAGTCTAAAGACTGAACACATAGGTGGTTGATCTGAGGGTGACCGCCTGGGTGACTCATCACGTAGCTATGTCGGTGGGGGTGAACATAGTGAACGTGTTCAGACATGTCTTTAGGGAAAACCGGAGGATGACTCAGAGCGTACTGACCGCATAACGATACACATCTGTAATGGTCAAATCGGATCAAGTATGGCTCACTCAGCTTCCGCTCGCATGTGTAATGACTACAACCAGACCACGTGCACACTGGCTAAAGCCGGTCAAAGATGGCGTTGCATCCGATAACACGTGGTAATGGCAAAACCAGACCACGTGGCTAAAGCCGCTCAAAGATGGTGCTATATCGGGAACACATGGGTAATGGTCACATCTGATGAAATATGGCGATGCTTCCGGTCGCATGTGTAAGGACTACAACCAGACCACGTGCTCACTGGCTACAAGTGGTCAATTATGGCGTCGCATCCGATCTCATGTGAAAAGGTACAGCTGAGACACGAAGGTAATGACTACGACAGGAGTTATTCATGGAACCCAAAATGCATAGTGGATGAGATAAAATCCCAGTCGACCTTACACACCATTTGAAATCTGACATCAGTGTTGTCAGCACCTAGAAAATGATCAAGAAAGGACACACTTCTTACAAAAAGCAAAAGAAACGTCAAAGAGAAACACGAAAACATGGATTACAACCCTTTCAAATAAAAAAAAAATGCATGACTCCACTCATGCTGGATGTGACAAAGAGCAAAAGCTTCATTCCCAGGGCCTAGTATTGGTGCACGATCAGAGAAATGAAGACACTGGTTTCCAAAATAATGTCTACCAAAGTTCAGCAGAGCATGCCAGCTTTGACAAAAGTAGCACAACTTTTACGTTGCCTGTTTTGAAGAGTGGTGATTATTGTTTCTTCATCCCAGCTCTGTCATTAGACATGTTGTTCTGCAAGAAACCTACTTCTTGTAGTCAGACAGTCATAGACCCGCACGAGACAACATTTGATCTGCTTGATGATTTTTCTTCAGATGAAAATATTGACCTTCTGTCTAGCAGTCATGGACCAGACTCCGAGTTTCTCAAGAAAATCAATGCTTTGTGGAATGAAAACTATCCTACTGCTGGTTTCCGAAGCTGCTCCTCTGTCGCAGCGGATGAAATACAACACCCAACGAGTAAGGTATGTATAAATAATAACGTTCATAATCATAGATTCCAAGAACAGGTGTGCAATTTTCGGTGTCTAATGGTACATTCTATTATCTGGTCCTCTTTATTTCACTATGAGTAGGTTTCAATGTGATGTTTCTCCTCCACAGGTTAATTTTGCAACAGAACCTCATTTCTTAACAGTTCATATCGTTGGCACCTAAGAACGCAATGGTAACTGGCACCATGTAATCAGTGAACGTGATTATTTTGAACGGAGTAAACTAGAGTTGGAGCAAATTCTGACCCCAGTCCTGGGTACCAGTCACAGAGTCAAAGTCTTGGAGCAAAGAAAAAGCCAAGAACAACAGTGAAAAAAGCAGAGATAGTCTAATCCCCGTATGGTAACTGTTAATTAACATACAAATGTCAATCCACACTAGCGGACGAGTCTTCAAACACCTACTTAAAAAACAAGATGGTTGTAATATAATTACAGTCGTGTCTTCAATAGCTGACCAGCCCTCAATACAAAGAAAACTGCGGTGGGTGTGAGGAGACTGTATATGTATATCGTCGGTATTCTGGCTTTACAGACTGTAGCTCACGGTGACTGCATCGCAAGTAAGACTGTGCCATCTATGCTATCTATTTCATCATGTTGAGAGGTCATGGGGCGAGCACGACCCGCATTCCCCAACCCAACTTAAACATACAACGGGTCAACGAGCGGGTAGTAGAACGCTTAGTCGAGCCATACGGACAACCTCGTCAGCGTAATCTGAGCCGCTTGCCATAAGAAACTGGCTGAAACCGTTTTTACGCGTGACTCAAAAACTAGTATATAAACCCGAGGCTAGTAACAGTCAAGCATTGTGATCCGAAGATGACTACAGACCTCAAGGCTGTGCCTGCTAACTGGGTCTACATGACTCGTAGTGGTGAGACTATTAGACCAGTGGGCGGCGGTGATAAAGCTGTGTTTGTCTCATCCTACAGAGGCACGAGCACGTTACACATCCGTAGATTTTTCGGTTAATCCGACAAGACGTTTCCTACCAAGATCAGAATGACACTTACTCGTCAAGAATATGAACAGATGATCGCTATGCAGAGTAAGATCCTAGCTGACTTTGACAGATTTAATCAAGGTAACCAAGCCAGTAACGAAATCAAACAAGACACTAACAGAGGCAAGCAAGTCAATAACCAAAACATTCAAGTCAGTGCTCATGTCAAACAAGGCACTAACAGAAGCAATCAAGTCCAAAACACTAAAGTCAGTGCTCAAGTTAAACAAGGGACTAACCGAAACCACCAAGTAGACGCATACTATACCGCCAGTTTTCAACCCAGCTACAGTCAGATGTGTGATGACCCCAGCAACCAGATGTGTGATGAGCCTAATAGCCAGAAGCTTGATGTGGAACAAGACACCAACCGAAGCAGTCAAGTCCAACACCTCAAGACAGTACTTAAGTAAAACAGGGTACTAAACAAAACCACCAAGTAGACGCATACTGTACCGCCAGTTTTCAACCCAGCTACTGTCAGATGTGTGATGACCCATGCAACCAGATGTGTGATGATCCCAATAGTCAGATGTTTGATGTGCCCGACACTCTGATGATTGATGTCCAGGTTTTCTACAATACTCAGATGTCAGCCCATCAAGCAGGAGATCAGTCTTATGACTACATGTCAAGTGACATATACATACCAGGCTATCAGCCGGAAACAACCAACCTACTCAGACAATGGTGTGAAGAAACCCAGAAACAACATACAATGTATATAGCTCTGTATGTGAAAATAAAATGATGTAATGATACTGTGTATACCAGCTCATATCACATCATCCCTCCCCCGATGTGTCTCCACCTTGACGTGGTGGGGGAGCTTGCGTGTCCCATAGACCCCATTTGCTTGCCGATGGGTGAAAAATTACATATCGGACAGCTTATGGGATAGGGACCAGACTAAGAGAGACACAACCTGCTGCTCTGCAGGCATAGACTGAGGATAGCAGTCAAAATTTAAATGAGGTGCACAAAGGCAGAATTTCTTGGTCCGGACAAAACTCTTAAGGCTCCCTGTCGAGGGCTGTGGCTGAACGCCTCTAAGCCACAAACCCTCGGATCTTAGAGCCAGGCTGATACCCGTCTACCGGAAAATAGAAACATGATACTGAGCAAGCTACATGCTCAGGTCTGATACATGTTCGAAGGCTCCCAGCTGGGGGATATGAGAGTTTCCCGGATGAAGGGGCCTGGCCGTTTCCCGTTCACTGCTGCACGAAGGTAAGGTGCTGAGCCGGCATCACATGTAGCCTACCTCGTGAGCGAGTACAAAAAAGTCAGAAAAGTGCCCCAGTCGAAGGGTTACGGAAACTGTCTGTATCTAACTCATAGAGAGTGTAGACAAAAGTGGAATAATGTCTCATCAACGCAAAATGGAACGCACGGCAAGCGAACCTATTGCGTGGTCTGAAGTCACAAGCAAAAGCTTACCGAGTGGATGTCACTCGCAGTCTGACCGCTCCTGGTGTGTGATTGAGCGATCAGTGGCAAGTGGGATGCCCAACACATGGAAGTGAGGAACTAAAGCAGCCATGAGCAGGACGTGGAAACTCCTTGGGTGAGCCCAGTCTCAGAGCAATATGTGCCGGCTCTGCAATTATGGAAGCCTCCTTGGATAGCGAGATAATGCCCATGGTCTGCCCCTGCCTTCCCTTGAGGGCAGACCACGATATCGTTGATCGTTCTATCTTGACCAGCTGAGATGTGGGTGACATTACAACAGTCTAACGTGTCTCGAAACCAGAGGAAGGCTAACCTGACTAAAAAATGCCCGCCGGAAGTCGGAAGTGTCGTCCTACGGGTGGCAAACTAAAAATTGACACTACGCATTTACGTCCGAGTGAAATGTCTCGTCCGAATGTCTCCCGTGCTAGGAACAGCTCTGACTACCTAGTTTCCGAATGCCGCTCTTGTTCGGAACAGCTCTGACTAGGTAGTTTTCCGAATGTCCGCCGTGCCTGGAACAGCTCTGATGGGTACAGGGACAAGCACATGTCCGAAAACTCGCTTAGTGGAAACCAACCGCAGAGCTGACTGGTTTGTGTAGGAATGGCCCAGGGCGAGCGAAATGCCCAATATATTGAAGTGAGGAATTAAAACAGCCATGAGCAGGACGTGACGATTCCCTCGGTAAACCCAGCACCAGAGCGTTATGTGCCGGCTCTGCAATTATGGAAGCCACCCAGGATGGCGGAAAATGCTATGGACTGTCCCTGCCTTCACTTGAGGGATGACCGTGTAGTCTTCGACTGTTCCAACTAGACCAGCTGAGATGTGGACGGTACCACAAAAGTGAGAGTCTCCCAGGATTGCTAACCTGGTCAAAAATGCACGCTAAAAGTCGGATGTGTTGGCCTGAGGGTTTCGACCCGAGGGTGCCTAACCAGACACACCGCAATCACATCTGAAAAAATCACTCCGGATGAACGCAAAGAAGATATCACATCATCCATTTCGTATAATGACATTATGCATTTTTTATTCTTGTAAAATTTACTGAAATACTGTAAAATGTACTAAAATACTGTAAAATAAACAGGCATATATTATAATTACGTCTTGGTTGTTGAATATTTTAGTGTTTACTGTGTATATAGTTGTCATGTGATGAGAGAATGATACATATTGATGACAAATTCAAGAAATATTTCAACAAAACTAAGGAAACGGGTTAGCCAAAGTAGGAAAAACTGTTGACCATGGTCTGAAATAACTCAACCAAATTTATGAAAAGTAGGAAAAATTGTTAACCAAATGGCAAAAATCTTGACCAAGTAAGAAAATTTGTTAACTAAATGTGAGAAGTGTGGCCAAATTTCAACCAAACTTAAAAACAAAAAGGAGGCCACTTTTGTTAACAAATTATGATAAATTTTAGCCAAAGTTCAACAAAACTTATGAAAAGCCCATCCAAACTTATGAAAAGTAGGAACATTTGTTAACCAAAAGGGCGAAACGTTTGGCCAAAGTTCAACCACACTCATCAACAAGTAGGAAACTATGTTAACCAAATGTGAAAATGTTAGCCAAATTTCAAAAGAAACTTATAAAAAATTGGAAATGTTGTTAACCAAACGTGAAAAGTTTGTTCAACAATCACCCAAACTTATGAAAAGTAGGAAATTTTGTTGTCCAGATGTGACATGTTTGGTCAAATTTCACCCAAACTTGTGGAAAGTAGGAAATTTTGTTAACCAAATGTGAAAAGTTTTTCCAAATTTCAAACAATCTCATAAAAAAGTAGGAAACTTTGGTAACCAAATGTGAAATGTTTGGACACATTCCATCCAAAACTTATGAAAAGTAGGAAATTTTGTTGACCAGATGTGAAAAATTATGACCAAAATTCAATCAATCTTATAAATATCTCACCGAAACTTGTGAAAAGTAGGAAATTTTGTTTTCCAGTGGTGAAAAGTTTGACAACATTTCAAACAAACTCATAAAAAAAGTAGGAAACTTTGTTAACCAAATGTGAAAAGTTTGGCCAAATTTCATCCAAACTTATAAAAAGTAGGAAACTGTTAACGAAAATTTAAAAAAATCTTTGGTCAAGAAAAGAAATATTTCAGCCAAAACTTATGAAAAGTAGGAAATTTTGTTAGCAAAATATGAAACAGTTTAGCCGCATTTCAGCCAAACTTATACAGAGTAGGAACAATCGTAAATTTTTTTCCATAAATTTCTACATATAACATTCAATTTGGAAACATAAAGAGAAACTTCATTGTTAATTTTTGTAGAATATTATTGTTGAAATTTTAATTTAATTACATTTAATTTTCTGAAATACAGCTGCTGTTTGCCTAGGGGACAGGCGAATATCTCTAGTAGGTTGGGGATGTCAAATGACAACGTGAGATTTTTTTCCCCATTTGGTTAAGGAATTTTTCCTACTTATTATAAGTTTGGGTGAAATGTGGCTAGGATGTTTCATATGTTGTTAACAAAATTTCCTACTTTTCATAAGTTTTGGCTGAAATAATTCTTTACTTGACCAAAGATTTTTTACTTTTCGTTAACAAAGTTTCCTACTTTTTATGTGTTTGGATGAAATTTGGCCAAACTTTTCACAGTTGGTTAACAAAGTTTCATACTTTTTTTATGAGTTTGTTTGAAAATTTGTCAAACTTTTCACATCTGGAAAACAAAATTTCCTACTTTTCACAAGATTGGGTGAGATATTTATAAGTTTGGTTGAACTTTGGTCACAATTTTTCAAATGTGGTCAACAAAATGTCCTACTTGTAATGGATTTGATTGAAATTTGACCAAACTTTTCACATATGGTCAACAACATTTCCTACTTTTTATGGATTTGGTTGAAATTTGGCCAAATCTTTCACATTTGGTCAACAAAATGTCCTACTTTTTATGGATTTGGTTGAAATTTGGCCAAACTTTTCATATTGTATAAACAAAATTTCCTATTTTTCATAAGTTTTGGATGAAATGTGTCCAAACTTTTCACATTTGGTTAACAAAATTTCCTACTTTTCATAAGTTTGGGTGAACGTTGGTCAAACTTTTCACGTTTGGTTATGAACAAGTTTGGCTGGGCTTTTCATAAGTTTGGTTGAACTTTGGCTAAAATATTTCATATTTTGTTAACAAAAGTGGCCTCCATTTTTTCTAAGTTTGGTTGAAATTTGGCCACACTTCTCACATTTGGTTAACAAATTTTCTTACTTGGTCAAGATTTTTGCCATTTGGTTAACAAATTTTCCTACTTTTCATAAATTTGGTTGAGATATTTCAGATTATGGTCAACAGTTTTTCCTACTTTGGCTAACCCGTTTCCTTAGTTTTGTTGAAATATTTCTTGAATTTGTCATCAATAAATATCATTCTTTCATCACATGGCAACTATATACACAGTAAACACTAAAATATTCAACAACCAAGACGTAATTATAATATATGCCTGTTTATTTTACAGTATTTTAGTACATTTTACAGTATTTCAGTACATTTGACAAGAATAAAAAATGCATAATGTCATTATACGAAATGGATGATGTTATATGAGCTGGTATACATAGTATCATCACATCATTCTATTTTCACATACAGAGCCATACACATTGTATGTTGTTTCTGGGATTCTTCACACCATTGTCTGAGTAGGTTGGTTTTTCCGGTTGGTAGCCTGGTATGTATATGTCACTTGACATGTAGTCATAAGACTGATCTCCTGCTTGGTGGGCTGACATCTGAGTATTGTAGAAAACATGGACATCAATCATCAGAGTGTCGGGCACATCAAACATATGGCTATTGGGCTCATCACACATCTTGTTGCATGGGTCATCACACATTTGACAGTAGCTGGGTTGAAAACTGGCGGTATAGTATGCGTCTACTTGGTTGCTTCGGTTAGTACCCTGTTTTACTTGAGTACTGTCTTGAGGTGTTGGATTTGATTGTTTCGGTTGGTGTCTTGTTTCACATCAAGCATCTGGCTATTGGGCTCATCACACATCTGGTTGCTGGGGTCATCACACATCTGACTGTAGCTGGGTTGAAAACTGGCGGTATAGTATGCGTCTACTTGGTGGTTTCGGTTAGTCCCTTGTTTAACTTGAGCACTGACTTTAGTGTTTTGGACTTGATTGCTTCTGTTAGTGCCTTGTTTGACATGAGCACTGACTTGAATGTTTTGGTTATTGACTTGCTTGCCTCTGTTAGTGTCTTGTTTGATTTCGTTACTGGCTTGGTTACCTTGATTAAATCTGTCAAAGTCAGCTAGAATCTTGCTCTGCATAGCGATCATCTGTTCATATTCTTGACGAGTAAGTGTCATTCTAATCTTAGTAGGAAACGTCTTGTCGGATTAACCGAAAAATCTACGGATGTGTAACGTGCTCGTGCCTCTGTAGGATGAGACAAACACAGCTTTATCACCGCCGCCCACTGGTCTAATAGTCTCACCACTACAAGTCATGTAGACCCAGTTAGCAGGCACAGTCTTGAGGTCTGTAGTCATCTTCGGATCACAATGCTTGACTGTTACCAGCCTCGGGTTTATATACTAGTTTTTGAGTCACGCGTAAAAACGGTTTCAGCCAGTTTCTTATGGCAAGCGGCTCGTGCTCGCCCCATGACCTCTCAACATGATGAAATAGATAGCATAGAGGGCACAGTCTTACTTGCGTTGCAGTCACCGTGAGCTACAGTCTGTAAAGCCAGAATACCGACGATATACATATACAGTCTCCTCACACCCACCGCAGTTTTCTTTGTATTGAGGGCTGGTCAGCTATTGAAGACACGACTGTAATTATATTACAACCATCTTGTTTTTTAAGCAGGTGTTTGAAGACTCACCCGCTAGTGTGGATTGACATTTGTATTTTAATTAACAGTTACCATATGGGGATTAGACTATCTCGGCCTCTTTCACTGTTGTTCTTGACTTTTTCTCTTCTCCAGGAGTTTGACTCTGTGACTGGCCCCCAGGACTGGAGTCAGAATTTGCACCAACTCTAGTTTACGCCGTTCAAAATACCTACGTTCTCTGATTACATGGTGCCAGTTACCATTGCGTTCTTCGGTGCCAACGATATGAACTGTTAAGAAATGAGGTTCTGTTGCAAAATTAACCTATGGAGGAGAAACATCACATTGAAACCTACTCATAGTGAATAAAGAGGACCAGAAAATAGAATGTACCATCAGACATCGGAACTAGCACACCTGTTCTTGGAATCTATGATCATGAACGTTACTATTTATACATACCATACTCGTTGGGTGTTGTATTTCATCTGCTGCGACAGAGGAGCAGCTTCGGAAACCAGCAGTAGGATAGTTTTCATTCCACAAAGCATTGATTTTCTTGAGAAACTCGGAGTCTGGTCCATGACTGCTAGACAGAAGGTCAATATTTTCATCTGAAGAAAAATCATCAAGCAGATAAAATGTTGTCTCGTGCGGGTCTATGACTGTCTGACTACAAGAAGTAGGTTTCTTTGCAGAACAACATGTCTAATGACAGAGCTGGGATGAAAAAACAAGAATCACCACTCTTCAAAACAGGCAACGTAAAAGTTGTGCTACTTTTGCCAAAGCTGGCATGCTCTGCTGAACTTTGGTAGACATTATTTTGGAAACCAGTGTCTTCATTTCTCTGATCGTGCACCAATACTAGGCTCTGGGAATGAAGCTTTTGCTCTGTGTCACATCCAGCATGAGTGGAGTCATGTATTTTTTTTTTTGTTTGAAAGGGTTGTAATCCATGTTTTCGTGTTTCTCTTTGACGTTTCTTTTGCTTTTTGGAAAACAGTGTGTCCTTTCTTGATCATTTTCTAAGTGCTGACAACACTGATGTCAGATTTAAAATGGTTTGCCAGGTCGACTGGGATGTAATCTCATCCACTATGCATTTTGGGTTCCATGAATAATTCCGGTCGTAGTCATTACCTTCGTGTCTCAGCTGTACCCTTACACATGAGATCGGATGCGACGCCATAGTTGACCACTTGTAACCAGTGAGCACGTGGTCTGGTTGTAGTCATTACATATGCGACCGGAAGCATCACCATATTTCATCAGATGTGACCCTTACCCATGTGTACCGGATACAGCGCCATCTTTGTGCGGCTTTAGCCAGTGAGCACGTGGTCTGGTTGCAGTCATTACACATGCGGGCGGAAGCTGAGCCATACTTGATCCGATGTGACCATTACCCATGTGTATCGGTATGCGGTCAGTACGCTTTGTGTCATCCTCCAGTTTTACTTAAAGACATGTATGAACACGTTCACTATGTTCACCCCCACCGATATAGCCCCGTGATGAGTCACCCAGGATGTCACCCTCAGATCAGCCACCTATGAGTTCAGTCTTTAGACTTTAATATGAGCCTTACCCTCGGGCTATTATCAAGGAACGGATGTATTTATCTACCACCGCCCCACTCGACCACCCTTAAGAATGATCAGAAGCACCTATCTAGCCTCCCTCCACTCACAACACTCTTACCAACGAATTTCACTAAGCCATACTCGCTACATCCGATAATACATGTCATCTTTACCTTTTTAATGTTTTCATTTCAAGCCTGTGTGATGATAGTGTATAGGCCACTACGACCCTCTACAGATCACTAATAACCGCTATCCACCCATTACCAATGAATTTCACTAAGCTATACCCGCTAACATCAATAATATCGGCCATTTTTACTTTTTAAGGGTTTCATTTGTCACCTGTGTGCTGATAGTGTAAAAGCCACTACGACACACTACAGAGCACTAGTAAGCGCAACTCAATCAATCAATCAATCATGTGCCATGCCGGAAAGTGTGGGGGGGGGGTCATGACTCGCCATTTCACTCGATCACCAGTGTCGTGAATCAGCTCAGTGTTCCTGTCTCGTCCCTGCCATGTGGCCAAGCCATCCAGGTATTTTCCTCTAGGTCTTCCTCTTGGTCTGTTCCCTTCGATCTTGCCAGTTGTCACCAAGTTATCCAATCCATTTCTTCTCATAACATGTGAGCGCAACTCACCCCTTACCAATGAATTTCACTAAGCTATACCCACTGCAATCAATATTATCGGTCATTTTTATTTTTTACGATTTTCATTTGTAACCTTGTAATGATAGTCTATAGGCCACTATGATACTCTACGGACCACTAATAACCGCTACCCACCCTTTACCAACGAATTTCACTAAGCTATACCCGCTACAATCAATAATATCGGCAATTTTTACTTTTTAAGGTTTTTATTTGTCATCTGTATGATGATAGTGTATAGGCCACTACGACACACCACCGAGCACTAATAATCGCTACCCACCCCTTACCAACGACTTTCACTAAGCCATACCCGAGACAATCAATAATATCGACCAACTTTAATTTTTAAGATTTTAATTTGTAACCCTGTGATGATAGTAAAAAAGCCACCGTGAAACTCTACAGATCACTAATATCCGCTATAAACCCCTCACCAACGAATTTCACTAAGCTATACCAGCTAAAATCAATAATTTCGTCCATCTTTACTTTTTAAGGTTTTCATTTGTCACCTGTATGATGATAGTGTATAGACCACTAAGACACTTTACATACCACTAATAACTGCTACCCACCCCTTACCAATGAATTTCACTAAGCTATACCCGCCGCAATCAATATTAGTGGTCATGTTTACTTTTTAAGGTTTTGATTTGTTACCTTGTGATGATAGTGTATAGGCCACTATGACACTCTACAGACCACTAATAACCGCTACCCACCCCTTACCAACGAATTTCACTAAACTATACCCGCTACAATCAATAATATCGGTCATTTTTAATTTTTAATGTTTTCATTTGTCACCTGTATGATGATAGTGTATAGGTCACCACGACACACTACAGAGCACTAATAACCGCTACCTACCCCTTACCACTGACTTTCACTAAGCCATACCCGAGACAATCAATAATATCGACCATCTTTACTTTTTAAAGTTTTCATTTGTAACCCGTATAATGATAGTGTATTGGCCACTACGACACGCTACAGATCACTTATAGCCGCTACCCACCCGTTACCAATTAATTTCACTAAGTTATACCCGCTAAAATCATTAATATAGGTCATCTTTACTTTTGAAGGTTTTCATTTGTAACCTGATGATGATAGTGTATAGACCACTACGACACTCTACAGACAACTAATAACCGCTACCCACCTCTTACCAATGAATTTCCCTAAGTTATACCAGACACAATCAATAACCCCGACCATCTTCACTTTTTAAGGTGTTCATTTGTAATCCGTATGATGATAAGGTTTACACTACTACGACCCTCTACAGATCATATAACTGCCATATTTACATGTTTACCTATTACAATTTTCATATGACACCTGTCACGACCCGCGGTTCGATACGCAAAGCCCTATCCACACGCCGACACCTCAAGCTCCACCCCTGAGCCCTCACATCCACGCCCGCCGCCCCCTAGACCACCCCGAGAAATTGCACTGTAACCCTATCCCTTACACATCACCAATGGAATGATGATAGTATTTATGCCCAATACAGATAAAGAAAAGAAGACGAGAAAAAAAAGAAGGCTGACACTGAGGAGGGAGAGCACTGTACCTTAACAGCATCACTAGTATGATGATAGTTTTTTTTACGCCCCACCACGCTACTATAAATAATACCAGCAAATATAACATTTTTAAAGATATAAAATTTATCACACAAAAAGGGAATTAACAGTGCAAAAATACGTTCGATTATTTATTCATGGGTTGCATTCCTTGAAAATGTGGTTGCCGTAGGATCCGTTTTTTGACGTCAGAACGTAGGATCATGACTTTTTATATAGTAAAATACTACGTAACCAAGCGGATCCGGATCCTTATTTCCTCATCAAATTGCGCCTGACATACTACTAATAGATAGGAAAAGGGGACGATGCATGGGAAAATGTCACATGGGATAGTTCGGAAAAGAGGAAGATACACGGAGGCATGTCACTTAGAACAGTTAGCTACCGAAGAACTTACACGGAGACACGTGTTATGGAACAATTAAGTGCCTAGAAACCTACACGGAGATATGTGACATGGAACATTTAAGTGCCGAGGAACCTACACAGAAACGTGCCATGCGAAAATCAATAATCACGCTTGTTGCATTGTTTTTATTCACGATATCAGACAAGCTTGATTTTGCAAATGATGGCATTCTAGATGGATCAAAGCCTACAACAAGAACTTGTGCAAATGTAACATAGCGTTCAAGGATAACAAAAGTCTGTGGCAGCAGTCTATAGCGCGAAAGCTCATATACAATAAGTACAACTTACAAGCACATATGAGGCTGGCACAACCACCCACTGACTCCCGGGTATTGGATGGTATGTCTAGTTCTGTCGGATACTGGCGAACAATGTGAGATTTTGTTTGTACGCTGCCCACGATAGCAATGCCTGAGCACGTAAATATCCGACGTCGTGATGTATTTCAAAAGTACACATGGAAACCTACCTGCAACAACATACGTTTAGTATACCTGCAACAACATACGTATAGTATACCTGCAAGAACAAACGTATAGTATATCTGCAACAACATACGTATAATATACCTGCAACAACATACGCGTAGTTTTTTTTTTTGTGTGTGCATATCCTTTACAGGACATTGCTGTGAACACCAGCATCTTTCAGCTGTATGTTGATTTCTTGGCAAGATTACGCTCAGTGGTTTGCCATTGCTTTCTGAGCGGCCGGCTCACATACCCTTAAGTTACCGATGCGATTCGAACCACTGCTGATTCTCACCGTCATCACGTTACCTACGAGAGTATACGAGATTACGGAGAAAAGTCATAACCTCTAAGCCACGAAGCCGGCATACGCATAGTATACTTGCAACAAAATTCATATAGTATATGTGAAGTAGAGCGGAAGCAACTCCGATATAAACCAGAAACAATACATAAGGGAAACGTGTGGGTTGAAGGGTGCCAATACCGCGAATTATCCACAAACGGACACAACACGACCAAACCCCTACCCTGGACGAACCAGCAAGAAGACAGACAAGGCTGGCGGCCAACAACTTCACCACTCGTGACACAGTGCACTCCAAGGACACACTTCATTACGGGTTCTATTTTCTTGAAAATGATATGCTAATTCACTACTGTAGACGTGAAACAAAGCATTCCTGCACGCGCTTGCGCTCGCAGGTACATCCGTTTCCTTGGGCCTATTAGTTAATGAATAGCGGCGGAAAACATAGATCCAAAAACAGCAATCCAATGTTGGTGTACCAGTCTGTAGCAGACACTAACGAATAGAACACAAGCTGCAGGCACAATATGCATATAATCAACACTCTAAACCCGCTCAAAAGACAGCAAAGTATCGCAGTAAACAATACATCACATCGATTAGAAACATCAAGAACCGAGGACAAAGATACAAAGGTTAATTACATCGTGGAAGAAATAAAAACACAAAATAATCATGTTCATTATATTTCCTTTTTTTTTTTTTTTTTTTTCTTAAATATCCTTATTCTCATCTGTGATCTTCTCATTCCTGTTTCCCTGTCTTCTGCCTTCATTTTCTTTCCAAAGTATCCATGTTTTTATATTCATTGTGCATATACGTTTCCTTGGACCTACTAAGTCATGAAAAATGTCGTGTTTTTTTTTTTTTAATTCATATAGTGCACTGCTATTTCTGTATTTATCTGACATGTACACTCTGTTCCATTCGTGTGCCGTTCTATTTCGTGTCCGTCGTCTTCATTGTCACGAGCGTTTCATGCTTGCTTGACAGAAACTGTCAGCCGCCATACTGTATAGTGATTGTCTTTATTCTTATGACAGGATCAGTAACATTGCTGCTATTAACAATCCCCATTCCTTAGCCTATGAAGATTGTCCAGAAAAGACCCCGCGATGTCATCACATGCTCCAGATAAACATGAGCCGGTATAAAAGTCACAGTAACTTCAAGCCACTTTAGGGAATATGCGATGTGAGGCAACAATACGACAATTCGCGTGTTGTCTGTGTTCGAATCCCCTCCCAGACTGGAATTTTTGTTGTAATGACCTGGATTTCCAGGTCGCTCCAACATAAATGGGTACTAGAAAATGACATCCGTAGTAAAAATTGCGGGCTTCGTGGCTTAGAGGTTATGACTTTTCTCCGTTATCTCGTATAATCTCGTATACTCTCGTCGGTGACGTGATGACGCTGAGAATCATCAGTGGTTCGAATTGCATCGGTAACTTACGGGGTATGTGAGTCGGCCGCTCAGAAAGCAATGGCAAACTACTGACGCGTAATCTTGCCAAGAAATCAACATACATCTGAATGATGCTGGTGTTGACAGCGATGTCCTGTAAAGGATATGCAAAAAAAAAAAAAAAAGCAAATGCAGTGTGTGAGATACAGATTGCAGCACCATCCCAGTGCCGACTGGTCTGTATGTATTTTTTTTTTTTTTTTGCATATCCTTTACAGGACATCGCTGTCAACTCCAGCATCTTTCAGCTGTATGTTGATTTCTTGGCATGATTACGCTCAGTAGTTTGCCATTGCTTTCTGAGCGGCCGGCTCACACACCCTGTAAGTTACTGAGGCGATTCGAACCACTGCTGATTCTCACCGTCATCATGTTACCTACGAGAGTATACGAGATTACGGAGAAAAGTCATAACCTCTAAGCCACGAAGCCAGCTCTCTATGTATGGGTCAGCAAAATATACCCAATACGACCGCTGGCCTGAAAAGGGGTCCTTTGCGATTGTGCGTTCTGTATGGGTCACAGTATATAGGTCGCAGTGTATGGGTCGCAGTGTATGGGTCACAGTATATGGGTCGCAGTGAAACAACGGTTAGTGTACTTGGTTATCAGACCATGGTGGGAGCTGAACCCCCAGTGAGAGGATCAAGTGCCTCACCAGTACGGCTGCCTATCGGCTCTGACTTAGAAAATGGGCACAGAGAAGTTTTCGGGGGCTCGTCTGTTTCTGTCTTCTACAGACCCACACTCACTCATGGCTGGCTATCTGCAGGCCAGTTTATGTTTGGCTGGATGCTGCTAACTATTATCTTCGCTGGTCAAATAGTCAGTCACAGTCCAGCCAGCACTAGGTGCCTTTTACGACATGTTCTGGAGGTCTACAATGCTATTATTCTTTACTTTCCCTTTGGGGTCCTAGTAATACATGGGCGTTGGGAGGGAATTGGATCCATGAAATGAGCTAGCTAACCCACCTCATTGTGTCTAGCCATGAATGAGTGAATCTCTAAGACTGCATACTCCAACGGCAGTATCTGCCTGGTGAAAATTGTTGGTATTTCTCATTGAAACACGGTTGGTGACAAAGTCTGTTAGGCTCTAGTTATGTTGTAGATGTATCGGCGCCTGGGCATCCGTCCTTGGGCACAGTGCCATCCATGCAAGTGTTTATTACTGTGTGTTGTTCCAATTACATTGTTTTAAAATTTTGCATATCTTGTTTACAAGACATCGCTGTCAACACCAGCATTTTACTGCTGTTGTTGATTTCTTGACAAGTTTAGGTTCAGTAGTTTGCCATTGCTTTCTGAGCAACCGGCTTTCATATCAACTCGTTAAAACCCAGCGCAACGCGGTCTGCTGCAAAATCGTTGGTAACTGTATTTCAAACGCGGGAAAGCGGGCTTACGAATCGCGACCTTCGCCGCGGAGAACGGCTCCAATTACATTGAATCAAATAAATCATGTACCAGAGAAGTTGATAGTAAAGCTAATACATTGTAAGAAGACAGATTATCGTCGTCACTAGGAAGAAGGAAATATCACAATGTGATATGCAAGTCTTAGTCAGATACCACTGAGCTGCCGTCTGACAGTAGACGGTAGTAACTATAACCGTCAATATCTCACGCTGTTAAGTTTCTGCATGATTGCTGCTTTCTGTTAGCGCCGAATATTGGGCGGTGCTCACCAAACCCGACATCTCACATTGTGCCACCGGCTTCGGGCGGAAAAGTGCAATTGGGAGGGTACAAGCCTTAGTGCCAGGAAATTCAACCTAATTACTAAATGGCATGGCAGGGTAGACCAGGCCCTAAGCCTTGGTCGGCAACTGGTCTAGGATGGAAGCTCTGACAGGCGGACAGTTAAAGTATTGCTTTGCTGATCCGGCAGCTTCTGCAGATTGTCTTGTTCCAGACGTATTGGTGTTACCTTTCCTCTGGAGTAAACTAGGCAGGCCGAGAGAGGGATCATGCTGCATGGGCAAAAACATGGTCTCTAAATTCAGTCCACGCTTTGTGTTATGGAGACGTATACCTCCATTTTACAAACTATCGTCTGTCAAGACGGCAGGGTGCCAGCCAAAATACAGAGAGACTCTGGCTAACGTCGGGGTTATGTTCTTGAAAAACTCGACTTTAAGTGAAACTACGTACAGCGAAGCACTATTTCCCATAGAATTAAATGAAATACAGTGTATTATGTAATGTTTATTTTGATTGTTGTTGATATTTATTGGTTTTATTTATTGATTATTATAGAGATGGATTGGAGGGTGAGTGGTAGAGTTATTGGGACGTAGAGGCATTAAAACCATGACTCGCTCCAAAACTATGATCAACACCACTAGTACTGCTCTCACCCGCTTTCTGAGCTAGATCTTCATAGAGAGACTTTGCTTTCTCTTGGATAACCATCTTGCTCACAGGCATATTCCGTTGGTTTTGGCCTTCAACCCTGACGGCCAATAGTGCTTCCATGCTCTCCATAAGAGTACTTCTGGTACGAGTGATATTGGAAGCATTCAAAGTCGTTACGTTTTTAGAACCCTCTTTGATTTTGTCAGCACTGTACGAATTGTCGTTACCGTAGTTGGAGGTAAACCATGGTCTTTACAGATGTCAACAGACCGATCGCCAGCCTCAAAACGACTTAACACATCTAACTTCACCTCAAGAGTAATACTTCCTGGTTCTCTTACAAACTGACACAATATCAGCACTTACTGTGCGCTTTGAACTCAAAATTATGGGTGATCACACGATAAAATCCTGGAAAAACGCATTGTACAAAATGTTAAATGGCGACGTTAACGCAGCATAACAACACAGGCGACAACGTTATGGCGGAAAGTAGCAACGTAAAGTGAAGTTACGTTTTTCATTCATTCATTCATTCATTCATTCATTCATTCAGTATCATGTCCTTTGCAGAACCTCGCTCCCATAACAACCTTCCGGAAAACTTCTCGATCACAAGCAAGATATCCCGCGTCCGATACACCCATTTGAAGATCATCCGCCACATCCTGCAGCTATCTTCTCTTTGGCCTTCCTCTTCCTCTTTTCCCAGGCATATACCCCTCCATTGTTGTTTTCTCCAAACTTTCATGACGTTTCAAGTGACCAAAGTGTTTCAATTTTATTTGTTTTATCTTCTTTATTAGCTAACCATCTTCAATATTCAGATCTTCAAGCATAGTTACATTTCTTCTTTTCTTTACCCAAGATATTCTTCGAACCCGTCTATAACATTTATATTCAAAAGCATTTATGCGCAGTTCAGTTTGTTTAATAGGTGTCCAAGTCTCACAGGCGTATGTTGCAATGGGAATGATGCATGCTCTTAAAAATCTAACGTTTTTAGTTCTATCTGTCCCACTCCATAATTTATTCAGTTGCTTTAGTCTTTTAAGAGCAATTGATAGTCGTCGTTTAATTTCTTTCATTGTGCCACCATTGTTGGTAATCAATGACCCAAGATATTCAAAATTTTTCACCACCTCCAATCTTTCCTCATTAACATATATTTCTTTCTCCATAGTAGTTTGTTTTATCTGTATGCATTATCTTTGTTTTTACCATGTTAAGATATAAGTTGTGCTTTTCACTATTTCTTTGGGTTGAATTTATTAAGTTTTCTATACCATTCTGTGATGTGGATAGTAATACTGTATCATCAGAATATCGAATCTCTGATATTTCATGAACGCCGATATTTAGGTCATCATATTGCTCCCTGGTTATATCATCTCTGACATGTCTCATTATATTTTCCGCGTACAGGTTAAACGAAGAGGGTGACAGCACACAGCCCTGACGGACTCCTTGCTTAATTTGATGTCTCGCCATCTATTCTAACCGCGGCTTGTTGGTCTAGATCAGTGTTTCCCAACCTTTTTTTGTGCTATGCCCCACCTAAGCCTTTCTAAAATTCGTATGCCCCCCCCCCCCCCTCCCACAACATATGCATCATTTTTAATATTCAAAAATTGAAATGTTCACAAAAGAAACTTGAATTTTTAATATTTTTTTAGAAGGGCTCATGGTTCCCAGAGAAGCCAGAGCCGCCCCCTCCCCCTCCCAGGTCTCGCGTCCCTGTGTGTCGGTTGTGTTGGGAGAATTTTTTTTTTTTTTTGGTTTGGCGGTTACCCCAGAAAGCTGGTTCCCCCGCCTCCCCCTTTGTTTGTGTGGACCCTTAGTCTCACTGTGAGTTATTGCCCACAGTGGTCCACCAGGCCCACATCTAAAGTGAAGATATGTGATGGGTTTTTATTTGATCATCCCGGCCCCCGACCAGACCAGGCGCACTACTGGTGGGGGGTGGGGGAGCAGCAAATGCACCCGATCCTAGCCAAAGGACCGATAGGTATTAGGAAGAAATCACTAGGAAATTATTGAGCAAACACAGTAAGTAAATTTTCAAAACATATAATGTAGAACTGAAATTCAAGTACAAAATAATTTTAATGAAAGATTTTTCTATATTATTTTAATTATTAGTAATTATTTAAATTTAGTGAGATCCTTGCGCTTGATGCTTGCTGCAAAGAGATTTTATGTCAGGTTCCAATTTAGTTAACTTCAGTCTCAAGTCTCCCCGTTTTGTTATATCCAGCCGATTTCTTCCATTTTCGAATTGCCCCCCTTAACAATCGAATTGCCCCCCTGTGGGGCGTAGGCCCCACGTTGGGAAACACTGGTCTAGATAGAGCATTTTTATGAGTTGCACTAAATATGATGGAAAGCCCATATTCATCATGATTTCCCAACGTTTCTGATGTTGTACACAATCAAATGCCTTTGAATAATCCACAAAATATGAGAATAGGTTCACATTAAATTCTCTGCACTTCTCTATTATTAAACGCATGTTGAGTATGTGATATCTTGTTCCTCTTCCTTGTCTAAATCCAGCTTGAACCACGTTAATCTCTTCTTCCATTTTCTTACGAAGTCTTTCCATTATGATTTTTAGTAGAATTTTACTTGCATGACTGATCAGGGCAACAGATCTATAGTTGGTGCATAATTTCAAGTTGCCCTTGTTTGGTATTGGGATGAAGATAGTTCTTTTTCAATCTATTGGCCATATACCATATTTCCATATATTTTTTACATAACGCGTGATAGATTTGTATGCTTTCTTCTCCTCCCGCTTTAATTAGTTCAGCTAGTATCTCATCACATCCTGGTGATTTACCATTCTTCAGGTTCTTTATTGCCCATGCAATTTAATCTAAAGAGGGTTCAGGTTCTGTCTCTGCTGTCACTGATTCATGTATATCATTTATATCCTCACAGTCATTCACATCATACATTCTACTGCAGTATTCCTGCAATCTTTCTAGAATTTGTCTAGATTCTGTTAAGGTATTTCCCAACTTGTCACAGATAACATTTAATTGAGGTTGAATATTTCTAGTCAATAACTTCATTTCTTTGAACATTTCGTAATTTCTTCCATTCTTATGATATTGCTCTATATTAATACAACAATCTTGTATATATTGGTTTTTGTCCTTTCTTGTGTTCTTTCTTATTTCCTGTGTTAACGATTTATAATTCATCCTACTGTTATCGGTTTCTCCTTTCTTTTTCAGGTCCCTTCGTTGTTGTATTAATTCTAACGTGCATGGTGTAATCCATTTCTTATTTTTCTTAGTCCCGGTCGGAATTAAATCTTTGGCTGCTGTTATCAAGATATCTCTAGCTTGTACTGCCAGTTCATCAGGTGTCATTTCCTCATGTACAGACATCAAAATCCCAAAACGATTCCTCACCTCTACGTTGTACGCATCTGGTAGTTTTGTGAGATCAAAACGAAGTGGCCTTTGTCCTCGGGTAAGCTTTTTGAGTTTTAATTTCAGATCTGCTTCTGGTAACTGGTGATGTGTATCACAGTCTGCACTACGTATTGTTTTTGCAGATGTTATGCTTTATCTCAATCTTCTTTGTATTAAAATATAATCTATCTCATTTTGGTAATACTGTCTGGGGACTTCCATGTGAAGAGTCTTCTTGGGTGTTGTTTAAAAAGTGTATTGGTTATCATAACTCATTTTCTGTGCAAAATTCTGTACAAGTAAATGAGAATATTCTTAAACAAGTGAATCGGTGAAATTGTCTCGGAACATTAATAAGGTTTGATGGGAGATGCCTTGAAGAGATCAAAACAAGAATCGCCATGTCGAAGGCAGCCTTTTGCAAGATGAAAAACATACTGACCAATAAAAAGATGTCATTTGCAACGAGAAAAAGAATCTTGACGTGCTACATAGAATATGTGCTATTGTATGGGTGTGAAGCGAGGACAATGAGCAAATGAGCAAACAGGCTGAAAAACATCCTGAAAAACATCTGATGGCTGTGGAAATGTGGTTTCTGGTGAAAATGCAAAGAATACCAGGGAAAGAGAACAAAGGAAAGGCAGAGAAGTAAACACCTGGATGGGTTGGCCACGTAGTATGGTCGAGACAAGAACACTGAGCTGATCCACGACTCTGGTGATCGAGTGATATGGCGAAACATGACCGTCCACGCTTATCGGCACGACACATGCTGAATGAATGAACACAATGTTACAAATTTCAAGGACCATAGATTTATAATAAAGCTAACATAATGTTACAAATATCAAGGGCAGCTCGTTTATATCTTATAGTAAAGCTAACGCAATGTTACAAATATCAAGAGCGACACGTTTATAGTAAAGCGAACGCAATGTTACAATGTTAACTCGAGAGTAGATCATTACGAGAGAGGAGTAGGGATTTTAGTAAAAATAAATTTAGAGAAAAATATTAGTGGATTCTGGCCACAAAAAGATAGAATGATACTATTGAAAATTAAGGCAAGACCTTTCGACATATTAATCCTACAGACTTATGCTCTAACAACTGATTATACTGATGAACATCTAGAATAATATTATGAAGACCTACAACAAGCACTGAAAGTTGTAAAATTATCAGAGGTCCTAATGAATGCAAAGATTGGAAAAACACTAAATATAAGCAGATAGTAGGGCAATATGGTATGGGAACCAGAAACGACTGAGAAGGTCGTCTGGTACAGTTTTGTGAAGAAAACCATCTTAATATTTGTAACACATATTTCCAACATAATCCTAAGAAAATGTATACGTGGAAAAGACCCGGAGATAGAACGAGAAACCAGTATGACTACATGATGATTAGTATTATGAGGAACGGCTGACCGAGTGGCTAGAATGGTGGATTCTCCTTCGGGAGACCCGGGTTCGAATCCTCTATAGGGTGTGGAGATGTTTTCTGTACATACATTATATACATACTTACGTGCATTATGTGCACACTTGTCCGCCAAATACATTTTATGTACACTATTTTGTCAGTCACATATATTACATGCAAGATTACGCGCCGTCACATACATTATGTATACGATACGATTACTTGTCCGTCACATACGTTATATATATATATATATATATATATATATATATATATATATATATATATATATATATATATATATATATATATATATATATATATATATATATATATATATATATATATATATATATATACTTAATTACGGGTCCAACGAATGCATTACATACATGATTACCTGTCCATTGAATACATTTATCCACACGACTATTGGTTCATTATATGCACTATGCACACGATCACTGATCCATTACGTAAGGTATCGAAAGTGTAACTAATTGGTTAAATAGGTATTTCACATAACTAAAGAATGATACAAACACTAGCTGTGAAGTGCTAAGATCAACTACATTATGTCAGCCTGATGTACGAAGGAATACACGGCCAGCCTTCCCTCTCAGACTGTGAGCGTCGAACCAAGGTACGACCGCGCTAATAACATGATTTTATTAGCGTAACCTTCTAGCGATTAAATTAACGAGTCCGCTTTTGTTAAATAATGACATGAAGTTAATGAAAAGGAAATGATATACACACTTTTGCTGGTAAGTCACATCAGGTTCACACATCGCTGCCGGTCAGTGAAAAGAAAAGTGTCAACGATCACGGAAATACGTACTCAAGTGCTTAAACATGCTGTAAGTCAAACACTTTAGTGAACTTGTGGTTCAGCCATATGCTGATGTTATATATATCTGATCTCTGCACATATATTGGCTGCGTTTGACGAGTATTGTTGTATGTTGCTCATGTATTAATACGATACCATGCTTGTACGAAGTAAATTGTAAGATTTGAATGTGGCACAATCTGACACTGTACGCACTGTGACGAACTTACTGCAAACATCATAAGTTAGAGAGGAACGGAAAGCTTTCCATTATACGGACATCTGAGATCATCCCGCCACAGGCAAACAGAGCCACTGCAGATTTCTGCTAATGGCTAAGATCCACGCAAGCAGTGAATAAACTCCACGCTCAGATACCATAGACGGTGAGTTAGATAAGGGGACATATGATACAGGCAAGGGCATACGTTGAGAAATGGGATCAGCAGAGTTTTGTGTTCAAATGTTGGATAGACGAGTTTTATAGATGGGATGGCTAGATAGAGAGTTTTACATTGGGATTTGCACAACAGATAGTGAGTTATATATGGAGACATATATGACAGACAATGAGATGTATATGGAGATATATAGGGCAGGCAGTGAGTTATGTGTGTGTGAGTGTGTGTTTGTGTGTGTGTGTGTGTGTGTGTGTTGAGATACATGGGGTGGCGAGGAAAGAGAGATCGTCTATTGCAATAGAAGTAAGGCACCTCATTCCTTTGGCTAACCTAGGGAGCACATTTGGCTAACCTAGAGAGCACATTTGGCTAACCTAGGGGGCACATTTGGCTAACCTAGGGAGCAGATTTGGCTAACCTAGGGAGTATATTTGGCTAACCTAGGGAGCACATTTGGCTTACCTAGAGAGCACATTTGGCTAACCTAGGGAGCACATTTGGCTAACCTAGAGAGCACATTTGGCTAACCTAGGGGGCACATTTGGCTAACCTAGGGAGCAGATTTGGCTAACCTAGGGAGTATATTTGGCTAACCTAGGGAGCACATTTGGCTTACCTAGAGAGCACATTTGGCTAACCTAGGGAGCACATTTGGCTAACTTAGGGAGCACATTTGACTAACCTAGGGAGCACATTTGGCTAACCTAGGGAGCACATTTGGCTAACCTAGAGAGCACATTTGGCTAACCTAGGGAGCACATTTGGCTAACCTAGGGAGCACATTTGGCTAACCTAGGGAGCACATTTGGCTAACCTAGAGAGCACATTTGGCTAACCTAGGGAGCACATTTGGCTAACCTAGAGAGCATATATTCTTCTAAGTATTGATCATTTCTTTTGTGTAGTTATCTGTACCCGAGGTCTTGCCAGTTTTCAAATGGTTAAGTTTTCTTCAAAACTGATGGCCCTTCATTATTATTCCGATGATCATATTGTTCTTCCTTGTATCATCATAAAGGTCTTTCACACAATCTGACCACGCATGTAAAATCTGATCTTTTTCTATTATGATATTGCCATCTTTGGTTTTTAGGCAACCCGTTGATGTGTGTGTTCTTTCGTTGGTGATGTCATTAATTCTTTTGTGCATTAATTTGGTATTCCGGGTGTTGCTTTGGTTTGCAATTTCCTTGCAATTTTCCTCAAGCCATGTTTCTTTTGCCTCTTTGCATAGCTTCCTAACTTTCCCGTGAATTTCTTCATATTTTTCCTTGTTGTTTTTGTTATTTCTTCTAACATCCATTAGTTTTTAGATGTCTTCCGTCATCCATTTCTTGCGTCCTATTATCTTCATATTTGAGATGGTTGTTTCTGCAGCTTGGCTGACTGATTTCTTTAATATTTCCTATTGGTCACTGACGTCTTGAAATAATATTTCAATATCGGACAATGCATCGAATTTGTTCTTTACCTCGACGTTGAATTTATCTTTTATTTCCTCACTCCTCAGTGCCTGTAGATCATATTTTGTGTTTCTTGGTGAATATTTGACTTTCTTTAATTTTATATGTAAATTGCTTAAGATTAATCTATGGTTGCTGTAGCAGTCTGCGCTTGGTATAGTTTATGCGACTTTAAAGGCACTTCGAAATCTTCTGTTGATGAGGATGTAATCAATCTGATTTCTGATAATATGATCAGGACTCCTCTATGTCCATAATCTCATTGGGTGCTGTTGATAACAGGTGTTTCCAATAATCAAATCATGCTCTTTTGCCTACTGTACAAGTCTGCAGTCTCTTTCATTCTGTTTCCCTAGTCCATACTTGGCTACTATGCATCCGTCCTGTTGATGTCCAACTTTGACATTCAAGTCACCCATTACGATAATTACTTCAGAATTTTGCATTTCTTGAAGGCTTTCTCTAAATCATTAAAAAAAGATTCATCAATGCTGTATGTATGTATGTATGTATGTATGTATGTACGTACGTACGTACGTACGTACGTACGTATGTATGTATGTATGTATGTATGTATGTATGTATGTATGTATGTATGTATGTATGTATGTATGTATGTATGTATGTATGTATGTATGTATGTATGTATGTATGTATGTATGTATGTATGTATGTATGTATGTATGTATGTATGTATGTATGTATGTATGTATGTATGTATGTATGTATGTATGTATGTATGTATGTATGTATGTATGTATGTATGTATGTATGTATGTATGTATGTATGTATGTATGTATGTATGTATGTATGTATGTATGTATGTATGTATGTATGTATGTATGTATGTATGTATGTATGTATGTATGTATGTATGTATGTATGTATGTATGTATGTAGGTAGGCAGGCAGGCAGGCAGGCAGGCAGGCAGGCAGGCAGGCAGGCAGGCAGGCAGGCAGGCAGGCAGGCAGGCAGGCAGGCAGGCAGGCAGGCAGGCAGGCAGGCAGGCAGGCAGGCAGGTAGGTAGTAGGTAGGTAGGTAGGTAGGTAGGTAGGTAGGTAGGTAGGTAGGTAGGTAGTAGGTAGGTAGGTAGGTAGGTAGGTAGGTAGGTAGGTAGGTAGGTAGGTAGGTAGGTAGGTAGGTAGGTAGGTAGGTAGGTAGGTAGGTATGTATGTATGTATGTATGTATGTATGTATGTATGTATGTATGTATGTATGTATGTATGTATGTATGTATGTATGTATGTATGTATGTATGTATGTATGTATGTATGTATGTATGTATGTATGTATGTATGTATGTATGTATGTATGTATGTATGTATGTATGAACTGTCTGCTGTTGGTGCATAAACTTGTATGACGTTGATATCAAAAGGTCTTCCATTCAACTTCACCAGTAACACCCTGTCTGATACCGTCCAATATCCTTTGATCGATTTTGCTCTCTCTGTATCCATTCTAATTGCTACTCCTCGTTGATGTTTCTCTCGACCAGAAAAAGGAGAGTCTGCATATGAGACAACGACCTCCAGCATGAGAATGGAGGTGGAGGCAGTAACAGCGGCATTACGGTGGCTAGAGGAGACTACTGCAACACACGTTGTATTCA
This sequence comes from Cepaea hortensis, assembly GCA_963921405.1. Lineage (NCBI taxonomy): Eukaryota > Metazoa > Mollusca > Gastropoda > Stylommatophora > Helicidae > Cepaea > Cepaea hortensis. Next base: position 288,473,422 of record OY992876.1, read on the forward strand.
TTACGGATTCACAGAGTGGAGAAATGAATGTTTCGTGTGAAATGGCTCTCGTCGTTTCAGACGTCACAGATTGTGAGAATTGTATGGATATTTTGCATTTTGGGGGGGGGGGGGGGGGGTGGGGGGTGTGTACGGGAGAATGAACAGGCTGATAGGCTAGCAGGGAATGCACCTCTTGGTGGTAGTTTGCCTATGGACAAGGGGGAGGTGGTCGTGCGCTTGTGGGACCAGGTGAAGGCGGAGGAACAGATTGAGAACCCGTATGTGGAAAGAATGAGATTGCGGGAGATCGGCAGGGGTTCTGGAAGAAACTCAAAACTGAGAGGGAAGACCAGGAGAACTTTTAATCAGATAGTGGTGGGAACGATTAGTAGTATGACTATGCTGGCTGTTGAACGAGGGGACGGAGCACGGTGGGAATGTCCTGAGTGCAGTGATGTCGGTTCTTAACTCAACTCCACTCAACTTAACTCTACCAGAATAGATTATTCTATATTCCTTAGATGTTATAATGCCCATTCCTGTTCACCTGGTATCACATATACCTAACAGGTTCATATGTAATCTTCTCATTTCATTCTTAATGTTATCAAATTTTCCATCCCCACTCATGGTTCTTACATTCCACGTTCCTAATTTCAATGTTGATATTCTTTTGCACTCAGTCGCCTGATGACGGTCTGGAGTCACCTGGTGCACATGACTACCGGGCGAGGAGCACCCATTTACGCCGTATCTCTGATTATCGATAAGACTAAGTGCCATAGAAGTGGTATTACGCGTAATATATAAGTGTCACAGAAGAGTATTAAAATATAAGTGTCACAGAAGAGTATTATTATATAGGTGTCACAGAAGTAATAGAATGTAAGTGTCAAGAAGTATTATAATATAAGTGTCACAGAAGTATTATAATATAAGTGTCACAGAAGTAATTGCATATAAGTGTCACAGAAGTATTAGAATATAAGTGGAACAGAAGACTAGTCTATATCTATAAAACACAATGTATGTATGTATGTATGTATGTATGTATGTATGTATGTATGTATGTATGTATGTATGTATGTATGTACGTATGTGTGTGTGTGTGTGTGTGTGTGTGTGTGTATGTATGTATGTATGTATGTATGTATGTATGTATGTATGTATGTATGTATGTATGTATGCATGCATGCATGTATGTATGTATGTATGTATGTATGTATGTATGTATGTATGTATGTATGTATGTATGTATGTATGTATGTATGTATGTATGTATGTATGTACGTACGTACGTACGTATGTATGTATGTATGTATGTATGTATGTATGTATGTATGTATGTATGTATGTATGTATGATTGTATGTATGTATGTATGTATGTATGATTGTATGTATGTATGTATGTATGTATGTATGTATGTATGTATGTATGTATGTATGTATGTATGTATGTATGTATGTAGGTAGGTAGGTACGTACGTACGTACGTACGTAGATAGGTAGGTAGGTAGGTAGGTATGTACGTACGTACGTACGGATGGATGTATGTATGTATGTATGTATGTATGTATGTATGTATGTATGTATGTATGTATGTATGTATGTATTTGTGTGCGTGCGTGCGTGCGTGCTTGCGTGCGTTCGTGCGTGCGTGCGTGCGTGTATGTATGTATGTATGTATGTATGTATGTATGTATGTATGTATGTATGTATGTCCGTCCGTCCGTCCGTCCGTTCTTTATGCGTTCGCGAACCGTCCATCCGATTGAGATGAAATTTTCTACATGTTTTCTTTTCATTCCCGTGCAACCAACTGTCATAGTTTTTTAGTGTACAATCAGCTATTTACTTAATAAAATTTAATGTTTAAATTTACATTATCATTTCTATATAGCGAGGGGACTTAACATAAGAAAAGTTATTTCAAGGGGCATAACTTTTAATAACATTGCTAGTATTTTATATATAGATTGTTACATTGTTTTCAAAGATTTATAAACTATTTATATAGTGAAAATTTTCTAACTCATCTTTTTATATTTCTTCAACAGCACATTAATTTGTTTTAACATTCTCATATGTATGGCGCGTTACACCCACATTGGGTATTTATGATGCCCATGTTAAAAGTTACTTTTCATGCATTTTAATGCTTATTGTTCTTTTGTTGTCAAAGAATTGCTTCATAAGAGATGGTGAATGAAAGAATGTATGAGAATAAATAGAGAAGATGGGCAGAATGTAGGACGGGCCTGCGAAAGATTTTCGTTCGTTAAAAAAAAAAAACAAGTAATTTTTCTGTGAGAGAAAGTTAGTTGTATATCGTTTGCAGTACTCTGCAGTCAATCCACCGCCCACCATTTATTGGCTGGTCGTGATATCTTGGTAAGTTTACTTTAGATAGATCTCTTCCAATCATATTTTCTACTATCAATCTATTCTTCTATTCTATCTATATTTTCAACGGGAACGGGCCGAACATAGATAGATAGACAGACAGACAGACAGACAGACAGACAGACAGACAGACAGACAGACAGACAGACAGACAGACAGACAGATAGATATATAGATAGATAGATAGATAGATAGATAGATAGATAGATAGATAGATAGATAGATAGATAGACAGATAGATAGATAGATAGATAGATAGATAGATAGATAGATAGATAGATAGATAGATAGATAGATAGATAGATAGATAGATAGATAGATAGATAGATCGGGAACGGGAGCGTATATGACTACATATATGAATTAAATGAGATGCTCCCCACCAGGGCCTGGGCGAAGTCGGGCCGGGTCTGACAGACAGACAGACAGACAGACAGACAGACAGACAGACAGACAGACAGACAGACAGACAGACAGACAGACAGACAGACAGATAGATAGATCCCCGCCAGGACCTGGAAGAAGCCGGGCCGGGTCAGCTAGTAGAATATAAGTGTCACAGAAGTATTAGAATATAAGTGTCACAGGCGTGAATTATAATATAAGTGTCACAGAAGTATTAGAATATAAGTGTCACAGGCGTGAATTATAATATAAGTGTCACAGAAGTATTAGAATGTAAGTGCCACAGAAGAGTATTAGAATATAAGTGTCACAGAAGAGTATTATTATATAAGTGTCACCGGAGTGTATTAGAATATATATGTCAAAGAAGTATTAGAATGTAAGTGTCACAGAAGAGTATTAGAATATAAGTGTAACAAAAAAGTATTAGAATATAAGTGTCACAGAAGAGTAGTAGAATATAATTGTCACAGATGTGTTAGAATATAAGTGTCACAAACATATTAGACTATAAGTGATACAAATGATTATTAGAATATATGTGTCACAGAAGTGTATTAGAAGATAAGTGTCACAGAAGTGTATTATAATATAAGTGTCACAGAAGTATTAGATAGTTTCACCGAAGTGTATTAGAATATACATATCACATAAGTATTAGAATGTAAGTGTCACAGAAGATTTTTTAATGTAAGTGTCACAGAAGTGTATTAGAATATAAGTGTCACAGAAGAGTTTTAGAATGTAAGTGTGACATAAGAGTACTATTATATAAGTGTCACAGAAGTATTAGAATATAAGTATCAGAGAAGAGCAACACGTGATATCTGTGACGTAGTTAGTTCGCCCTTCACCGATTTCCTGGAATTGGAAATCCAGGGTACTAGGTAAACGCTTCTTATATGGAATGGGTATGAATCCTAAAGCGGGCCCGACCATTGATTGGCTCAAGTTCCGGCCAAGGCTTGCTAGAAAACGTCCGAAACATAGTTGTCACTTGCCCAGAAAATGTTAGCATGACAGGGGAGGATTTTCCTTTACATTGTCCAATTTCGCTCTCTGTAACCCAGGTAAGGCTTATAAATACATTTTAAATGCTATGACTCTTCTTCTAGATGAAAGGGAGCACAGGTATCGGTGTTTTTGTGCGGGAATTGTGAAACTGTGATATCAGAAATTCATTGAGAGTGAGGATAGCCTGACATGCTCGCTTTCTGTGGACATGAGTTGCCTGTTCCGCTGAAGTTTTACCACGCTTAACGTTTGTCTGATATGTGTTGTTGCTATATGCTTGTAAATGTAATCTCACGCTCATTGCATATTTGCATCTTTCCTATGTGCAGTTTGACTATTCCCTATGGATGCTCTTCACTGCACATTCTTACTTCAACTGTGGAAAGTTCTTGTGAGTCTGTATTTTACAACTCCTGTGCTCAGAATATGTGATTGATCATGTAATCTTTTCATGAAGATGCGGGGAGTATTTAAGTCATTGTCATGTTCATTTTATGAGCATTAATCTCAGAAGAGAGGAAAGATGAATGTACCATATACCTAGATGACTTGCAAGGTGTGCTTCCTACGTCACCCCTGCTCAATGATTGTTAGGGACGTGGTGAATATTTATGTTCAGTAAATTGCAAACAGCAGTCTTAAGAATTTGCCATAGTGCAATTCATTCCTGAATTGGGTGCTCTTGATATGCTTGCAACCGTGGGTAGGTTTTCAAACAGCAGTCTACAGCCACTCACTTCTAAGAGTTGGGCTGGGAAAAGACCAAAAGGGGTTCTTGTGTTCGAACTTTTGCTGATGTGTGATGGATATTATTGGATGGATCCTGCCTTACTTCGTGAATGATTATGTTTTGTGTGTGTGTGTGTGTGTGTGTGTGTGTGTGTGTGTGTGTGTGTGTGTTAAATTCAATTGTTTTACATGTACAAGTGGTCTATTAATGATCACCATAACTGCTGGTGAAGGTGTTCGAACTTTTCCCCCAGTGTGAAGGAAGAGATGAAAGGTGCACTGGTGAAACAGGTCTGATCTGAGGAGAATAAAGACCAACTTTGCCTTGCGGACGGGGGATGATGGGTTGGCATGCTGACCCTATAACAACTTACCTTTATCTCAACACGCCTTTTGTCTTATCGTGATACCTGTGTCTTAATTGGATGACATCGTCTCAACTAGATGCATCTGTCTCAACCTAATGCCTTCTATCACACCATATCTGTGTTACACCACGGAACAACTTGGTCTAATTCTGCTGACCTCCTTATCTTGCTGTCTTTGTCTTTCATAAGATTATATTCTTATGGCTTCATGACATCAATGACATCAACGGAGAGGAGGTGTTGATCCATGTGCAAATGACACTCTCAATAAATCAGTGTTGGAGTGAGAAGCGGGATGGGTGACTTAGTAACATCCTCCACCTTTCTCTTTTTTCCTTATGTTTGTGAGATTTCGATTATGATGACCTGTGATTATATTTCAAATATGTATAGACGGGTTTTTGCATTTTTATATTGACAGGGTGATGGATGGTGTGGATGGGTCCTGATCTCAGGATACTTGGCCTTATTGAAATGTTAAAGGCTGGCGAATGAAAAGCTAGGAACTTTGAACCTGAAGTGCAGTGGAGTTTACACTCTTCGTTGGTATCAGCAATGCTTATTATCCTAAAAGACCCTAGCCACATGGTCGACCAGCACATTTATGGGCAGCTCATCTTTTCCTCTGTCAAAAAACTTACACTGAGAGTACCGTCAATTTTTTTTTTTATCAGACCAACAAGTGGAGTATGAGGTGTGATGTTCAGATTTACTAAACTGAACTAAAGGGGCAGTCTATATCATTCTATATGAGCTGAGAAATTCACCTTGTGCATCCCTCAAAAGTATTGTCCTGTGTCAAGACTGCTTGCTCCGCTTCAACACCCTTAGGTCATGGTATACCAGGATAGGTATCCCAATGTGCTCAGATATCAATGTTATACCAGCAAAGCCCTAGAGAAAAGTCCAGAAGAAGAACCAGTATTTTAACAGCGTTAACACCAAGGTGTTTGATTACAACATCTTGTTCCACTGATAATTAATGTGGAAGGAGGAGAGTTTTATCATTGTTCGCTACGAATTTGTCTGCCTCACTGAAGGATTTGTCGGTACTACTGGGGAATGTATATCCACCAGTATATTCAGAGATTGGTACCAGCCCTGCCCATAGTCCACAGCTAATTGGGAGAGAGAGAGAGAGAGAGAGAGAGAGAGAGAGAGAGAGAGAGAGAGAGAGAGAGAGAGAGAGAGGAGAGCTCGTGATATCCCCAAGTTTGGGGGATGGCCTTGTTGACATGAGACTGGTCGTGCTGAAGTGCCTTGCTGATGATAGTTGAGTGTGTTTCTGATCGTGTTGAACCAGAGCAGCTAGACGATCGTCATTATTTTCATTTTCCATAATGAATTTGGGAACTACCTTCTGCACAGTCTGAAGAGGAACTCCTACCTTTTTACTGACCCCTGGCCTCAACTTCACTGGGCCATACAGCAGACTTATATATCCGGTCACGATTAAGTCCACCCAGTATCACTGTTTGAGTAAATAACAGGGTTGAGCTAGGATTGTTGACAGTACTGCTTAGTTTACATGAACCTGATCATTATCTCATGGAATTTGATACAAAAGAAGAAGTTTTTCCCCGTGATATTTGGGAGAATATTAAAGTATGATCAAACTCTATATTGATATGAACATGAGTGACTGTTAATATCATTAAGCAGATAGATTCGAAGATTATTGAGTTAATGATTTGAGATCTGTTGGTTGGCTTTATGTTGGGGGAAATCATAAAACATTTTACACTGATTTATCATCCATGTTTGTTGGGTAACTGAAATCCACATGTCAAACATGGAATTTACCTGAGACTTAGCACTTTTCTCACTATATTGTTGTGTTGAAACCTGGAGTTGGTGTTGATAAATTGTGGACGTTTTGTTCAATAGTTGTTGTTCATATTTGTTATGTAATACTGTGTTACAGTTGGGTTGTGATCTTAGTGAGGAGGGATCCATACACAAGGACACAATTTTGTAATGGAGTGAGTTTATTTATTCCTCTACTGTCTTTGGTAGATTTCCCTGATCACATCGCCTTTCAAGAGAGGCCCTTTTCATAATAAATTTCGTGTCGAAATTGAATATTTTCTATTTTGGTCTTCACGATGGGGGTTCGGAGCCATTCAATAGCCTCCTCCAAAAGGTTGACTGGCCTGCTAACCCATCCCATCCGGGATTCCCTAGACATTCGCCCAATATTATATTATCCACCTCACAATCTGTAAATTGGGCCCAGGCTATTTGTTATGGAGATGTATAACTCTAATTGAGTAACTAGCGTCTGTCAAGACGGCAAGGTGCCAGTCATATTGTCAATTATGTTCTCAACATTGTTCTCAAAACCTACATCTTCACTAGCTCCGGTTTCTTCATCATGTTTACTTGCTTGCTTGTGTTCGTTGGCTTGAGCTCCAACGCGAAGTCCTGTATGTCGGATGAATGCATCCTGTTGTCCAACATCAGTGTGATGTCATACAGGACCTGAGTTTTGAGTGAGTATCCGTTGTCCCATGTCTGGCTTATTGGTGTGCAGACTGGTGGTTCCTCGCCGTACAGGCAGACACTCTCCGACTTCGGAGGAATCATGTTTACTAATTGTCCAGCATTCTCATCTACACAGAATAATAGACCACAGACAGCTGAAGTAGGATTTTTGTACTTGAGATATTTGTTGTTGTCAACAAGAAAATCATTAGCAAAAAAACAACAACAACAACAAACGAATGTTTGTCTTGTGATTACAGACATGGTGGCACAGTTTAGCAATTAGCTGTCAAGACAATGTGTGAACACAAAAGTTCACAAATAGAGAAAGACAAACGTTGCATGCCTGTTAGGAGAGCAATATATAAGTATATGAAAACTTGACAATCAAGATGACTAAACAAATAAACACTACGAAGAAATGGAGACAACCTGCCTCACAAAATACATATGCATTACATTCAAGTCAAACAGGTCCCAGAATCCATGCATCTGTGCAGCCTGGGCACACAAGATGGAAGACTTTAAAGAAGAAAAGAAACAATGTGTGCGAATGCATACTTCTACTATCAGTATAGTATATGCGGACAGCGCTCAATGTGGACGCTGTCTATATCACAAGAGAGCAAAATATGTGTTGCATTACATTCTTTATCGGGAATTGGTTGGTTGCTTGATTGCTTAGCTGGTTGGTTAGTTGGTTGGGCGACTGGCTGGTGGGTTGGTTAGTTGGTTTGTTGGCTGTTTGATTGGTTGGTTGATTAATTGGTTGATTGGTTGTTTAGTTGGTTGACTGATTGGTTCGTTCGTTGGTTGTATGATTGGTTGGTTGGTTGTGAATCCTCTAAAAGCGTGAGAATAGAGATGGAAGCAGCCACAGCGGCATTCCGTTAAAGAAGGCCACTATAACACACGTTGTCTTCATCACGGACTCAAAGAGTATGCTTAGTAAGGTGGAGAAGGCATGTTTCGTGTGGAATGGCTCACCTCGCTTTGTATGCTCCAGGTACGCTGGAGCAGAGATGTCTAAGGGGAGGCTGAAAAACCAGAGATGTCTGAGACTGGGTAAGCAGATTTGTCTGAGGGAAGATTCGAGGAGCAAGATGTCTGAAGGAAGACTCGGGGAGCAGAGATGTCTGATGGAAGACTCTAGGAGCAGAGATGTCTGAGGGAAGACTGGGAGGGCAGAGCTGTCGGAGAAAAGGCTGGAGAAGCAGAGATGTCTGAGGGAAGACACGGGGAGCAGAGATGCCTGAGGGAAGACTCGGGGAGCAGAGATGTCTGAGTGAAGACTCTGGGAGCAGAGATATCTGAAGGAAGACTGGGAGGGCAGAGATGTCTGAGAGAAGACTGGGGGAGCAGAGATGTCTGAGAGAAGACTCGGGGAGCAGAGATGTCTGAGAGAAGACTCGAGGAGCAGAGATGTCTGAGGAAGACTCGGGGAGCAGAGATGTCTGAGAAAGTGCTGGGGGAGAAGGCAGAGATGTCTCAGGGAAAGCTGGGGAAGTACAGAAGCCTGAGTGATGGCTGGGAAAGCAGCGATGTCTGAAGGAAGACTCGGGGAGCAGAGATGTCTAAGGGGAGGCTGGGGAAGCAGAGATGTCTGACGGAAGACTCGGGGAGCAGAGATGCCTGAGTGAAGGCTGGGGAGGCATAGATGTCTGAGGGAAGGCTGGGGAAGCAGAGATGTCGGGGGGAAAACTCGGGGAGCAGAGATGCCCGAGGGGAGACTCGGGGAGTAGATATGTCTGAGGGAAGTTTCGGGGAGCAGAGATGTCTGAGGGAAGGCAGGGGAAGCACTAATATCTGAGGGGTGGCCGGGGAAGCAGGCTCAACACATGCCACCTGAAGTCGGACGCATGGGCAGATAGGGACACAGATCGCCGTGCTACGCACACGATTCACCAGATTCATGTATGCACTGGTGGACGCGAGGATTGTGGACTATTCGGTTAGAGAAAAACGAAACTTGTGAGTTTTCCCAGCAGAGTGTAAAAGGTGGAGGTGTTGTCCGCCATCATCACGGTGCATTGTTGTGACTACGGCAATCAGGTAACGTGCATGTTTAGTGACATATCTCAGTGATATATCTTACCCGGGATTTTACTCAGTGACATATCTTACCCGGGATTTTACTCAGTGAATTACCTTACCCGGGACTTTGGTCAGTGAAATATCTTACGGAGGGATTTGGTCAGTGGTATATCGTACTGAGGATTTTGGTCAGTGACATACCGTGGATTGTTATAATCTCTCTCTCTCTGACTCAGAAAGCATGCTGACGAGAGTGAGGGCCTGCAGGCTTCGTGCGGAGTGGCTTGCTTCGCTTCGGAGGTCACGGGTGACAAGCATCGCCTGGATCTTTTCTCCGGGCATGCCGGTGTGCTGGGAAATGAACAGGCGGACACATTGGCTGGCTCTGCAGAACTTGGTGGAGTATTGATGCATGACAAGGCAGACGTTGTTGCAGCCTTGTGGGAGCACGTGTACACCTCGGAGGAGCAAATGGATTACCATGGTCTGGCAGGAATGAGACAGCGAGGAGTGACGAGGGGATCTGGCCGACGCTCAACGCTCAGAGGAAAGGCGAGACGGACATATAATGAGATTGCTACTGGTACTATTAGTGTTGGAACTCTTCGCTGGCTGCTGAGGATGGGGACGGAGCGCTTATGGGAATGCCCCGAATGCTGTGATGTCGATTCCTAAATCAATTAATCAATCAATCAATCTCTCTCTCTCTCTCTCTCTCTCTCTCTCTCTCTCTCTCTCTCTCTCTCTCTCTCTCTCTCTCTCTCTCTCTCTCAATCCCTGTGTGCGTGTGTGCACACGCGAGCGCACGCGTGCCTGCTTTGACAGTAATATCGAATGTCGGGGAACCCCTGAGGCCACCGAAATAGCATGAGACATAAATTCGCAGGCATTGATCCACACCTATACAAGGAAAGACCTGAAGTAAAAATCACAGGACATGCTGGACAATATACAATCCCGACATCAGATTAGAGAGAATATACGGATGTGTTCGGAGGGCAATGACGTCGATATTAATCAACTTGTTAATCATGTGTGCTCTACATGCAATCCACATATGCACTACCGCAGCATCTTCCTCTCTTTCGCGTGTTTTCCTCACACTCCTGGAATTAAGAGGATGGGCAGGCACAGAAAACATACGTAGCGTTTTAATTTAGTTTTCTTGTCAATTACCAAAACCCTTGTCAACATGCAACGTCAATGTTCGGTAACGGTGCATTTGCATCATGTGGGCGGTGTGACATGGTGATTATATTCGTATCCCTTCTTTCCTCTCTGTTACCTTAAACTTCTTGCTTCTATTTCTCCTCAGTTGTCTTGTTCTTCTCCTCCCTTCACTGTAACGTTATATTTCTTGCCTCTGTTTCTCGTCTCTTGTTTTGCTCTTGTCCTTCTTTCTCTATAATATCGCACTTCTTTTTCACTACATATCCTGTGTGTGTGTGTGTGTGTGTGTGTGTGCGTGTGTGTGTGTGTGTGTGTGTGTGTGTGTGTGTGTGTGTGTGTTTACGGACGCGCGTGCATGCGTTTGTGTTTTTTTTTTAAAATTATCTTTCCTATCCATTATGTGCCATGCCGATAAGAGTGAGCGGTCATGTTCTGCCATCTCACTCGATCACCAGAGTCGTGGATCAGTTCCGTGTTTATGTCTCGACCATGCCATGTGGCCAAGCCATGCAGGTATTTAATTCTTGGTCTTCCCCTTGGTTTGTTCCCTTCGATCTTGCCAGTTGTCACCAAGTTCTCCAATTCATTTCTTCTCATAACATGCCCAACAAATTTTGACTGTCTACGCCTATTGTCTCTAATCAGTTTACGATCTTCATTTGTTTCTTGAAGGACTTGTTCATTGGTTTTTCTGTCTGTCCATGGTATTCTTTGCATTTTCCTCAGAAACCACATTTCCACAGCCATCAGATGTTTTTCAGCTTGTCTGCTCATTGTCCACGCTTCACATTCATTGAAAACTACAGGTTCTATGTAGCACTTCAACGCTCTTTTTCTCGTTTCAATTGACATCTTTTTATTGGTAAGTGTGTTCTTCATCTTGCAAAAGACTATCTTCGCCATGGCAATTCTTGTCCTAATCTCTTCAAGGCATCTCCCATCAGATATTATGACTGTTCCGAGATCATCATCATCATCAAGTGCCGTGCCGGCTGGCGTAGGCGTTCATGGCTCTCCATAGATCTCGGTCTTTGGTTTTCTGGATCAACTCTACTGCTGATATTCCTCCATGCCACCGTCTCAATCCATCCAGCATCACTTCTCTTGGTCTACCTCTGCCTCTCTTCCCCTCGATCTTTCCAGTTGTTACGATGTTCTCCAATGCCTCTCTTCTCATCACATGACCGAAGAAAGCTGTTTGTCTCTGTCTTATTGTTGTATATAATGTTCTAGTTTCATTAGCCTGTTTCAGGCAGTCGTCGTTAGTTACTCTGGCAGTCCAAGGAATTCGCAACATTCGTCTCAGGAACCACATCTCTGTTGCTTCCAATTTCTTCTTAATTTGTTCATTTACATTCCAAGATTCACTGCCATACAGCAAAACTGGTTCTACATAGCATTTCAGCACTCTCTTTCTTACATTCAGTGATAGTGACTTATTGCATAAGATACTCTTCATTTTCTGAAATGCGGCTTTTGCCTGCCCTATTCTGCTCCTAATCTCTGTTGTACATCTTCCATCTGATGTTATAAATGCCCCTAGATATCTAAAATTATCAACTTGGTTAAGGATTTTCCCTTCTATTTCTATATCACATTTTGGTGTCACCATTTTCTTTGATATTACCATTGTTACTGTTTTCTTGATATTCAAGGAGAGTCCTTTCCTTGCACTCTCTGTTACTACAACGTCTAATAATTGTTGTAGGTCTGTTGAATTATCCGCCACCAATACTGTGTCATCTGCATAGCGTATATTATTTATATTATAACCTCCAATTAGTATTCCTGGCATCTCTTTGATCTCTCTCATTATTACTTCGCTATACAGGGAGAAAAGATCTGGTGACAAGAGATAGTTGTACCGATTATCTTTTCCTTCTCTCAATTGCCTCTAATCTTCTCTTGCTTACCGTTTTTCTCGGGTATTTTTGCCCGACATGTGGAAACGGAACAGTTTTTGTGCAAGTTTTGAGCTCGTAACCTCAGTTCATTAGAGCTTTGACCTGCACTGCTCGGCATTCTACACCTAACGATGGTCTTGTCTCAATGGGAACATTGACAACTCCACATTTTCTCGCTCTCGATTATGATTGCCAAACTCTTAATCGGGCCCAAAACAATGTCTGTGATCGAGTGAGGCTATGGTTCCAGACCCACATGACAGGCCAGTGTTTGGAATGTGGCTCTCGGCGGATGATGTGGTCAGTATCATGCCAGCCGCCTTGTCTTCCAGGAAACTTCCTGATACTCAGTCTAAGCTGGATGGACCCCGGAGCCCTGGTCAGTGAAAACATCCTGGCCTCGGAGATTCGACCCGTGACCAAAGGTCGGCAGGCAAGCTTTCTAGCTACTACACTACCCAGGTTACCAGAGGACTAGGCATTTTGTATTCTCGCCATTTCATATGTGCTTATCGTAATTCTTTTCTTCATAGGCATAGGTGTACAGCCGGCTTCGTGGCTTAGAGGTTATGACTTTTCTCCGTAATCTCGTATACTCTCGTCGGTAACGTGATGACGGTGAGAATCAGCAGTGGTTCGAATCGCATCGGTAACTTACGGAGTATGTGAGCCGGCAGCTCAGAAAGCAATGGCAAACTACTGAGCGTAATCTTGCCAAGAAATCAACATACAGCTGAAAGATGCTGGTGTTGACAACGAGGTCCTGTAAAGGATATGCTAAAAAAAAAAAAAAATAGGTGTACATTTACATCACTGAAATGATGTTGCCTTCACTGTTTCTTCAAGAATTCACATCTACGTTTCCGTGTGTTTTGCTTCCAGATGTACTTTGTACGCAAATATGAAATCAAGAATGAACATGAGTGCACTCGGGACATTCCACACCTGCTCAATCCCCACCCTCGGTAGCCAGTAGATGGTCCTCATATACTGGCACCAGCCGCAGCCTGGTTGAGGGTCCGCGTCTAGTTCCCTCTAAGGGTTGATGTCTTCCGGGATCTCTATTCTCGCCTGGCTGTTTTGTGTGCAACATGTATGTGTCTATACCGTGTAGACACGGGTGATATATTTTAATAGTATTAATAGTATGTTCACAGTTGTGTCGCGTATTTTCAATCTCACCACTTTGCATCACCTATTTCGTTTCTGTCCTTTTTACTTTCATTGTTCACGCTTACAGACAGACAGGCAGGCATACATACATTAGAGAGAGCCGAGAGACTATAGATGAAAGAGTCAATACACGCCATCCACGTGACTAACGTCACAAAAGGGGTCAGAGCGCACATATCGACGGCAGACATCAAAGCATTGCCCAGACACAGCTCCACACCTGATGGCATTAGATACAGTGAACTTAAACGACCTGGTGGAGATAGGCTTAAGGGGATTGTCCTTGGCATGCAAAAACCGCATTAAAACCTCCATTGCCCCTGATGACTGGCTACACAGTTACCTCAGACCCCGTCCTAAGCCTGGTAAAGATCACTTCAGAAGACACAACAATCATCTTCAAATTAATATCCTGTTAAAACTATTATTATAATCATAATGTGCACCTTGTGACATAATATGTGTCTTTTTTGTTGCTGATTGTTAAACCAAATTCAGAACAAGCATTGGAGAATGCAGATAGCAAACGTTATAATTCTTCCTCAGAGTGAGTCGTAATATTGCAGCAGCATCCGCAAAAAGCAACTCTCTGATCAGTACCCTCCTATTTTTTTATCTTGCCCTTCAATCTCTGAGCGTTGTAGAGCATGCAGAGGCCGCCATCTGAGAGTGAGTGAATGTATGCACCATCATCGAGGGAACAAGAGGAGATACAATATCACATCTGAGCGTGAGGGAATGTATACACCATCATCGAGGGAACAAGAGGAGATACAATATCACATCGGCTCCTTATGGGAAAAGTGATCGGAAATACTTTGGCCTGGCTGCAGCATCGGAGGACTGTTTACGCGGGACAGACAGACAGACAGACAGACAGACAGACAGACAGACAGACAGACAGACAGACAGACAGACAGACAGACAGACAGAGCTTTCGATACACGAGAATTGAGCAGCATCCGGCTGAACCCAGAAATAGAACTGTACACCCCAACCGCGGCGCCAACAGGATTTGATATCAATCACTGTATGTCTCATTATTACTTGTGTACAGGCATTCTTGGCCATACCACACACTGTGAGTATTGATCCTATAATGGCCGGCAGGGCTGTTTAATCAGTTCTCACAGGACGTATGTTTGTTACTGAAGCTGTTCATGTTGTTGTCTTTGATGGTGCTGCTCTTGTTGCTGATCATGTAAAAGTTGGTCGACTCGAGTATTTCCCTCTTGTACGATTTGAAGGCCGGTCTCTCTGGCTGTGGGGTTACAACACTTTCTCTCTGTAATCCCGTTTATCACGCAGAGTCTCGCAGCGGAGCGAGAACTGAGGTGGTTCGACCCCCGCTCGTGACTTGCGGATACTGAGCCGGCCGCTCAGAAAGCAATGGCAAACTACTGAGCGTAATCTTGCCAAGAGATCAACAGACAGCTGAAAGATGCTGCTGTTGACAGCTAAGTCCTGTAAAAGGATACGCAAAACATTTTACGATTTGAAGAACTGGGGATGTATTCCCATTCCTGTAAACTAGCAGCACACTTATTCCGAACATGTTGCTGAGTTCTTCAAGCGATAAGTGCAATAAATGGGTGTTGATTGTCTACCATCCACACGTGCAACTGACACTGTTCTCTGGCAGCCATGCAGCGCACAAAGTGTCATTGGTGGGCATCAACACAGCCGAGGCCAAGGTCCAGCCTCACTTGGTTAGCCTGGCTAGCGTATGCCACACAAACTAGCGTCTGTCGGGATGCCACACAGACTAGCTTCTGCCCGGGATGAGTTAAAAATTAGTGTCTGTTCTGGATGTCTCAACGGAAATGTCTGTCGAAGATGTCTTACAGACAACTGAAGCGCGTGAAATACATACACATATATGTGTATTACATTGAAGTATGTGGGGGAGGAAAAAAAATACTGAAGTGCGTGGAACATTACTAAAGTGTGTGGAAATAACTGATGTGTAAGGAATATAAGTGAAATGGGTAGGATGTAACTGAAGTGTGTGGAATAAGACTGTTGGAGTTAGGGTGTAGTGAGCAACTCACTGGTTGCGTAACGTAGTGTCCCGTGGTTGAATCTGTCAGGTGTAGGGTGAGATTGTGTCCACAAATATAGCTCCGGGTCGACTCGGTCTCGCCACATGTCTTCGAGAAAAGAGCTGTGGTCGCGCTGGCAGGGTTATTAGCCGGATGACAATCGGCTCGGATGACAATCGGCTGTTAACGGTATGCCCTAGCCTCATGTGTCCAAAATTAGATTTTGGACAGTTGGCCGTAACCTCATTGCCAAATATTCAGCTGTAAACAGTGGTTTCTAACCCCATTTCTCAAATATTCGTTTATGAGCGGTAAGGTTCTATTTCAATGCCCTAAATATTCGACTGTGAGTGTTTGGGGGTTGTGCTGTGTCCCCAATGTTCGATTGCAACCACTAGGTCCTAACTCCATATCCCTAGTATTCGGTTGTGAACTGTAACCATACCAAACATCACAATCAATTGTTTTTCAAAACAAAACAAAAAAATACCTTTCATCTACTGCCTGTAGTACCTTGCACAGTACGACGGGAAGGAGGTGGAAAAGAGGGGGGGGGGGGGGTCTTGAGCATGATGAATTATGGACGCCTGGCTAGTGCAGTCGCAGCGAACTGTGCAGGTTAGGGTTTTCTGTTTGCACAATCATCAAATGACAAAAATGTAAAAACGTGTAACATCTAAGCTTGATAATCAAGAATAAAGGAGTCGACACAAACAGTTTAACGTAGACTGGCCATAGCTTTACATATGTTAATTTATTAACTGATTCAGTCCCAAACAAAAAGTAATTGTGGACCCAGAACTGGTACACAATCAAATGAACAAGTATTGAAATGTAAATGTTTGAGAACATGCATCTTTCACGTAGTACCCCATGGGTTTGAGTCATGGACCACGTCACAACATTATAGATGTGAGTGATGGACCACGTCACAACCACGTAGATGTGAGTCATGGGCCAGATCACAACCACAAAGATGTGAGTCATGGACCAGATCACAACCACAAAGATGTGAGTCATGGACCAGGTCACAACCACAAAGATGTGAGTCATGGACCAGGTCACAACCACAAAGATGTGAGTCATGGGCAAACGTCACAACCACGTAGATGTGAGTGATGGACCACGTCACAACCACGTAGATGTGAGTCATGGACCACGTCTCAACATTATAGATGTGAGTGATGGACCACACCACAACCACAAAGATGTGAGTGATGGACCACACCACAACCACAAAGATGTGAGTGATGGACCACACCACAACCACAAAGATGTGAGTGATGGACCACACCACAACCACAAAGATGTGAGTGATGGACCACACCACAACCACAAAGATGTGAGTGATGGACCACGTCACAACCACAAAGATGTGAGTGATGGACCACATCACAACCACAAAGATGTGAATGATGGACCAGACCACAACCACAAAGATGTAAGTTATGGACCAGGTCACAATCACAAAGATGTGAGTCATGGACCACGTCACAACCACAAAGATGTGAGTATTGGACCCCAGGTCACAACCACAAAGATGTGAGTATTGGACAAGGTCACAACCACAAAGATGTGAGTGATGGACCACATCACAACCACAAAGATGTGTGTCATGGACCACACAACCACAATGATATGAGTGATGGACCACGTCACAACAACAAAGATGTGAGTGATGGACCACACCACAACCACAAAGATGTGGGTGATGGACCACACCACAACCACAAAGATGTGAGTGATGGACCACGTCACAACCACAAAGATGTGAGTCATGGACCAGGTCACAACAACAAAGATGTGAGTGATGGACCACACCACAACCACAAAGATGTGAGTGATGGACCACACCACAACCACAAAGATGTGAGTGATGGACCACACCACAACCACAAAGATGTGAGTCAAGGACCAGGTCACAACCACAAAGATGTGAGTATTGGACAAGGTCACAACCACAAAGATGTGAGTGATGGACCACATCACAACCACAAAGATGTGTGTCATGGACCACACAACCACAATGATGTGAGTGATGGACCACGTCACAACAACAAAGATGTGAGTGATGGACCACACCACAACCACAAAGATGTGGGTGATGGACCACACCACAACCACAAAGATGTGAGTGATGGACCACGTCACAACCACAAAGATGTGAGTCATGGACCAGGTCACAACAACAAAGATGTGAGTGATGGACCACACCACAACCACAAAGATGTGAGTGATGGACCACACCACAACCACAAAGATGTGAGTGATGGACCACACCACAACCACAAAGATGTGAGTCAAGGACCAGGTCACAACCACAAAGATGTAAGTGATGGACCACGTCACAACCACATAGATGTGAGTCATGGGCAAACGTCACAACCACAAAGATGTGAGTATTGGACCAGGTCACAACCACAAAGATGTGAGTCATGGACCACACCACAACCACAAAGATGTGAGTCATGGACCACACCACAACCACAAAGATGTGAGTCATGGACCACGTCACAACCACAAAGATGTGAGTGATGGACCACATCACAACCACAAAGATGTGAGTGATGGATCACGTCACAACCACAAAGATGTGAGTCATGGACAACATCACAACCACAAAGATGTGAGTGATGGACCACACCACAACCACAAAGATGTGAGTGATGGACCACATCACAACCACAAAGATGTGAGTCATGGACCACGTCACAACCACAAAAATGTGAATGATGGACCACACCACAACCACAAAGATGTGAGTGATGGACCACATCACAACCACAAAGATGTGAGTCATGGACCACATCACAACCACAAAGATGTGAGTGATGGACCACACCACAACCACAAAGATGTGAGTGATGGACCACATCACAACCACAAAGATGTGAGTGATGGACCACGTCACAACCACAAAGATGTGAGTGATGGACCACACCACAACCACAAAGATGTGAGTGATGGATCACGTCACAACCACAAAGATGTGAGTCATGGACCACGTCACAACCACATAGATGTGAGTCATGGACCACGTCACAACCACAAAAATGTGAGTCTAGAAGAAGAGTTACAACAGCTTGGACCAAGAAGAAGAGTTACAATAGCTTGGGCCAAGAAGAAGAGTTACAACAGCTTGGACCAAGAAGAAGAGTTACAACAGCTTGGACCAAGAAGAAGAGTTACAACAGCTTGGACCAAGAAGAAGAATAACAACAGCGTGGACCAAGAAGAATAACAACAGCGTGCACCAAGAAGAATAACGACAACAAATGCCAAGAAGAATAACAATAGCAGATGCCAAGAAGAATAACAGCAGATGTCAAGAAGAATAACAACAGCGGATGCCAAGAAAAATAACAACAGCCTCGGCTAAGAAGAAGAGTTACAACAGCGGACGAGAAGTAGAGTTTCAACAGCATGGTCTAAAAAAAAAGAGAACTAACAGCGTGGTCCCAGAAGGTGAACTACAACAGCGTGGACCGAGAAAAAGAACTACAACAGCGTGGGCCAAGAAGAACAGTTACAACAGCGTGGGCCAAGAAGATAAACCAGCTTATTGTGATATATTGTATTTTTACAAACGTAACAACGCGTCAATTATTTCCAGGACGACAAAATCAGAGTTCACCGCCAACAATACTAAGTTTGTTTCATATTACTACAATTTTATATTTTACAAGTACAGACTCATTGTCCACGGGAAAGTAAAAACACGAAACGGAGAAAGCTGAGATATAAACAGCTACAATCGGTTTCCGGCCTCATTGTACCAACAAAACAGCGACTGGTCACAAACCAAGATGTGCCTGCGGAATGTTAGCTTCTTAACTCGCCACGACTAAGTGAGAACATTGTCTAAACAGAAGAAGGACCATACATCCAGCAGCCAGTATTTGGGAACAACCAAATCTATGACCTTACTTCTTGGTGATGTCAACTGTTGACACGTGTTGTGAAGCCGTCTTGTTCGGATGAGGTGAATATGATATTCATTTAAATCTTAGATTAGTGTGTCTTTTTCCCAGAAGAAGAGTTGGTAAGTCGACTTGTTGAACACGTGCGGTGAGTTCTTAAGAAGTAATTATAATATGTTTAATTGTTATAGTTATAGATAAACTATTCATTAAGGATAACCATAGTGAGTTTTATTTTCTCCCAAAGTAAACAACTGATTTAATGTATAAGCATTAGTCCAAGTTGTACATTTATTTCTTAAGCAACTCAATCTACAATGATTTAGAATGGTGAGTTATTAAGAAATTAATCTAGTAGAAACTAAATAATATTATACTCAGTTATCATAGTCATAAGATAAACTTACATTACGAGAAAACTACAGTGTTTTATTTTCTCCCAGCTAAACAACTTAGTTAATGTATAAAACAATAGACACATATTATACATTTTATTTCTTAAGCATGAAACTCAATCTACAATGAATTAGAGTAACTTAAGACTTAAGGTAACTCGGAATTCTTAGTACAGTGGTAAGTACATATTGTGCATGTACCCACACTGGTCAGAGGAAACTAATTTAAATGTGCCAGCACTGATAGAGAAATTAGTGTAATGGGTATAGTCAGTAGATTTACTTTTTATACATAAGCACATGAACAAACAAATAGTTTCTTATATTTCATAAACATATGAGAACCAAATAGATTCTACAGGGATTATAATTTTGTGTGTTGAGTTAAAGCAACCAATTGGTGAGTCAAATGTATTTCAATGTTGTAAACATGGGGAAGTAATATTTGTGCCACACAATAATAATACTTAGTCAACCGACATGTTAGAATGGTTAAGATTCATAATGCCTGAATATGGATTGAGTATATCACATAAATTGTATGTAGTTGATGAGAGCATGTGGTGACTCATTGAATTCATGTTGCTAAATCCTGGGTGAATTTCATAAGTGTGCCTAATAATCACATGACTATGTCATTGAAGAGCATTATCGTGTCATGTGTGTTTCATCATTGTTAAACAGATGTGAATGTATTCTGTGTATAGCACCTACATATGCATGATTGTCATCCATACAAATATGATTGTGTCTGATGAATGGGTGAGATCTCATTGTGAGGTCAATAGTGTTAACATTTAAAGTTATCATTGCGAAAACACATAAGTCTAACTACTTATCTTACATGCAAGTATGAATGATGAGAGATGAGGGAATGATCATGCATGCACATATGAATGATATCTGATAGATGAGAGAAATGATCATCCATACATATGAATGACGTCAGAGAGGAGTGAATTGACCCCACATGCACAGATGGATATGTTGACTGATACATGAGGAGTTTGTGTGAGTGAGTGAAGTTACAGGCTGAGAGAGAGGGAGTATAGGCCAACAGTCAATCTCAGGATAGCCGGCAACTTGATGTGACATGCCATGACTATCACCAGAGAACTGGTTCGGCGTAACCCATAAACTAAATAATAATTTAGTACACTCCGGCGCATAACAACACTGTGTATAAAATATCATTCATGCTATAATCATCTAGTTCTGTGCGCTAAGCACGCCACAACCAATATCATACATTACGCATGCGCCCAGCATCTGTGTTTGTATTTAAGCAAAATCCCTCTTTGTAGTTCATGTCACTCCTGTTAACACATATGGTCTAGTTTAATGATAATAATGTACTACAAGGATGATGATTATGACTGTAATGATTATGATAATAATGGTAATGATTTTAATGAGCATGATGATGATGTAATGATTATAATGAACATGATGTTGATGTAATGATTATAATGAGCATGATGATGATGGTAAAGATAATAATGTAATCATGATGATGATGTAATGATTATAATGAGCATGATGATGATGGTAATGATAATAATGTAATCATTATGATGATGTATTGATTATAATGAGCATGATGATGATGGTAAGAATAATAATGTAATCATGATGATGATGAGAATGATTATAATAAGCATGATGATGCGGATAGCTGAAGTACAATCATAGTATAGAGACTGTGAAGAATGGGGAATATACTCTCTGTAAAACTTTGGACTAAAAAAGAATTCACCTGAATACTATACAATAATGGATACCATAATGTACTTATATTGCTTATAAACAAACACTCATTACAATGGGGACTGATTTTTAAAAGCCCTTAATGTATGAGACCCTTTTCCTGAATAGAAAAAGATGTAGAGAACAAAACTAGGTACAGAAGGGAATGGTCAACATAATTGTCAAATTCCAAATCACTCAAGGTATTACTTAAACTATAGTCCTGAGGACAGGCATACGTGAAGATGGAATTGCACATCTGCTAGTTAAACCTTGAACACCTGAAAGTGGAAGATTGGAGTGAGAGCAAACAACCATGTTTGTGATAATACTGATAACTAATTGAGAACACCAAGACTATCTTTCTTCTATGTTTATTTTCTCTAAGAACAAGATTCATTTTATTGTTTTCACTTGTGTTCTTAGACTTTTGCATTTCATTTCTAATGCCATATTTATGATATCATTAGAATTATGTGATGCTAAAATTTCAGGTAGTGGTCATTATCCAGACCTGACTTTGTGAATGCAGCACTTTGTGAAAGTAGTTGTAGCAGCTTGACTGAATGCAGTAGCCACTTAACTGAGTGAGGCAGCTGAGATAGTGAGGCCAAATGCTATTCTAAAGCAACTTCCTGCCAATTTTCACCACCTTTCCAAGACAGGTATTAAATATCCTTTTCCTAGGTATAGGTGGAAGAAACACAGTGAGCCAAAAGATTAAATAAAACCGGGGAAAAAATAAAAGAATTCTCCAGAATATTCTTCTCTGACTTAATGCTACCGAGATCCAAGAACTGGATGGGAAACCAACCAGGGTGTACCCAGTTTCTTTCCACAGATTAGAATTAGGCCAGCAGAAGAGGCCCAATAATCATAAGTAAAACCGGTTGCAACACTGAGGACAATGTATGATACAGTGGCACAGCCAGGAGATAGATAATTAGTTAGAAATAACTCTGTAAATAATATTGAAATTGTAATGCATTGATTGTTGTATGTTATTACATGTATAATCAATAGTTCCATTTATATATATAATAAATGATGAAAATTGCAGGTTATTTTCTCTTTTGAGAGTTCTCTTGTCATAGTAAAATTGTTGTAAGCAATTACCCTAGATTAATTATTTAGTTGGTAGAGGAGAGGGAAGGAACCATCCCTAAGGACATTTAGGATATTCAGTAAAAATTTCATTTTTTCCTTGAGGTATTCCTTGGTTCTCCAAAACTCTACTTAATGGTCTCAAATCATTGAGCCAGTAACAGCTAAATTAATTTTAACGGGCAGGATCACATTGAGAAAGAGGAACTCTGGATCCTTGATCTCTTTGGGGTTGGCCATCAACTATTTATCCGACACTTATACAACAGCGTGGACCAAGAAAAGAGTTACAACAGCGTGGACCAAGAAGAAGAGTTTCGGTTATGACAATCTTTGCCAAGAACAGCACGAATATTACTAAATAAAAATGTATTATAAGTATATCATAACACACAATAAACGAATATAAATTAAATATAAACCGATGTCTTAAAACGGAAATGGGGAAGAACTGATGAACCACATCCGGTGATAGTAATAATTCACAGTAGTTTATGTACTATAATGTCAAATCGAGAAATGTAGAACTAAATACGGGTGCTGTCAGATCGAGTAAGGCACAGCCAAATGTTTACTTTTATATTGACATAACATGACAGTGGAAGGATATAGTGACAATGTAAAGTACTAGGAAACAACGTATGCCCTGCTAATACACAATATAATTAAAATATAAGATATATGTGCAATAGCCTAGCAACGTGTCATACCCATACTGTTTCTGTTTTCAATTTGAATTAATTTTTCTAATTTCATGATTTTCTTGAGATCTGTTTGTGACGTTCCTGGTGACGATTACTATGATCGAAACGTCGATCCATTGTGTCGTGGTATAACAAATTGTGATCTTATGTTTGTGTTATCATTGATATGTTTCTCCCTGCG
Source organism: Cepaea hortensis (assembly GCA_963921405.1). Taxonomy (NCBI): domain Eukaryota; kingdom Metazoa; phylum Mollusca; class Gastropoda; order Stylommatophora; family Helicidae; genus Cepaea; species Cepaea hortensis. The sequence goes on from OY992876.1 coordinate 288,497,181, forward strand.
ATTTACGTTTGCCGTATTGGAGTTTGTTGTATGGTGTGTTCACTGTGTCTGTGTTTACTATATCACACTTTAGCAGGAGTTACACGCGCCAAACTGTTTTTGAGGAGATTATAGCAAGAATAGACAAGACGAAGGTAGCCTTTTCGTAGATGGAAAACTTACTGACCAATAAAAAATATCTAATTTGCAATGAGAAATATAGTGTTGAGATGATACATAGAACCTGTATTTTTGGATGGTTGTGAAGCGTGGGCAAGGAGCAGACCAACTAAAAAAAAAAAAACATCTGATGGCTGTGGAAATAAGGTTTCTGATGAAAATGCAAAGAACATCATGGACAAACAGAAAAACCAATGATCAAATCCTACAATAAACAAATGAAAATCGTACTTTGATTAGAGAAATTAGACGTAGACAGTCAACAATTTTTGGTCTCGTTATGATAGGAAATAAATTGGAGAACTTGATCACAACTGGCAAGATCGAGGGAAACAAAACATGGGGAAGGCAAAGAAGTAAATATCTGGATGGCTTGACCATGTGGTATGGTCGAGACAAGAACACCGAGCTGATCCACGACTCTGGTGATTGAGTGGGATGGTGAATCATGACCGCACACGTTTATCGGCATGGCACATGATGAATGAACGAAACTGTTTTTTATTTTGCATTGTTATAATCGTGCTGCAGTCGTTACTTCCCTTATCTGTTATTATACACTATTAAGCCTCGGCATCCATAGCAGTGTTTTACCCCACCGCATGAACACATCCCAAAGTGGTTTTTTTAACGTGCGGCAGTCTAGATCATGCTGATGGTGTAATAAAAGAACAGATACGCTGGCTGTAATATAACTTGCAAGTACACTGACTACAATTCTACTACTGACTACAATGTTATGTTTGTTGTGTAGTTTACGTTTGTTGGATATGAACTCATGCCTAGTCCATTCACATGCTACTACTTCTTGTGCACTGGACTGATGTTTGTGTGTGGATTTGTTTTCCCTAGTACCATTGCCCCTTGCTATGAGGCAAACCCACTCAAACTTCAGAGGTATTTGTAATTTACGTCCCAAATTCAAGGACGAGAAGTCAAGTGACCAGTGCAGAGGTTGAAACCGCTACCTCGGCATCAGCACACCGGATGTCTAAGAACGCCTGCTCCTATCCATTCGGCCATGCTGACCACCACTATAATGTAATATAACCAAGTTAACACCAAACGTTTGCACAAACACTCATACACACGCACACACACTCACACACTCACACACACACGCACACACACCCACACGAGCACACACACCCACACACCCACCCACACACACACTCACACACACAAACACACACACAAACACACACACACACACACAAGAAGCGGGCAAACAAGCAGCCAGCGTTCATAACGCTGGCGTGTATTACGATTATAAAAAAAAAAAAAGCACAGGCAGGAGAATCGACTTCATGGCACCGGGTTCTACCAATATGTCTACAGAGCGGCCTGCCGAAAGAGTCGCAAAGAGCACCAACTCGTTACGTCCGGCGACGATCCTAAGTGTTTTCCGATAATAAAGTGCAATCATGAACCGAGGTATCCAAACACTAACGGGCGATGTCCGTAGCCCTTGACATGAGAATGGCTACTTCGCCACGCAGACCCCTGGGGTAGGGTATTTGCACGCATGAATCTCATGACAGAACACAACCAGCGGGGTGGACAGACAGTACGGTAGAGGCTGCATCCCATGACAGAACACAACCAGTGGGGTAATACAGACAGTACGGTAGAGGCTGCACCCCATGACAGAACACAACCAGCGGGGTAATACAGACAGTACGGTAGAGGCTGCATCCCATGACAGAACACAACCAGTGGGGTAATACAGACAGTACGGTAGAGGCTGCACCCCATGACAGAACACAACCAGCGGGGTAATACAGACAGTACGGTAGAGGCTGCATCCCATGACAGAACACAACCAGTGGGGTAATACAGACAGTACGGTAGAGGCTGCACCCCATGACAGAACACAACCAGCGGGGTAATACAGACAGTACGGTAGAGGCTGCATCCCATGACAGAACACAACCAGTGGGGTAATACAGACAGTACGGTAGAGGCTGCATCCCATGACAGAACACAACCAGCGGGGTAATACAGACAGTACGGTAGAGGCTGCATCCCATGACAGAACACTACCAGTGGGGTAATACAGACAGTACGATAGAGGCTGCACCCCATGACAGAACACAACCAGCGGGGTAATACAGACAGTACGGTAGAGGCTGCATCCCATGACAGAACACTACCAGTGGGGTAATACAGACAGTACGATAGAGGCTGCACCCCATGACAGAACACTACCAGTGGGGTAATACAGACAGTTCGGTACTGGCTGCATCCCATGACAGAACACTACCAGTGGGGTAATACAGACAGTACGGTAGGGGCTGCATCCCATGACAGAACACAACCAGTGGGGTAATACAGACAGTACGACGGTGGCTCTCAGCAATCTCTCTCTCTCTCTCTCTCTCTCTCTCTCTCTCTCTCTCTCTCTAACTCCCTCAATTTCTCTCTTTCTCTAACACCCTCGCTCTCGGTCTCTCTCTCGCTCTTAGTCTCTCGCTCTCGGTCTCTCTCTCTCTCTCTCTCTCTCTCTCTCTCTCTCTCTCTCTCTCTCTCTCTCTCTCTCTCTCTCTCTCTCTCTGAGCTTTTATATAATATTCAGGTTTCACCCCTTAAGATAGTTCGGGGTTCTCAATCCACGGTGTCAGGTTGTCTGACTGTGAGTGATCACAAACTGCTCAGCTTTCACCCCAACTATACACTCAACACTGCTATTTTAAAAGCCCATTTTTCCGGAGTCAACATTCGGCCATTTGTGGCTGGTAGCAGAATCGTTAAGTTCGTGGCTTACTTTCTACTTATCACTGACAATACAACCACCAGGTTAACACACAGTCTGTCACATGACTTACCACTGACAATACGACCACCACGTCAACACATAAACTGTCACATGTGACTGGGGGAAATACTGGAATGGAAGTTAACAAACACATAGGCGTCTTGGCTGTATGGTGCAAATTCATAATTTTAATAGACCAGTCGTGATTCTAGGGTTGATGTGATAAATCGTGATTCTAGGGATAATGTGATCAATAACACGTCTGCTGCCTTTACTTCCCAATGTTTTCCCAGGTTCCCATGGTAGGATGGGTCGACCTGTAAGTCCAGGTCAATTTTCAAATTGTGTCTGGATGTGAGCTGGAACCTATGACCACAGGGGCGGCAGGTATACGTACTGGAATAAAACGCAAGCCCTGTATTGACCTCCTATAGTAGTAGTGTCTCATATCCAGAAGCCGCACTGAGTGGAATGTATTAAATGCGCGATCAACTTGCATCTACTAGAAGCGGAGACGTATACTCAATATTGACTAGATTAAAGGTAGACATTGTTATAGGTTGTGCGTCGCTACAGGGGATCTTTCAGCAGTTTAACCACCTAACAACGAAACCAAATTTCTCTAAATTACACTGACTACGCACTTTCTTCCTGTCTCAAACTTAAGGAAATGTCGCCCAAAGTGTACTTGCTTCATACGCTGTCTTGCCGTCACAATCTAATGAACATTGTCACAAAATGCGCCTGGAGAATGCGACCAGGAGACGCGGAATTGACCAGACACACGAGATCTCACTGCCTACGACAAAGTTCACGATTTATAGCACCGTTTGTGGTCAAAGGGAGATAATCCAAGTAATTTTACCCATAAGGAAGTGGAGGATTACGGCCCATGGATTCTGGGTGATGACACCGGAAGTAGTGTCTTAACTGCGCAATCGCAGCAAGCTAGCTAGGAGCTGGGAGAACTGATGGTTGTCTGGCCGGCTGGCGAACCTCTGTCTGGCTGCAGCGAATTGAAGAAATTGGTTCCAGTGTCACCATAGTTTGAAGACTGTAGACATAACGTTCCCAAGTGGGACTAGGCTCCATGCTTCTAACTGCATTGCCAAACGAAAAGGTAAGAATGCTAACATTCTTGAATCCAAATACCCGATGTGCAGATTGCATGCCACGACTGTTGCCGTAGGTCAAGGGCGAGCCTGTAATTTTCCATAACGAAACAGGCCTGTTTACATGACGACTAAAATTCCTGGCATGTTGCCAACAGTGCATTGCCGAGACAGGCCAAATAATGAACGACTTGTCTTGCCTGCCAGAAGTTGTTTGTGGGGAAATGGGAGTGCCCTAAATGTTCGGGATTTGATGGCACTACTGGGCCGCCTTGGAACTCAGACGTAGACGACAAAACCGGAAGTCGGTGACGGCGTAACTAAAACCCTATCGTATATAATTGACTGTCATTTGAGCGATCCCGCGTGTGTTGAAGTTCGCGTCTTTTGGCGGGGCGACTGCTAGTTTTTTTTTTCTTTGCCTTCCTCATACACTTAGTGTTCAAGGTCTCCTTAACGGACTACCGTCCTAACATATAGTGTGTTCCTGTGAGGGGAGCAACGGGAAGGGGAAGGAAGGAGAAGTGATGCTACAGACATGTCTGATGGTTGCAGGGGGGATGAACTGGGGAAAGCATGACCACCTGGGAATGGATGGAAGGTGGTTTTGCCAACGGCCCTCCTTCAGGGCCATCTTGCCCATGGGTACTGTAGACCCTCTAACCCTGTATGTCATTAGAAGACTTCCTTTGGGGAACTGGGGCACAGACACTCATGACCAATTACCGTGGGTTTACTCTATCCCCAGTTCAGGGAAACAGATGTTCTGTTCAGCTGCTTTTCAGACCCCACGCCTTATTCTTTCTCTGACCCTGAGGCATGGCCTGTAATTGAACCACCGCCCATCTTGGAGAGGTGATTCACTCTCTGAGTATAAAGATGCTGTCTATCCCCATATGATGAGTCGTGGTCACGTGATTCTCACCGAGGGTTGCCTGTGTCATTTTTCCAGATTCTACCTTCCGGATAGAAGTGATGGACAGTCAGTAAAACCATCATTCTGTGCCAGCATCAGCGGTCTGGACAAACCAGTCAACGTGAGGTGATCATACTGCCCACTACCCAGTCAGTCGTCTGTACCCTCAGAGTAGGTCCAGGATGACTAAACAACCAGTTTAAGATAGAAACAACGTCTGGGCAAGTATACTGTTCGAGTGATTGTCCGGATGTGCCACTCATGACCTATTCGACCACCACTCAACTATCGATGATATAAATCCACACTTATTTCAAACGGATGATATTCTTGATAATAAATATAGCCAAAGACTTTAGGCCTTGTGACTTTAACCAGGAACAATGTTCTAAGGAAAATTTAGCACTGAACATTGTGCTTTGATAAACTGTAATTCATAAACTGTGCTACTAAAATTGTGCACCTATGAGTGAGGTATCTACCTGATGGAATGTGAATGGAAATTCAGTGTTTCATTTGGACACACGCTCAGATTCCCAGTGTCATTATCCTAACGGGCCACAATTCGGAGGAGGTGCTGTCTGGTCAAAGACTGAGGTCCTACACTAAGAAGATAAGTGACATTACCGTCTTATGTGGAACTCTGACATTAGCATTGTACCATGATGACCTTCTTCATGTGGCTGCCTCAGCTGACTGTCGTGTAGCAATTGGCACACCAGACAGATCTGCACTACATCCACATTATCTTCACTTTCCTTTGTACAATACACTTTTATCGTTGAGTTTGTAGATACCGGAGTTGCATCATTTGTTCAGGACGATGTTTGAAAGGGTAACATCCATTGGTTGGTTGTGAGAGAGATAGGTATCTGAAGACTGGTGGGGTCGCAGACTGAAAGTGTCCCAGTCCCAGATCTGAAGTCATCTCGAGATTTATACATATACATATATAAATAAATATAGAGATATATGTATGTATAGGTATTCATAAATAAATGCGATACCCTGTTCCCTTCACCCCAGGGAAGCTATATGACAGACATGTTAGCACTAAGTTCACTGATCACACACGCTATCTTCCCATCACAATCTAATGGACATGTTAGGACTAAGTTTACTGGCCACACACGCTGTCTTCTAGCCACAAACTAATTGATATGTTAGCACTAAATTAGCTGGTCACACACAATGTCTTCCCGTCACAATCTAATGGACATGTTAGCACTAAGTTTACTGGCTACACACGATATCTTCCAGTCACAAACTAATGGAGATGTTTTGCACTAAGTTTACTGGCCATACACTCGGTCTGCCCGTCAAAAACTAGCGAAAATATCGGCATTATGTTTACTGGTCATACATGCGGTCTTCCCTTCAGAAACTAATGGAAATAGTATCAATACGTCCACCGGCTACACACGCTGTCTTCCTATCACAAACTAGTAGGGATATAGGCAGGCTTGTCCATGGGACATATTTTTCTGTCCCATCACATGGTAATTTATGCCTGTTCCGTCCCATCCCATCCCTTCCCATGGATTCCCATTATACTATTAATATGGAATTCAGTTAAAATAAAAGTATGAAATTTATGAAAGTTTAGGTTTAGTGTCTACTAAATAGGACTATACGTACAAAGAGACATGTGAAACGAGATAATTTATTGATATTAACATTCAAGAGTATTTTATTTAAAAAAAGTATAAACTAAATATGACAATTCAGTGTCATTCTGTTTCTGGATCACTCTGCTCATTCAGCACATTATCAATTTCCTGCTGATCGACTGTTTCCAATAATTTAATTAACCCAGGTAATCCCATAACCATTTCCACAATTCTCATCTTACATGCAAATTTGATAAACACAGAGTTTATAACGAGAGCTGGTAACATCCGTTTTCGTAACTTACTCAACAACAATCCAGCTGCACTAAATAAGCGCTCTACTGCTGCTGATGACACTCCCCCCCCCCCTCCCTCCCGCATATCCTATTTATAGGACATCGCTGTCAACACCAGCATTTTACCGCTATTGATGATATCTTGGCAAGATTACACCCAGTAGTTTGCCATTGCTTTCTGGGCGACAGCTCACATACCCCCGTAAGTAACCAACTGGTATGGCCAAAATAATTTTCGCACTTGCTTTTAGCAGTGGAAACCTATGTTCATTTTTCCAATAATTTAATGGTTGTGAAGTTGGTTGCCGTAATTTTTGAAACATGGTGACTTCATCTCAAGACATTTGTTTCTGGGGTCATCAAACATAAGTGCTTTGTTTGGTGGAGGATAAAAAAATAAGTCAAAATCACTTTTCGGCTTTTGTTCTACAATTCCTGCTACTTTACATACAGCAGATGATTCAGAAGAAAGATTTAAACCCAGCTGAATGAAATAACAGTTGGAACAACAGACTTAGAAAAAGCGATCCAATCATTGGCCCATTTATTGGTGTCCACATTCCCTTTCTCCTTAGCAACAACTGACTTAACCATGTCTTCTATTTTTGCTGGTGACGCACCACAATGTAATCTTATATAATAAAAGGCTATGTTTATTAATGTATTTATCCGGTGTCCCACCACAAGATAAAGAATAGATACAAATATATAAAGAAAAAAGAAGGATAAAAGGCTTTAAAAAGGTTTTGAAAAAAATAAACACAATTAAGGGTAGCTCTGACGTAGATCAAGTTGCTATGACATGGATACTGTCCCATGTTGTCCCATGGGAAATACAAATGTTTATTGTCCCATCCCATCCCATCCCATGGGACCTTTCCCATGGGAATACCATTCGCATGGCCAAGTGTGGATATAGGCACTACGTTTACTGTCTTCCATTCACAGACCAATGGGAGTATCGGCCTTACATACCACGGTTCCATGTTGTACGAGACGATATAACAGCTTCACGGTATTATCATTAGGATATCAATTTGGGAATGACACTTGTTCCTGCAGCAAGGCGCTGCTGCCATTTGGAGGTGACAGGTTCAAATCCCTGTCGGTAACTATAGCTTTCACATGTTATGTTGTCTAGTGCGTCCTCTAGTCTCTACTTCTTTCTTCTCCTTCTGTGAGCGCCAAACAAAAATACGTGTGTTTGTTTAAGTAACTATCATTAGGATAGTTGTACTATGACAGCTGTCTCGGGACAGGACTCCCGGTACACTAATGGCAATAACCCTATTCCAAGTATTGGCTATATGCTGTTAGCCCATATATTGACAGGCCAGTAGGCACTGGGTGACTGATGTGATCAATATCACATCGGTCGGCTTTACTTCCCATAAGATCCCATGTATCCATGTTAGACTGGATCATCTAACTGGGTGTCTAGGTCAGTTACATGAAACAAATTCCTGCTTCCGTTGGGAATGGACAACTTTTCCAGTGACCAGCAGAAAAGCTCGTCAGTCACTGTGCTATCGCGACTGAAAAAACGACGCTTGATAATAAAAACTCATAGTCTAGGCAGTCTCCACGCTGTGTACAGACTATAATATGTTGACTCTATTGTACCTCAGGTCAACAAAAAGACTTGCCATACAGAGGGACTGCAGGCACATTGGTGTCGTGTCTAGAACGTCACGGTGAAAATATCACAGGCACGTTGCTGTCATGTCTAGCACGTCACGGTGACAATATCACAAACACCTTGGTGTCATGTCTAGCACGTCACGGTAACAATATCACAGGCACGTTGGTGTCGTGTCTAGCACGTCACGGTGACAATATCACAGGCACGTTGCTATCATGTCTAGCACGTCACGGTGACAATATCACAGGCACGTTGCTGTCATGTCTAGCACGTCACGGTGACAATATCACAGGCACGTTGGTGTCATGTCTAGCACGTCACGGTGACAATATCACAAACACCTTGGTGTCATGTCTAGCACGTCACGGTGACAATATCACAGGCACGTTGGTGTCGTGTCTAGCACGTCAAGGTGACAATATCACAGGCACGTTGCTGTCATGTCTAGCACGTCACGGTGACAATATCACAAACACCTTGGTGTCATGTCTAGCACGTCACGGTGACAATATCACAGACACGTTGGTGTCGTGTCTAGCACGTCACGGTGACAATATCACAGGCACGTTGCTATCATGTCTAGCACGTCACGATGACAATATCACAGGCACGTTGGTGTCATGTCTAGCACGTCACGGTGACAATATCACAGGCACGTTGCTGTCATGTCTAGCACGTCACGGTGACAATATCACAGGCACGTTGCTGTCATATCTAGCACGTCACGGTGACAATATCACAAACACCTTGGTGTCATGTCTAGCACGTCACGGTGACAATATCACAGGCACGTTGGTGTCATGTCTAGCACGTCACGGTGACAATATCACAGGCACGTCGGTGTCATGTCTAGCACGTCACGGTGACAATATCACAGGCACGTTGGTGTCATGTCTAGCACGTCACGGTGACAATATCACAGGCACGTTGGTGTCGTGTCTAGCACGTCACGGTGACAATATCACAGGCACACGTTGCTGTCATATCTAGTACGTCACGGTGACAATATCACAAACACCTTAGTGTCATGTCTAGCACGTCACGGTAACAATATCACAGGCACGTTGCTGTCATGTCTAGCACGTCACGGTGACAATATCAAAGACACGTTGGTGTCGTGTCTAGCACGTCACGGTGACAATATCACAAACACCTTGGTGTCATGTCTAGCACGTCACGGTGACAATATCACAGGCACGTTGCTGTCATGTCTAGCACGTCACGGTGACAATATCACAAACACCTTGGTGTCATGTCTAGCACGTCACGGTGACAATATCACAGGCACGTTGGTGTCGTGTCTAGCACGTCAAGGTGACAATATCACAGGCACGTTGCTATCATGTCTAGCACGTCACGGTGACAATATCACAGACACATTGCTATCTTGTCTAGCACGTCACGGTGACAATATCACAGGCACGTTGGTGTCGTGTTTAGCACGTCAAGGTGACAATATCACAGGGACGTTGCTGTCATGTCTAGCACGTCACGGTGACAATATCACAGGCACGTTGCTATCATGTCTAGCACGTCACGGTGACAATATCACAGGCACGTTGGTGTCGTGTCTAGCACGTCACGGTGACAATATCACAGGCACGTTGCTATCATGTCTAGCACGTCACGGTGACAATATCACAGACACGTTGCTATCATGTCTAGCACGTCAAGGTGACAATATCAAAGACACGTTGCTATCATGTCTAACACGTCACGGTGACAATATCACAGGCACGTTGCTATCATGTCTAGCACGTCACGGTGACAATATCACAGGCACGTTGCTATCATGTCTAGCACGTCACGGTGACAATATCACAGGCACGTTGCTATCATGTCTAGCACGTCACGGTGACAATATCACAGGCACGTTGGTGTCATGTCTAGCACGTCACGGTGACAATATCACAGACACGTTGCTATCATATCTAGCACGTCACGGTGACAATATCACAGACACCTTGGTGTCATGTTCAGCACGTCACGGTGACAATATCAAAGACACGTCGGTGTCATGTCTAGCACGTCACGGTGACAATATCACAGGCACGTTGCTGTCATGTCTAGCACGTCACGGTGACAATATCACAAACACCTTGCTGTCATGTCTAGCACGTCACGGTGACAATATCACAAACACCTTGGTGTCATGTCTAGCACGTCACGGTGACAACATCATAAGCGCTGTTTGGCCAGAGTTCCAGCCCGCCCTAGTCGTTCGCTACGAGAGGGAAAGACTGGTCACATGGTTCCATGCGGTCAGGCCACAAGCAGAGGATGGTCCGAACACTTCACATACACACAGCAACGTCCTGCTACAAGACTTGGTATGGGGTGGATATAGAGGAATAAAACCCTGACCCTCAACTCTCCAGGAAAATACACAATTTTGTGTATATCCTTTATATGGCGTTGTTGTCAACCCCATCATTTTTTGACTTGTATGATTTCTTGGCAAGCTTACGTTCAGTAGTTTGCCATAGCATTCTTCACGATCGGCACTCATACCATTGTATTAAAACCAGCGCAGGGCGGTCTGCTTCGAAATTGCCCTCAGCTGTGTTTCGAACTCAGTGTGCCGGAGTATGAATTCCATCGCCAACTCCATCGCCACAGACTCACGAATATAAACACATGTATTACATCTATTCTAACATCCTGACTTACAAACAACGCCAGAAGAGTTTGTAATATCCAACACAGCAGCTGAATGAGGACACAGACGACTCGAAACCATCTCTGTAAGTTCGATGCTCTGTCCCATGTCTGACATAACAGTCTGGACAACCACGTGACTACACCAGCTCTCAGGTACTGGTAAAGAGATCACATGACATTCCACGCTAGAAGACACAGTCGTGTTTTATCACCTCTGCTTAATGAATTGTTGGAATCGCTTGGAAATGTATGTCAAGACATTCTCTCCCGCTCTCTCGCATCTGCTGGTGTTTTTTGCCCTACTCACAAGCAAGATACCCTTTTGCACGCTCGTGCTTGAGCAATCATGTGATCAGACGAGATCGATATTGTTCGAATATCAGCCTTTCAGTTTCAAGGGGCTCTAGTGGACGGGTGTTCACTGGCATTTCAGCTGATGCTACCACCCGTGCTTCTGCTGTTGACTTGTCTGGCTTCCAGCGCATGCATGCACATGCACGCACGCATTAACACTACCCTATTATGTAGCTCAGCATGTGTATTTCTTCTGATTTATGTACATGAACCTCTACCTTCTAACATTGTTACTTACAATCTAATAATTAGTACTCACCTACATATCATGCTAATTAATATTTACCTCTATAACAACGTATCCGGAGACACGGTAGAGTAGTGGCTAGACATCGCCTTCCGGTGCGATTATCATGAGTTCGAATCCGCACGGGGGAGAATGTTTACATTTGAAACGAGCTCCCAGATGGACCCAGCCTAAACTGGCTCCCAGGTCATGTTTTGAGAAGTCAAGGCTGCCGACGTGATCCTCATGACTTGGCCTACCGAGTAGCGGTAGGTCTATACACACATGTCTGGCACTATTTGCCCATTCACTATCAATGAATGTAAGAAATAGAGTGCTGAAGTGCTATATAGAACCTGTTTTACTGTATGGCAGTGAATATTGGAATGTAAATGAACAAATTAGGAAGAACTTGGAAGCAACAGAGATGTGGTTTCTGAGACGAATGTTGCGAATTTCTTGGAATACCAGACAACGATTGCCTGAAAGAGGCTAATGAAACAATACCATTATATACAACAATAAGAAAAAATACAAACAGCTTTCTTTGGTTATGTGAAGAGAAGAGAGGCATTGGAGAACATCCTGACAACTGGAAAGATCGAGGGGAGGAGAGGCAGAGACAGACCAAGAGAAATTACGGTGGCATGGAGGAATGTCATCAGCAAAGTTGATCCAGAACAACAAAGACCGAGATCTGTATGATAATGATGACAATATGCCCATTGTGCCTAAGTCGTGTGCACTTCTCATATATGTATATGTATATACTATGTGAACATGGCAAGTGGTAAGATAAAAATAAATTACAAACTATGTGAATATGGCAAGTAGTAACGTAACAATAAATTACCAACTATGTGAATATGGCAAGTAGTAAGGTAACAATAAATTACCAAGTATGTGAATATGGCAAGTAGTAAGGTAACAATAAATTACCAACTATGTTAACATGGCAAGTGGTAAGATAACAATAAATTACAAACTATGTGAATATGGCAAGTAGTAAGGTAACAATAAATTACAAACTATGTGAATATGGCAAGTAGTAAGGTAACAATAAATTACAAACTATGTGAATATGGCAAGTGGTAAGGTAACAATAAATTAAAAATTATGTGAATATGGCAAGTAGTAAGGTAACAATAAATTACCAACTATGTGAATATGGCAAGTAGTAAGGTAACAATAAATTACCAACTATGTGAACATGGCAAGTGGTAAGATAACAATAAATTACAAACTATGTGAATATGGCAAGTAGTAAGGTAACAATAAATTACAAACTATGTGAACATGGCAAGTGGTAAGGTAACAATAAATTACAAACTATGTGAACATGGCAAGTAGTAAGGTAACAATAAATTACAAACTATGTGAATATTGGCAAGTAGGAAGGTAACAATAAATTACAAACTATGTGAATATGGCAAGTAGTAAGGTAACAATAAATTACAAACTATGTGAATATGGCAAGTAGTAAGGTAACAATAAATTACAAACTATGTGAATATGGCAAGTAGTAAGGTAACAATAAATTACAAACTATGTGAATATGGCAAGTAGTAAGGTAACAATAAATTACAAACTATGTGAATATGGCAAGTGGTAAGGTAACAATAAATTAAAAACTATGTGAATATGGCAAGTAGTAAGGTAACAATAAATTACCAACTATGTGAATATGGCAAGTAGTAAGGTAACAATAAATTACCATCTATGTGACTATGGCAAGTGGTAAGATAACAATAAATTACAAACTATGTGAATATGGCAAGTAGTAAGGTAACAATAAATTACAAACTATGTGAATATGGCAAGTAGTAAGGTAACAATAAATTACAAACTATGTGAATATGGCAAGTAGTAAGGTAACAATAAATTACAAACTATGTGAACATGGCAAGTGGTAAGGTAACAATAAATTACAAACTATGTGAACATGGCAAGTAGTAAGGTAACAATAAATTACAAACTATGTGAATATGGCAAGTAGTAAGGTAACAATAAATTACAAACTATGTGAATATGGCAAGTAGTAAGGTAACAATAAATTACAAACTATGTGAATATGGCAAGTAGTAAGGTAACAATAAATTACAAACTATGTGAATATGGCAAGTAGTAAGGTAACAATAAATTACAAACTATGTGAATATGGCAAGTAGTAAGGTAACAATAAATTACAAACTATGTGAACATGGCAAGTAGTAAGATAACAATAAATTACAAACTATGTGAATATGTCACGTAGTAAGGTAACAATAAATTACAAACTATAATTAATACGTAATTGTATTTACTTACTCGTATTAGACCGAAACTGTGGTTTAGGGAATAGTGAGACAAGCGGTTGCGCAGTGTCTTGTTATACCGAGTCGATAGTTCGAAATGATTTGTATTGGAAGCAGATCGCTTTGTTTTGATTTCAGTGATATGAGGCTTCGACAGTTCAGAAAGCATTGGCAAACCGCTGAACTAACATTGCTTAGTATTTCATCATCATCATCATCATCATCATGTGCCATGTCGATAAGCGTGGGCCGTCATGTTTCGTCATCTCACTCGATCACCAGAGTGTTACTGTCTCAACCATACCACGTGGCCAAGCAATCCAGGTATGTACTTCTCTGCCTTCCATGTGTTCTCATCCCCCCGATCTTGCCAGTTGTCACCAAGTTCTCCAATTTATTTCTTCTCATAACGTGGCCAAAATATTGTGACTGTCTACATCTAATTTCAGTGCTTTCTGGTGTGAACATCTTCACTTCATCCGTTCTTTATACACAAGAAATAGCTGAATGCTCAGAGTAGGACTGGAAACATGTGCCACTTTTGTTAAAGTGAAATCAGACAAATTAATCTGTTTGTCATCACTGATCGATTTCTAAAAACAGGGACGTTTTAGGTAAACGGGATTTAAAACTGGGCAGTTTTAAGAGGAAAATCATTTAAAACCGAGACGTTTTAAGAGGAAATGCATCTAATACCGGAACGTTTTAAATTGGAAAAGCATTAACATCCGGGATTTTTAGGGGGAAAAGCATTTAAAACTGTGACGTTTTATGAGGAAAAGCGTATAAAACTCGGACATTTTCAAGGGAAAAGCATTTAAAACCGGAACTCAGGTACCTTGCGGTGTAGAGGAACTGTCCGGCTAAAACCGTAACGCCAGATCACTCTGAAAATGACCCAATTTATAATGTCAGATTGACAAATTATTTGATCAATGATAAAAGTAATGTTCAGGTCCTGCAAGAAGCAATTGAAAACTGTTTCCTGATTAGAGAAATTAGACGTAGACAGACACAATTGCTGGGGTGCGTTTGAGAAGAAATAAACAAGAGAACTTGGTGACATCTGGCAAGATTCTGAAGAAAAGAACAAGGGAAGGCAGGTAAGTAAACATCTGGATGGTTTGGCCGTATGACATGGTCTAGACAAGAACACAGAGCTGACCCACGACTCTGGTGATCGTGTGAGAGGTGAAATATGACCACCCACGTTTATCGGCATGGCACATGATGATGATAATGCCAGATATAGACCGCAGGATCAATGTCAGCAGAGTTTGTTCTGTTTGATTTGTGAAGAAGCACTTGCGCTGCATGTTCTGGTATCTCCATTAGTACTATACAGATGTTATAGGAAGATTCTCAATTCACTGCATGTTCTGGTATCTCCATTAGTGCTATACAGATGTTATAGGAAGATTCTCAATTCACTGCGTGTTCTGGTATCTCCATTAGTGCTATACAGATGTTATAGGAAGATTCTCAATTCACTGCATGTTCTGGTATCTCCATTAGTGCTATACAGATGTTATAGGAAGATTCTCAATTCACTGCATGTTCTGGTATCTCCATTAGTGCTATACAGATGTTATAGGAAGATTCTCAATTCACTGCATGTTCTGGTATCTCCATTAGTGCTATACAGATGTTATAGGAAGATTCTCAATTCACTGCATGTTCTGGTATCTCCATTAGTGCTATACAGATGTTATAGGAAGATTCTCAATTCACTGCATGTTCTGGTATCTCCATTAGTGCTATACAGATGTTATAGGAAGATTCTCAATTCACTGCATGTTCTGGTATCTCCATTAGTGCTATACAGATGTTATAGGAAGATTCTAAATTCACTGCATGTTCTGGTATCTCCATTAGTGCTATACAGATGTTATAGGAAGATTCTCAATTCACTGCATGTTCTGGTATCTCCATTAGTGCTATACAGATGTTATAGGAAGATTCTCAATTCACTGCATGTTCTGGTATCTCCATTAGTGCTATACAGATGTTATAGGAAGATTCTCAATTCACTGCATGTTCTGGTATCTCCATTAGTGCTATACAGATGTTATAGGAAGATTCTCAATTCACTGCATGTTCTGGTATCTCCATTAGTGCTATACAGATGTTATAGGAAGATTCTCAATTCACTGCATGTTCTGGTATCTCCATTAGTGCTATACAGATGTTATAGGAAGATTCTCAATTCACTGCATGTTCTGGTATCTCCATTAGTGCTATACAGATGTTATAGGAAGATTCTCAATTCACTGCATGTTCTGGTATCTCCATTAGTGCTATGCAGATGTTATAGAAAGATTCTCAATTCACTGCATGTTCTGGTATCTCCATTAGTGCTATACAGATGTTATAGGAAGATTCTCAATTCACTGCATGTTCTGGTATCTCCATTAGTGCTATACAGATGTTATAGGAAGATTCTCAATTCACTGCATGTTCTGGTATCTCCATTAGTGATATACAGATGTTATAGGAAGATTCTCAATTCACTGCATGTTCTGGTATCTCCATTAGTGCTATACAGATGTTATAGGAAGATTCTCAATTCACTGCATGTTCTGGTATCTCCATTAGTGCTATACAGATGTTATAGGAAGATTCTCAATTCACTGCATGTTCTGGTATCTCCATTAGTGCTATACAGATGTTATAGGAAGATTCTCAATTCACTGCATGTTCTGGTATCTCCATTAGTGCTATACAGATGTTATAGGAAGATTCTCAATTCACTGCATGTTCTGGTATCTCCATTAGTGCTATACAGATGTTATAGGAAGATTCTCAATTCACTGCATGTTCTGGTATCTCCATTAGTGCTATACAGATGTTATAGGAAGATTCTCAATTCACTGCATGATCTGGTATCTCCATTAGTGCTATACAGATGTTATAGGAAGATTCTCAATTCACTGCATGTTCTGGTATCTCCATTAGTGCTATACAGATGTTATAGGAAGATTCTCAATTCACTGCATGTTCTGGTATCTCCATTAGTGCTATACAGATGTTATAGGAAGATTCTCAATCCACTGCATGTTCTGGTATCTCCATTAGTGATATACAGATGTTATAGGAAGATTCTCAATTCACTGCATGTTCTGGTATCTCCATTAGTGCTATACAGATGTTATAGGAAGATTCTCAATTCACTGCATGTTCTGGTATCTCCATTAGTGCTATACAGATGTTATAGGAAGATTCTCAATTCACTGCATGTTCTGGTATCTCCATTAGTGCTATACAGATGTTATAGGAAGATTCTCAATTCACTGCATGTTCTGGTATCTCCATTAGTGCTATACAGATGTTATAGGAAGATTCTCAATTCACTGCATGTTCTGGTATCTCCATTAGTGCTATACAGATGTTATAGGAAGATTCTCAATTCACTGCATGTTCTGGTATCTCCATTAGTGCTATACAGATGTTATAGGAAGATT
The DNA here is from genome assembly GCA_963921405.1 of Cepaea hortensis. Lineage (NCBI taxonomy): Eukaryota > Metazoa > Mollusca > Gastropoda > Stylommatophora > Helicidae > Cepaea > Cepaea hortensis. Next base: position 288,514,667 of record OY992876.1, read on the forward strand.
CTCAATTCACTGCATGTTCTGGTATCTCCATTAGTGCTATACAGATGTTATAGGAAGATTCTCAATTCACTGCATGTTCTGGTATCTCCATTAGTGCTATACAGATGTTATAGGAAGATTCTCAATTCACTGCATGTTCTGGTATCTCCATTAGTGCTATACAGATGTTATAGGAAGATTCTCAATTCACTGCATGTTCTGGTATCTCCATTAGTGATATACAGATGTTATAGGAAGATTCTCAATTCACTGCATGTTCTGGTATCTCCATTAGTGCTATACAGATGTTATAGGAAGATTCTCAATTCACTGCATGTTCTGGTATCTCCATTAGTGCTATACAGATGTTATAGGAAGATTCTCAATTCACTGCATGTTCTGGTATCTCCATTAGTGCTATACAGATGTTATAGGAAGATTCTCAATTCACTGCATGTTCTGGTATCTCCATTAGTGCTATACAGATGTTATAGGAAGATTCTCAATTCACTGCATGTTCTGGTATCTCCATTAGTGCTATACAGATGTTATAGGAAGATTCTCAATTCACTGCATGTTCTGGTATCTCCATTAGTGCTATACAGATGTTATAGGAAGATTCTGAATTCACTGCATGTTCTGGTATCTCCATTAGTGCTATACAGATGTTATAGGAAGATTCTCAATTCACTGCATGTTCTGGTATCTCCATTAGTGCTATACAGATGTTATAGGAAGATTCTCAATTCACTGCATGTTCTGGTATCTCCATTAGTGCTATACAGATGTTATAGGAAGATTCTCAATTCACTGCATGTTCTGGTATCTCCATTAGTGCTATACAGATGTTGTAGGAAGATTCTCAATTCACTGCATGTTCTGGTATCTCCATTAGTGCTATACAGATGTTATAGGAAGATTCTCAATTCACTGCATGTTCTGGTATCTCCATTAGTGCTATACAGATGTTATAGGAAGATTCTCAATTCACTGCATGTTCTGGTATCTCCATTAGTGCTATACAGATGTTATAGGAAGATTCTCAATTCACTGCATGTTCTGGTATCTCCATTAGTGCTATACAGATGTTATAGGAAGATTCTCAATTCACTGCATGTTCTGGTATCTCCATTAGTGCTATACAGATGTTATAAGAAGATTCTCAATTCACTGCATGTTCCTATATTTCCGTTAGTGCTGTACAGAGGACAGATGAAGATTCTCAATTCACTGCATATTCTGGTATCTTCATTAGTGGTGTACAGATGACAGAAAAAGATTCCCAATTCACTGCGATGTGCCCACAAGCGCCTACAGATGGAGCTCTTTGCAAGAATTAAATTCCAGCTTTAAGGCATGATTGAAAGAACCTGTTACGCATTCAAAGGGCACTCAACGCACACAACAGCGATACTATCTTGACGGTAAGACCCTTCTAGCTTAAATGCATGAGGTACTTGATTCATTGGTTGTATCACATTGCGGTTGGCATCAATTCTCCAGCCATCAACGATTGTCTGTGTTCATACTTCGGTAGGGACATGTATTCACGGCACACGTTTCTGCTAAAATACACTGTTCTGTGATAGTTGTCGGAGTCAAAGATGTCATTCGTATATTTTATTTGATAGGAATCCAAAAGAAATAATGTCATTCGTATCTTTTAGTTGATAGTTGTCTGGGGGAAAAATTGTGTCATTCGTGTCTTTCAGTTGATGATGGATGTCCGAAAGAAATACTGTCATTCGTGTCTTTTCGTTGATAGATGTCGGGAAACAATACTGTCATTCATGTCTTTTAGTTGATAGATATCGGAAAGAAATACTGTCATTCGTGTCTTTTAATTGATAGATGTCAGGAAAAAATAATGTCATTCGTGTCTTTTAGTTGATAGATAGAAAGAATCACTGTCTGCAGTATCTTTTATTTAAGTGTTGTCTCAATAGAAATATTATCAGTTGCACCTTTTATTTGAATCTCCTGAACAAGGAATCCGCGCTGTCAAATCTCCAATCTTCAAGCATGTCATATTACACGCCTGCCTTGGAAAGTCATTTCTGGAAACAATGAAATGTTTACAAGAGACCGCAGGGTGGTGAAATGTGTGGACACTCGAAGGAGGAAATTACAAGGCCTGTTGAACAGCTAGACGTGCAATCTTAGAGGTGCCAATCTGAGCTTTCAGAGGATCAAGCTGCACAAGTTAGACACCAGTTATCTACTCGTGGGGGTGTAGTCTGCATGTTGGTGGATACATGATTGGATCAGCGGAACGATGTCTCGATACTCAGCTTGGTTTATGACAAATATGCTGATACAGTTCTTGTGTGCTATCACTCAGCCTTCAGACAAATTGTTAACACGGCGGTCGAAGGTTATTTGACTATTAATAAAAGAATTTCACAACCAACTAACTATTGAGAAATACTGTCTTAAATAATTATTGAGAAACACTGACTTACATAATTACTGAGAAACACTGTCGTACACCACCACAAACAAACACTATCTTACACAACCACAAACACTGTCTTACGTAACTACAGACATATACTGTCGTACATCACCACAGACAAACACTGTCATAAATAACCACAGATACTGTCTTAGATAGACACAGACCCAAAAAAACTGTCTTACATCACCACAGACAAACACTGTCTTGCATAACAACAGACAAACTCTGCCTTGCATAACCACAAACACTGCGTTGCATAACCACAGACAAAACACTGTCTTACATAACCACAGACAAAACACTGTTTTACATAACCACAGACAAAAAATTTCTTCCATGACCACAGAAAAACACTGTCTTCAATAACCACAGACACTGCCTTACATAACTACAGACAAAATACTCTCTTACATCACCAGAGACAAACACTGTCTTACATGACCACAGACAAACTCTGTCTTGCATAACCACAAACACTGCCTTGCATAATTAGAGACAAAACACTGTCTTACATAACCACAGACAAACACTGTCTTACATGACAACAAAAACGGTCTTACATAACCGTAGACAAAATATTGTCTTATATCACCACAGACAAACAATGTCTTACATAACCACTAAAAAACCCCGTCTTACATGACCACAGACAAACACTGTCTTACATAACCACAGACATAACACTGCCTTACATAACCACAGACAAACACTGTCATACATAACCACAGACATAACACTGCCTTACATCACCACAGACAAACATTGTCTTACATGACAACAAAAACGGTCTTACATAACCACATACAAACACTGTCTTACACAACCACAGACATAACACTGCCTTACATAACCACAGACAAACAATGTCTTACATGACCACAGACAAACATTGTCTTATATAACCACAGACAAACACTGTCTTACATAAACACAAACAAACAATGTCTTACATGACAACAAACACGGTCTTACATAACCAAAGACAAAAATGTCTTACATCACCACAGACAAACACAGTCTTACATAACCACAGAAAAACACTGTCTTACATGACCACAGACAAACACTGTCTTACATAACCACAGACATTGTCTTACATAACCACAGAAAATCAATGTCTTACATGCCCACAGACAAACATTGTCTTATATAACCACAGACAACACTGTCTTACATAACCACAGACACTTTCTTAAATCACCACATACAAACACTGTCTTACATCACCACAGACAACACTGTATTACATAACCACAGACAAACACTGTCTTACATAACCACAGACAACGCAGTCTTACATAACCACAGACAAACATTGTCTTACATAAACACAAACAAACAATGTCTTACATGACAACAAACACTGTCTTACATAACCACAGACAACACTGTCTTATATAACCACAGACAAACATTGTCTTACATAAACACAAACAAACAATGTCTTACATGACTACAAATACGGTATTACATAACCACAGACACAAATGTCTTACATCACCACAGACAAACACAGTCTTACATAACCACAGAAAACACTGTCTTACATGACCACAGACAAACACTGTCTTACATAACCACAGACATTGTCTTACATAACCACAGACACACAATGTCTTACATACCCACAGACAAACATTGTCTTATACAACCACAGAAAACACTGTCTTACATAACCACAGACACTGTCTTACATCACCACATACAAACACTGTCTTACATCACCACAGACAACACTGTATTACATAAACACAGACAAACACTGTCTTACATAACCACAGACAAACACTGTCTTACATAACCACAGACAAACACTATCTTACATCACCACAGAAAAACACAGTCTTACATCACCACAGACAAACACTGTCTTGCATAACAACAGACAAACTCTGCCTTGCATAACCACAAACACTGCGTTGCATAACCACAGATAAAACACTGTCTTACATAACCACAGACAAAACACTGTTTTACATAACCACAGACAAAAAATGTCTTCCATGACCACAGAAAAACACTGTCTTCAATAACCACAGACACTGCCTTACATAACTACAGACAAAATACTCTCTTACATCACCAGAGACAAACAATGTCTTACATGACCACAGACAAACTCTGTCTTGCATAACCACAAACACTGCCTTGCATAACCAGAGACAAAACACTGTCTTACATAACCACAGACAAACACTGTCTTACATAACCACATACAAACAATGTCTTACATGACAACAAAAACGGTCTTACATAACCATAGACAAAAAATTGTCTTATATCACCACAGACAAACAATGTCTTACATAACCACTGAAAAACCCCGTCTTACATGACCACAGACAAACACTGTCTTACATAACCACAGACATAACACTGCCTTACATAACCACAGACAAACACTGTCTTACATAACCACAGACATTGTCTTATATAACCACAGACAAACACTGTCTTACATAAACACAAACAAACAATGTCTTACATGACAACAAACACGGTCTTACATAACCACAGACAAAAATGTCTTACATCACCACAGACAAACACAGTCTTACATAACCACAGAAAAACACTGTCTTACATGACCACAGACAAACACTGTCTTACATAACCACAGACAAACACTGTCTTACATAACCACATACAAACAATGTCTTACATGACAACAAAAACGGTCTTACATAACCACAGACAAAAATGTCTTACATCACCACAGACAAACACAGTCTTACATAACCACAGAAAAACACTGTCTTACATGACCACAGACAAACACTGTCTTACATAACCACAGACATTGTCTTTCATAACCACAGACACACAATGTCTTACATACCCACAGACAAACATTGTCTTATATAACCACAGACAACACTGTCTTACATAACCACAGACACTGTCTTACATCACCACATACAAACACGTTCTTACATTGCCTCAGACAACACTGTATTACATAACCACAGACAAACACTGTCTTACATAACCACAGACAACACTGACTTACATAACCACAGACAAACACTGTCTTACATAACCACCGACAACGCTGTCTTACATAACCACAGACAAACACTGTCTTACATCACCACAGACAAACTCTATCTTACATCACCACAGAAAAACACAGTCTTACATCACCACAGACAAACACTGGCTTGCATAACAACAGACAAACTCTGCCTTGCATAACCACAAACACTGCCTTGCATAACCACAGACAAAACACTGTCTTACATAACCACAGACAAAACACTGTTTTACATAACCACAGACAAAAATTGTCTTCCATGACCACAGAAAAACACTGTCTTCAATAACCACAGACACTGCCTTACATAACTACAGACAAAATACTCTCTTACATCACCAGAGACAAACAATGTTTTACATGACCACAGACAAACTCTGTCTTGCATAACCACAAACACTGCCTTGCATAACCAGAGACAAAACACTGTCTTACATAACCACAGACAAACACTGTCTTACATAACCACATACAAACAATGTCTTACATGACAACAAAAACGGTCTTACATAACCATAGACAAAAATATTGACTTATATCACCACAGACAATCAATGTGTTACATAACCACTAAAAAACCCCGTCTTACATGACCACATACAAACACTGTCTTACAAAACCACAGACATAACACTGCCTTACATAACCACAGACAAACAATGTCTTACATGACCACATACAAACATTGTCTTATATAACCACAGACAAACATTGTCTTACATAAACACAAACAAACAATGTCTTACATGACAACAAACACGGTCTTACATAACCACAGACAAAAATGTCTTACATCACCACAGACAAACACAGTCTTACATAACCACAGAAAAACACTGTCTTACATGACCACAGACAAACACTGTCTTACATAACCACAGACAAACACTGTCTTACATAACCACAGACACACAATGTCTTACATACCCACAGACAAACATTGTGTTATATAACCACAGACAACACTGTCTTACATAACCACAGACACTGTCTTACATCACCACATACAAACACTGTCTTACATAACCACAGACAAACACTGTCTTACTGTCTTTCATCACCACAGACAAACACTATATTACATCACCACAGAAAAACACAGTCTTACATCACCACAGACAAACACTGTCTTGCATAACAACAGACAAACTCTGCCTTGCATAACCACAAACACTGCGTTGCATAACCACAGACAAAACACTGTCTTACACAACCACAGACAAAACACTGTTTTACATAACCACAGACAAAAAATGTCTTCCATGACCACAGAAAAACACTGTCTTCAATAACCACAGACACTGCCTTACATAACTACAGACAAAATACTCTCTTACATCACCAGAGACAAACAATGTCTTACATGACCACAGACAAACTCTGTCTTGCATAACCACAAACACTGCCTTGCATAACCAGAGACAAAACACTGTATTACATAACCACAGACAAACACTGTCTTACATAACCACATACAAACAATGTCTTACATGACAACAAAAACGGTCGTACATAACCATAGACAAAAAATTGTCTTGTATCACCACAGACAAACAATGTCTTACATAACCACTGAAAAACCCCGTCTTACATGACCACATACAAACACTGTCTTACAAAACCACAGACATAACACTGCCTTACATAACCACAGACAAACAATGTCTTACATGACCACAGACAAACATTGTCTTATATAACCACAGAAAAACATTGTCTTACATAAACACAAACAAACAATGTCTTACATGACAACAAACACGGTCTTACATAACCACAGACAAAAATGTCTTACATCACCACAGACAAACACAGTCTTACATAACCACAGACAAACACTGTCTTACATCACCACAGACAAACACTATCTTACATCACCACAGAAAAACACAGTCTTACATCACCACAGACAAACACTGTCTTGCATAACAACAGACAAACTCTGCCTTGCATAACCACAAACACTGCGTTGCATAACCACAGACAAAACACTGTCTTACATAACCACAGACAAAACACTGTCTTACATAACCACAGACAAAACACTGTTTTACATAACCACAGACAAAAAATGTCTTCCATGACCACAGAAAAACACTGTCTTCAATAACCACAGACACTGCCTTACATAACTACAGACAAAATACTCTCTTAAATCACCAGAGACAAACAATGTCTTACATGACCACAGACAAACTCTGTCTTGCATAACCACAAACACTGCCTTGCATAACCAGAGACAAAACACTGTATTACATAACCACAGACAAACACTGTCTTACATAACCACATACAAACAATGTCTTACATGACAACAAAAACGGTCTTACATAACCATAGACAATAAATTGTCTTATATCACCACAGACAAACAATGTCTTACATAACCACTGAAAAACCCCGTCTTACATGACCACATACAAACACTGTCTTACAAAACCACAGACATAACACTGCCTTACATAACCACAGACAAACAATGTCTTACATGACCAAAGACAAACATTGTCTTATATAACCACAGACAAACATTGTCTTACATAAACACAAACAAACAATGTCTTACATGACAACAAACACGGTCTTACATAACCACAGACAAAAATGTCTTACATCACCACAGACAAACACAGTCTTACATAACCACAGACAAACACTGTCTTACATCACCACAGACAAACACTATCTTACATCACCACAGACAAACACTGTCTTGCATAACAACAGACAAACTCTGCCTTGCATAACCACAAACACTGCGTTGCATAACCACAGACAAAACACTGTCTTACATAACCACAGACAAAACACTGTTTTACATAACCACAGACAAAAAATGTCTTCCATGACCACAGAAAAACACTGTCTTCAATAACCACAGACACTGCCTTACATAACTACAGACAAAATACTCTCTTACATCACCAGAGACAAACAATGTCTTACATAACCACAGACACACAATGTCTTACATTCCCACAGACAAACATTGTTTTATATAACCACAGACAACACTGTCTTACATAACCACAGACACTGTCTTACATCACCACATACAAACACTGTCTTACATAACCACAGACAAACACTGTCTTACATCACCACAGACAAACACTATCTTACATCACCACAGAAAAACACAGTCTTACATCACCACAGACAAACACTGTCTTGCATAACAACAGACAAACTCTGCCTTGCATAACCACAAACACTGCGTTGCATAACCACAGACAAAACACTGTCTTACATAACCACAGACAAAACACTGTTTTAAATAACCACAGACAAAAAATGTCTTCCATGACCACAGAAAAACACTGTCTTCAATAACCACAGACACTGCCTTACATAACTACAGACAAAATACTCTCTTACATCACCAGAGACAAACAATGTCTTACATGACCACAGACAAACTCTGTCTTGCATAACCACAAACACTGCCTTGCATAACCAGAGACAAAACACTGTATTACATAACCACAGACAAACACTGTCTTACATAACCACAGACAAACAATGTCTTATATAACCACTGAAAAACCCCGTCTTACATGACCACATACAAACACTGTCTTACAAAACCATAGACATAACACTGCCTTACATAACCACAGACAAACAATGTCTTACATGACCACAGACAAACATTGTCTTATATAACCACAGACAAACATTGTCTTACATAAACACAAACAAACAATGTCTTACATGACAACAAACACGGTCTTACATAACCACAGACAAAAATGTCTTACATCAACACAGACAAACACAGTCTTACATAACCACAGAAAAACACTGTCTTACATGACCACAGACAAACATTGTCTTACATAACCACAGACATTGTCTTACATAACCACAGACACACAATGTCTTACATACCCACAGACAAACATTGTCTTATATAACCACAGACACACAATGTCTTACATACCCACAGAAAAACACTGTCTTCAATAACCACAGACACTGCCTTACATAACTACAGACAAAATACTCTCTTACATCACCAGAGACAAACACTGTCATACATAACCACAGACAAACGCTGTCTTACATCACCACATACAAACACTGTCTTACATCACCACAGACAACACTGTATTACATAACCACAGACAAACACTGTCATACATAACCACAGACAACACTGTATTACATAACCACAGACAACACTGTATTACATAACCACAGACAAACACTGTCATACATAACCACAGACAAACGCTGTCTTACATCACCACAGACAAACACTGTCTTACATCACCCCAGAAAAACACAGTCTTACACCACCACAGACAAACACAGTCTTACATCACCACAGACAAACACTGTCTTACATCACCACAGAAAAAACACTATCTCTACAATGTCTAAGATCCTCACAACACTTGAACCACGCAAGTGTTTCCCCAGACGTTCAATGACAACATCTATGTTGACACGTTGTGAAAGCTTCGTAGTCAATTACTGACCAGAGTGTTTCTATTGCAGTCAAACACAGACATTAAGGAAACATGTGACATTATGACGAGGATACAACGAAATATGTGACATTATGACGAGGATACAATGAAACATATGACATTATGACGAGGATACAATGAAACATATGACATTATGACGAGGAAAGCAATCCGACGAGAATGTAGGACGGCCGCTAACCAGTTCACGAACTAGGGATTGACCCCCTTCTCCATCAGTTATTGAAGACGAGTAATCGTATCCCTTTCGAACACTTGAACATACTGGCTCCTTGCGTCCGGAACACACAGATTTAATGACTCCTACACTGGCCTTCCTGGCTATCATACATTAATAATAGCTCCCAAATACTAAAATTTCTAGCGACAACATGATTATATATTGGCTCCCAAATACTAACGTTCGTAGCTAACACATGGATATATTGGTTCCCAAATACTGAACTTCCTTACAACCTCATGGCTCACGACTCCAAAATGTTGAATTTCCTTATGAACACCTGGATATAATGGCTCCTAATTACTGAACGTTCTAGTGAACACACGGATATAAGGGGTCCCAAATACAGAACTTCCTAGCGAACACGTGGATATAATCGCTCCCAAATACTGAGCATTATATATAACAAACACATTAATATAATGGCTCCCAATTCCTGACGTTCCTAATGAACACATGGATATGATGGCTCATACATATTGGCCCTCCTAGCATGTGGATACAATGGTTCCCAAATCCTGACGTTCCTAGCGAACACGTGGATATGATGGCTCACAAGTAATGGCCTTCCCAACGAACACGTGGATACAATGGTTCCTAAATATTGGCCTTCCTAGCGAACACTTGGATTTAATGGCTCCCAAATATTGGCCTTGCTATTGAACACGTGATTGGTTTGACGTCAAGCAAGAAGTCCGTCAGGGATGTGTGCTGTCCCCAATTTGTTTAACCTGTACGCCGAAACTATAATGAGAAATGTAAGAGATGATATAAACAGGGCGCTATATGAAGCCCTAAATTTCGATGGTCATGACATACCGGAGATTCGGTATGCTGATGATACAATATTTCTATCCACAACACAGAATGGTATTGAAAACCTAATAGCCTCAACCACATTGAATAGTGAAAATCACAACTTATATCTTAACATAGCAAAAACAAAGATAATGCATACAGATAAAACAACTATGCAGAAAGAAATATATGTCAATGAGGAAAAATTGGAGGTGGTGGGAAAGTTTGAATATTTTGGGTCATTGATTACCAACAACAGTGATACAATGAAAGAAATTAAACGGCGACTATCCATTGCTCTTTAAAGACTAAAACAATTGAATAAATTATGGAGTGGGACAGGTAGAACTACAAAAATTAGATTTTTAAGAGGATGCATCTGTCCCATTGCAACATACGCCGTGAGACCTGGACACTTAACTAAGCAAGCTGAACAGCGCATAAATGCATTTGAATATAAATGTTATAGACGAGTCCTTAGAATATCTTGGGTAAAGAAAAGGACAAATGCACACATACTTCATGAGCTGAATATTAAAGAAGGTTGGCTATTATAGACGATAAAACAAAGAAAATTGAAATATTTTGTGACTTGAAACGTCACGAAAGTTTAGAGAGAACAATAATGGAGGGGTATAAGCCTGGGAAGAGAGAAAGAGGAAGACCAAAGAGAAGATGGGTGCAGGATGTTGCGGATGATCTCCAGATGGGTGTATCGGATGCAGGACATCTTGCTTATGATCGAGAGGTTTTCCATAATGTTGTTAAGGAGCGAGGTTCTGCACAGGACATGCTATTGAATGAATGAATCGAACACGTGGATTTCTTATACCCAGAAGCATTTTGTCTTACCGTGTGATCGCCTGTCGGCCCGTCTGTTTGCTCTTCTGTCTGTCCGTCCGTCTGCGACACTGTCAACTAAATGTCTTATTATGTCTGTCAATCAGTCAGTTCTTGTCTATTATTGTGTCTGCACGTAAATGTATATGTTTGCCCATTTATGTGAAGATATATCTGTACCTATGCCTGTAGCAATATATATATATATATATATATATATATATATATATATATATATATATATATATATGCGTGCGTGTGTGTGTGGGTGGGTGTCTGTCCGTGTTAGCCCGGCAGTTTGTGTCTACGTGTGTGTTCTGGTGTGTTTATATGTAACTCTTTGCGTGTTTGTATTTGGCTGTCTTGTATATGTGTGTGTGTGTGTTATATGTGTGTAAGTGTGTCTGAGAGAGAGAGAGAGAGAGAGAGAGAGAGAGAGAGAGAGAGAGAGAGAGAGAGAGAGAGAGAGAGAATAGTGTGTATGAGGGAGAGAGAGACTGTGCATGTGTGTGTGCGCGCGCGCGCTCACGGCTACGATCACACCCTGTGTTATTGAACACGGTGTCCCACCACATAACCATTCCGCTAGTTGCTCTGTGTCACATATAGCCCATCTGTCAGTAGAGGACGGACGAGGCCCTGGTCAGGCAGGGAGTGACTGATTAACGTGGGGTGGTCTGCTGATGTAGGACGTGCTGCTGGGGCGGGGAGGGGGGGATGTTTCGGTGATTGATTTCAGGATAATCATATCAGGTGCCCTGTCTCCCCTACATGGAGTTTTGTTGCAGCGGCATTATTCCAAAGAACAAAGAGAGAGAGAGAGAGAGAGAGAGAGAGAGAGAGAGAGAGAGAGAGAGAGAGAGAGAGAGAGAGAGAGAGAGAGAGAGAGAATATAATAAAATACTCTACTTTGCCTTTGTTGACCAAGAAAAGACATTTGATAGAGGGGATAGAAACAAGCTATAGGAAATCCTCACAAGATATGGTGTGAGTATACATCCTGTGATTTTATGTAGAGGCTAGCATAAATACAGTGAATGTGAAGTAAGAAAAAACAGTGGACATTAAGAACCATCCACTTTAAGATGAGCACGACAGGGTTGTGTCCTGTCCCATCTCTTTTCATAACTTATCCCTTTGTTCGTAACTAATAACGACAATAGTTGTAAAGAAACCAACCAAACTAGGACCGCAACAACATCCCGTGAAGGAGAGATTTGTAAGAAGAATAGCAAATGACACCATTAAAGAACTCACATTTGAGGATGATCAAGCACTAATTGCACAATTAGAAGTACAACTATTAGGCCCACATAAATAGTCTAAACGAAGTGTGCAAAGAACATAACATGAATATTAGCATCAGAAAAACTGAAGTAATGATCATAACGAAAGAAGACAAAACAAGAAAGACCCCCATGAAACAAGTAAAGAGCTTCAAGTACATAATGTCATCGAATAGTAAATCAGGAGACGAGATCGAGAACAGATGTAATAAAACATCTCATAGGACAAAGAACAAACACGTGTTAGTAGATACTAATAAGAGCACTCTACAACACAATCTTCCTACCAACTCTATGCTACCAATGCCAAATTTGGACAATGACACTTTTTTTATGAGAGAAAAGAAAAATTACAACAACGGATTTGAGATTTTTTTTTTTTAATTCGCATATCCTTTACAGGACATCGCTGCCAACAGCAGCATCTTTCAGCTGTCTGTTGATTTCTTGGCAAGATTACGCTCAGTAGTTTGCCATTGCTTTCTGAGCGGCCGGCTCAGTTATCCCGGAAGTCACCAGCTGGGGACGAACCGCTCCCAGTTCTCGCTCGCTACGAGACTCTGCGTGATAAACGGGATTCCGGAGAAAGTGTTGTAACCTCTCGGCCAGAGAGACCGGCGGATTTGAGATAACTGAGGAGAATACCCAACGTATCACGGAGAGAGAGAATCAGAAATGATGAAATCAGGACTAATGTTGGGGTAATAGCAGCGCTAGATTTCATTAGAAAGCCGCAGGTGAAATGCGTTGACTAGGCTACCAACAAACAGTATACTTCAACAATCAATGCTGTACAGACAATATGGGACCAGGCGAAAATGCTGACCATGTAAACGATGGACAGCGGGAATAACAGAGTCCATGGGAATCACGATATATGTAGCCCATAAACGATCAACTCTGCCGCCGTTTATGCTTCATCTCGACACAAAGTACAAGAGGACAACGTTAGTTGAAAATAAAATCTAAGACAAGTTTCAATGAAAGAAGTATACACAGAACGCGGTACAAGTGTTCGGCATTTGGTAAGTAATACATTTGTTAAGAATAATACAGACATAAATATCACTAAATAAACGTGAACTTAAAACCCATAATAAATAAACATTAAAGTATAATAGTAATGTTTGCACATGGGAAGAGTGAAAGACATAGATAATTTGATGGAAGTTTTTTTTTTTTTTTTTTTTTTTTTTTTTGTGTCGGGGGTACAAAGAAAAGAATAAATAAAACTCTAACCAGCGGATACAGACAGGAAGACTAAAAGTACCAAATAGTTTCCGGTCGGGATTCGAACCACCAACCTTCACGCAGTGCAAATGACACAGGACAACCCCGAACACCCCTATAGCTATGCTACTCCACCACATTTACACACACACTGTTGATACTTTACTCCTCGACCACAAAGAGATAGCACACACCCTCGACCACCTTACCCACCCCTACTCTCCATCACCGTTTTATTCAGTCCTCCAACCCGACCCAGGGATTAGAACCTACCACCTCTATATAACAACGTGTACTTCGAGACACGACCAACAACACAAGCACCCACCGTACCCACGTCACCACCTTTACAAACACTGTTGATACTCTACCCTTCGACCACCCCACAGTCACACATCCTGACCACTATACCCACTAGTACCCACCATCTTTACTTTATTACGGTTTTCATTTGATTTGAAGATATGAACCCGATTGATAATAGTGTATAGTCCCGAACGCCAGCCGTCCCCGCAAGCCGCCTCGTCAGCACACACACACACACACACACACACACACACACACACACACACACACACGTACGTGGTTTTTTTTATTTTACATACTACAGTAGCCAAACATGAGTTAATGTAGGCAGACTTTGACCTATATTTTACATAATTATCTTTATGCGTCGTGAATTCAATGTGGTGGACCTTGACGCCAAATTAAACATAGAAGGATTTACTTCCATTCGCACCTTGCCGTCTTGACAGACGATAGGTTGTGCTTCAAAAACGCATAATAACTTTTACCCATGGCGGGAGCAAATGTGACTTATAAGGCCAATTCGCGCTGCAAATGTTCGTTCACATTGGGTACATGTGAACACGTGGTCATTTCCACCATCATGCACTATCTTAAGTCTCACGCGCTCGGTGTGTGACCTATCTGCAAAAATTTTCTCCTTTGTCTTTATTCCATTTCTGATGTTTGCCCTCCATGCAACACGTTCAGCGGCCACTTGCTCCCAATGTCATTATCAATGCCTGTATCAATTATGTCCCGTTTACACACATCTTTGTATCGTAGTAGAGGCCGACCCTGAAATCTCTTACCCATCTGTAATTCACCAAAAAAAAGATGTCCTTTGGTATTCTACCATCATTTATCCTCCTAAGATGTCCTATCCATCTAAGTCTACGAAGACTGAGCATGGAATAAACCGTCACACAACCTGATCTTTCCAATACTTCAGTATTTGTGATTTTGTTTTGCCAAGAATTCTTCGCAGACACCGCATATGAAAGATGTTTAAATGTTCTCTTGGTGTGAGTAAGTTGTCCCGGCTTCACTGCCATAAAGAACAGTACTAAGGACACAGGCTTGATAGACAAGAACTTTTATTTTGGCAGTAAGCTTCCTGTTCTCCCAGACTCTTTTTCTTAACTGTTCATTGTTGTTGCTGCCTTATCAATACGGATGTTGATTTCCTGATCTAAGGATAATTTGCTATTTACCACTGATCCTAGATGTGTAAAATGGTCTACCATCTCTAGTTCGGCGTCGTCAATAAAGATTGATGGTACCCCATGTGCACTTTGTGACATAATCTGTATCTTCTTTTTGTTAATTTTTATACCAAATTTAGAACAAGCATTGGAGAATGCAGATAGTAGAAATTGTAATTCTTCCTCAGAGTGGGTCGTAACTGCAGCATCATCTGCAAAAAGCAACTCTCTGATCAGTACCCTCCTAATTTTGGTCTTGGCCTTCAATCTCTGAGCATTGTAGAGGCCGCTATCTGACCGTGCGTGAATGTATATATAATCATCCTGATCGCGAAAGGCATATTTCAGTAGAAGTGAAAAGTATATTCCAATGAGGCTGGGAGCTAGTATACAACCTTGCTGTCACGAATTTGCAGCCTTTACTTCCCAGAACAATTTTCGGTTCACTTTTGATGGGCCGTGTAGAGAATCAACAGACTAACAAAACTGTTTTCTCTATATTCAAGGCTATATAGTCTTGACGTAAGCTTGCAAAGCCTGCAAGTAAACAAACCACCACAGATGGCTTTCTATTTGGGAAGTTAATTTGACACCAGTACCGGTCACCCCTAGAGGTTATCAATCCAGCCAGACTGGAGGGCAGACTCAGGGGACAGAATGGTAATTAAAACCAACCAGGCATGACGCAAGCAAACCTGGTTTACCAACAGAGTTGTAAACTGCCAGCTGACCATGAGAACCTAATTGCTCCTTTGACATGACACCTAATAAGCACAGCTAGGAAACCGCCCAACAGCGATGGCTGACCTCCATCTGGTAGAGACTAGAGGTGCAAGGTGTGAAATCACTGATAAGACTCAGGGGGCTAATAATTGTCAGACCCACAGGTGTGAAGGCTAATGTGCATGCAGAAAGAATTTTTATGACTGGACAGACTTGGAGATAATTGCAATTAACGTCAGGGGGAGATAAGAAGAAATTATGAATGGAATTCCTGAGAGATAAGTGTCTATTACTAGTCTAGGTATAAAAACCCATGCTAGACCTGTTCCCTTTAGATTAAGTCTGACTTCAGAACAGGTAGGCCCCCAGCTCGTTTTGTAGTCATATGTATGATTCTGATGTTGCTAGATTTCACTAGGAAAGTTATTTCTGAGTAACTATCCCTAGTCTTGTAGATGTATGTACTGATTTTCAGTCTATATCTGACATAGGTTATTTCAATAAATATCATTGTCTAAGTATACTTTTAGGTGTCTTGGTAGAGGCTTGTCATTTCTTTGTACACTATCCTAGTTGCCTTTTGGTGTGTGCATTTGTTGTACAGAATATAGTCAACTGACTATTTCTTTAATTCTTACCACAGCTGTAACTAAGTGGTTACTAAACCGGGCAGATCAGTAGTATGGCTGGTCTGTGTGGTCACTTCAATTAGACTTGTTGTATATCTCATTTTGTAGGTATACAATATTATTACTCATTAATAATGCCTTATGCTATTATGTTGAGTATCATAATATGTCTAGTTTAATTAATATGTTTATGTGTATTGGAAGTTTTATATATTGATTTGTCATATGCAAACCTACCAATATGAAGTGTTATGTTATTGTGCTCGCATTGGCACCTTGCTTATCGATTGCATTTGTAGCAGAGGTGTAATGGTACAGACATTACCCACAAGTGTTATGGGGTATATGGTGCTAAACCTTTTTCATCGTATGGTGGAGGGTAATTCACGGAAGTCTGGCACAGATAACGGTCACGGCTTGTAAGCCTGGATGATCAGTCATTATTATAATACCATTACCGACTATGTGAGCTGCTAAACCAACTTTGGACGGAGCGGCTGTACGACACAGAATTTCTGTATTAGCGACATGGACATGGGCGGCAGAAATGTAATCATTACAGGCGTGTGAGACAATTGAAAAGCCCGTCCCAGACTAAAGACAGTAGGGAGAAGGAGGATGGTGAACGCAGTAGAGCTGGAAGATAAACTTGGCCAGACTGGTCATTGTATATGTTTGTGTTATGATATGTTTAATTAGGATTGCGCTGATGTAGAATTAGATATAACACATTCTTGACTTTCTTTCAAGCTCTCACAAGGAGCACCTATGTTGTAGATCTCAAGGACGAGTGAAGACTAGGTCGTGTCAGGACTGACAGGATTCGTCAGAATACCGACAAGCTGTTTCTTTTTTTTTTGAGTCTACTGGAGAGTGGGGATCTGGACCACAGATCCAGATAGATCAAGTAACAAGTTACGTAATGTTTCTCATCACTATCTATATGATATCATCATCATCATTTTGAATAACATCCAATGTTTAATATGATTAGTAAATAAATGTTGTAGTATTGTAACTCATAGTTCTGTCATTATATTTTTTTTTCAATTGTGCATACGTGTTGTGTATGTACATTGGTGGGGGTTCACTTACACACCAAGGAAAGGAGCAGTCAGGGAGAAAAACCTGTACAAGGATAGTTGTCCTTAAACTTTAATTCAGACTTAAAAATCAATCCTAGCTAACCTTCTCTTTCCTATTCCTTGGCGAATATTCAGCATAGTTCATTTCAATTTTGTAACCAGCCACTTAGAGCTGTACGTTGGATATTCATGGGCCTAATCTATAGTTCAGCCATATAGATTTTGTCCCTAGTCAGTTTCTGACTATTTGGGGTTACTCGCCAGTGAATAATACTTTCATCTAGCCGGTGGGGCACCCCGACTTATGACACTTGCTTACCTCCACTCTTGATTTCAAACACTTCAGAAGTTGCACCATCAAACTTGATTATACTCTTCATGCCTGTGTGGAACGATTCCACAATGGACAAAGGAACTGGTGGGCAGCCAATCTTCTTTAGTGCCTTGAACAGACCCTCACGACTGACCACATAAAATGCCTTTGTGAGGTCGATGAAGGCAATAAACAGTGGTTGATTCTGTTCACGGCATTTTTCTTGCATTTGTCGCAATGAGAAAATCATTTCAATGGTAGACAGGTTCTGTCGAAAGCAACACTGTAATTCGGGGTAGACTTGATCTCCTAGGACTTGAAGTCTACGCAGAACAATTCTGGCAAATACTTTTTCAACAATACACAGAAGTGAGATACCCCTATAGTTGTTGCAGTCGCTCCGATCGCCCTTATTCTTGTACATTATTATTAATCCTGGGGCTAGATTTGTGTTTAGCTGTGTAGATTCTCTTTGGTCTCAGTCTATCCCTTGCAACAACTAAAGAATGATCCGTATCACAGTCAGCACTGTGGTAACTTTGAGCCATTGATATATGGTTCAGATGTTGTCTCCGTGTGATGATGAAGTCCAGCTGGTGCCGATGGCCGGGTCTTGGATGTTTCCAAATTACCTTATGCAGCTCTATTGTTTTAAAAAAGGAGTGTGTAATACATAGGTCATTTCTGGTGCAATGCTCCAGCAGCCTTTGCCCATTTTCATTCATGCGATCGACGTTGTATTTGCCAAGGCACACTGGCCATGAACTAGAGTCCTTCCCCACACGAGCATTGAAATCACCGAGCATATAAATATAGTGAGATTTTGGAACTGCCTTGATCATGGAGTCTAACTCCTCATAGAACGAATCCTTCACATTATCAGAGGAATCGAGTGTCGGTGCATATGCAGTATTAAGGGTGGCAAACCCACAAGAGGTTGTCAGGCGCAGGGATAATAAACTTTCATTATCCCCTGCTGGAATTTCAATCATCCCCAGTAGCGAATTCTTCACTGACAAGCCTACACCGTGTTGCATGTTTTCTAACTGCCCTCTAGCCTTCCAAAGAAAAAAAGTTGTAATTGTTTTCCCTGAATGACCCTTCCTCTGCGAGGCGAGTCTTCTGCAGGCCAGCAATGTCAATGTTAAGACGATTGAGTTCGGCATCAATCACAACCGTTTTTCTCACATCGTCAATATTGGTCAAGTCAGTGGACAATCCTAGACACATGGTTCCCATGTTAAAGGTTGCAAGCGGTAGCTTAAGGTTTCTATTTTTATTTTTATTAGTGCCAGGTGCATTGGTTTAACAGCCTGCGATTCAGATTTTGTCCTAGCCCCAAGCACCCATTGAAGCAGGCAGGCTGTGGCGGATAAGCACCCAATTGGCTGGGGGTGCCCAGCTCGAGGCGGGCAGTAGCTGATCAGTGACACCTGTAGGTATCTCACACCGTCAAAGGCAACGCGTGGCGCCCCTTGTCTACGCCAATTAACACGGACTTATAACCTGTAACAGTTGCCTCTGGCTTTGATTCCGAGACTGGTTAAGACCAGGGATGGAGTTATTCCCTCTCCATAGCACAAACCCTGGGCTAAAATATAGAGATCATGTGTTGAACATGCAGCATGATCCCTCTCTCGGCCTGCCTAGTTCACTCCAGAGGAAAGGTAACACCCCTACATCTGGAACAAGACAAGCTGCAGAAGCTGCCGAATCAGCAAAGCAATGCTCTAACTGTCCGCCTGTCGGAGTTTAGATCCTAGACCAGCTGCAAACTAAGGCTTAGGGCCTGGTTTGCCCTGCCATGACATTTTGTCTTTAGGTTGCATTTCCTCGCACCAGGGTAAGACTTGTACCCTCCCAATTGCGCTCTTCCGCCCGAAGCCGTTGGCACAATGTTGGGTGTCGGGTTTGGTAAGCGCCGCCCAACGTTCGGCGCTAACAGAAAGCAGGTCTACTGTTATACGGTAGCTCAGTCAAATCTGACTAAGACCTGACATAAAGAAGGATATCACATTTCCGCCACACGTCCTACGTAGTTACCACTTCCCTTACTACTTAACCCCCACCCCTTCCCATTACCCCAACCCCCCACCCGGTCACACACCACAATGTACTACAAGCGGTATTGACAGGGTTGTTAGTCTAGAGCAGTGTGTCCTGACCTTTTTTTGTGTGCTATGCTCCACCTAAGTCTTTCTAAAATTTAAAATTCTTATTCACCCTCTCCCCCCCCCCCCCCCTCAAAATATACATAATTTTTAATTTTCAAGAATTAACATGTTCACTAAAGAATCTTTAATGATAGGTTTTAGGAAGAAAATTAGGAAATTATTGAGCAAACACAGTAAGTAAATTTTCTAAACATGTAATGGAGAACTGAAATTCAAGTATAAAATAATTTAAATGAAAGATTTTTCTATATTATTTTAATTATAAGTAATTATTTATTATTTAAATTTAGTGATATCGATGCGCTTGATGCTTGCTGCAAAGAGGCTTTATGTTAAGTTCCAATTTAGTTAACTTTAGCCTCAAGTCTTGTTATAGTTTTGTTATATCCAGCCGATTTCTTTCCTTCTTTCTTTGTTTCTTTCTTTCTTTTTAGCAGCAAATCATTTATGGTACTAAATCCGCATTCAGCTAAATATGAAGATGGAGACGGTAACATTAGTTCTCATGCATATTTGATGTTTTAATTGACTAATAATTTTACAATTCTCTGTGGCGAAGTGGTCAAGCCGTTTGACTCTCGCTCCAAAGGTTGTGGGTTCGATTCCGGGCCGCGCCCTTCGGTTTACGTGTTAAATGTTTCAGGAGACTCCTGTGGGTCGTCGCTAAAAGCTACGGAGTTCGTGCTTTGTGCGACGCTTTCCGTGCTGCGGAAAGAGACCGAGCTATATGGGATAAAACCCGGTGCAATGAAGTCGACCCTGTCGACTTTTAAGCGACTTTGCATTTCTGCGTGTTCTTCTTGATACTGCATATTTGAAATATCAGACAAATCCACTAACATTGGCTGCATAATCCAAGTTGGGAAATCAATTTGTTTCAAATCTGAAAATATTTCTTTTAAATCAGCCGATCAGATGATCGACAATCACATATATAGCGGTATCAGTCACTTCACATTTTTTGAGCCAATGAAACGTTTCAAAATTTTTGTTGTAAATATATATCTTACATAATTCAATAAAGGTAAAGAAACCAAATATCTTCGCTTTTGCATCGACAAGAGTTTTATTTATTCCTTGTAGTTATTTATTTAATATATTTAGTGTTTCAAAGATATAGGCTAAATAACTCACAAATGCCTTCCCATCGACCGTTAACAGATTTTTAATTTCATGTTTGTCGCTTAAAAAATCACTGAGAGTATCAAATAATTCCATAAATCTTTTCAAGCTGTTCTCTTTCGAGAGCTATCTTACTTCACTGTGAAGTATAAGTCTCACATCGTCTTCATTTTGTTCTTCACAAAATAACTTGAATAGACGTTCACATTTGGCACTAGCTTTAATAGCATTGATACATACACTTTATAACTTAATCTAGTACTTCACTTAGAACAGGCGAAATGTTTTAGCTATCAGGTTTTCCCTGTGAATAACACAATGCACAAGAAGCATTTCTGAATTCTCATCTTTCATCAATTTTAAGCAACCATTTTCTTCCCCATCATATTAGGAGCATCATCTGCAGCACAAGATGTTATAGTATACATTGGTATATTATTGACATCTAGGTAATTTTTTTTTATTAACTTACTATATATATCTTTGGAGGTAGTGGTGCTTTCTAATGATTCACAGAACAACATTTCTACTGAAAAATCACCTGTATCAATATATCTTACGTAAATTATAAGTATGGCTTCACTGTCTCTCAAAGTTGATTCATCCATTGCACCGAGAATTTTCTTGTTTTCAGTTTTTCAACAAGATGTACTTCAATATCCTCTCTCATTTCGTCTATTCTTCTGCTAACAGCATTGTTAATTAGTGGCATAGCTTTAACGTCTTTGTCGTCTTTTTCCAGAACCATTTTAAGAAATGCTGATATTGATGGTTTGATTAAATTATCTCCTACAGTTTGACTTTTCCCAGATTTAGCGATAAGTATTGACATTTGATAACTAGCCTCAAGAGTACGATTGATAGTGGCATTATGAGTAGTAAATAGAGATTGTAATGTTACTCTTTTTCAAAATTTTTCTTTAAAGTTTCAAAGTAATTTAAATCTGAATTAATATCAGCATTATATTTCGCCTTCAAATGTGCCTCAAGACGACCTCGTTTCATTGATTCGTTAGTCAAGCATTTTTGGCATAAAAGACAAAAAGATGACCGTTCATCGTGGACAGTGGGTATGAAACCAAATTTTAAATATTCCTCCTAACGAATTACTAACTACTAACGAATTTTTTCTTGCTTGCACTACTCATTTCACTATGGGCTGAAATAAATAAATATAAGATCAATTAAAAACTTAAATAATAATAATAATAATAATAATAATAATAATAATAATAATAATAATAATAATAATAATAATAATAATAATAATAATAATAATAATAATAATAATAATAATATGAACTGGAGTAAACGTAGACTAAAAATGCATATTTAAATATGCATGGCACAATTACCCCACCGCAAAAAAACATACTTTTTCATTTGACAAATTTTTCTGCAACATGATGCTTTTAAAACTAAAATTAGTAAAAATTACCAATTGAATTTGCATACCATTTATATATCATTTATGTTTATACAATGTATATATTTTTTTAAAACCATCGAGACTTTTACAACAATTTAACGGACTCTTATTTCAAATTAACACCAATGGTGAATGCTGAGCGTTACTGCGAAACACTGCAGAAACTGAGTTCCCGGCACTAAGCATTTCGCACCTTTCGGAACAAATAGCGCGAAATGCTTAGTGCCGGCCCAGTATAACCAGTAGTTCAATTCTAACGTCTAACAATGAAATCACCGCTACTTACATGGCGGACAGAAGTTACTTATACTGGACGTTTACCTAGCTCGAGTAGCGACCGAGAGTCGCCATACGGTTAACTCTGGACGAGTTCATTTTTGAATTCCCCCCCCCCCCTTTCTCCTTAACAATCGAACTTTACCCCTGTGGGGCGTGGCCCCCCCCCCCCCCCCCCCACGTTGGGAAACACTGGTCTAGAGTTAAAGTTAGTTACATATCATTTTATAGGACGTTGCTGTCAACACCAGCATTTTTAACTACTGTGATCTCTTGGCAAGCTTACGTACAGTTGTTTGCCATTGCTTTCTGCCGACCGGCACACATACCATATCGTAATGAACAACGCATGGTGACCTGCTGCCAAATCGCATTCAGCTATGCGGGCTTGCGGGATTATGAACTGCGTCCGAAACACCTTCGTCACGGAGCAGGCTAGTCTAGAGTGCGGAGACAAAACATGCCAGCCTTACCGTCTATCCTAGCCATTGAAGTATATAAACCTTACATTTAGAACAAACTTAACCGTCTATCCCAGTCATTGTAGTATATTATCCTCCCATTTAGGACAGACTTAACCGTCTATCCTAGCCATTGTAGTATATAAACCTCCCATTTAGAACAAACTTAACCGTCGATCCTAGCCATTGTAGTATATAAACCTCCCATTTAGAACAAACTTAACCGTCTATCCTAGCCATTGTAGTATATAAACCTCCCATTTAGAACAAACTTAACCGTCGATCCTAGCCATTGTAGTATATAAACCTCACATTTAGGACAAACTTAACCGTCTATCCTAGCCATTGTAGTATATAAACCTCCCATTTAGAACAAACTTAACCGTCTATCCCAGTCATTGTAATATATTATCCTCCCATTTAGGACAGACTTAACCGTCTATCCTAGCTATTGTAGTATATAAACTTCCCATTTTTTATGTTGCATTTCCCTTGCAGGACGTTGAAGACAACACCAGCATTTTTCTGCTGCTGTTGATGTACTAGGCAAACTTTACGTTCAGTAGTTTGCCATTGCTTTCTGAAAGACCGGCTCTCATACCAACACATTATAACACAACGCGACACGGTCTGCTGCACAAATCGGTCGCGGCTGCGTTTCGAACGCCTGGTAAGCGGCTCACGAACCACGTTCAATCATCACCAACAATGTCATGTGGTTATATCACATGGAAATGTTCAGTCAAAATCAACAATGTCATATGGTTATATCACATGAGAAAGTTCAGTCAAAACCAACAATGTCATGTGTTTATACTACAAGGTCAGTTCAATCATCACCAACAATGCCATGTGGTTATGTCACATGAAAAAGTTCAGTCAAAACCAACAATGTCATTTGGTTATACCACAAGGACAGTTCAGTCATTCTAACAATGTCTTGTGTTTATATCACAATGCAGTTCAGTCATCACCATCAATTTCGTGTGTTTATATCACAAGGGCACTTCAGTCATCACAACAATGTCATGTGTTTATACCACAAGGGCACTTCAGTCATCACAACAATGTCATGTGTTTATACCACAAGGGCACTTCAGTCATCACATCAATGTCGTGTGTTTATACCACAAGGGCACTTCAGTCATCACATCAATGTCATGTGTTTATACCACAAGGGCACTTCAGTCATCACAGCAATGTCATGTGTTTATACCACAAGGGCACTTCAGTCATCACATCAATGTCATGTGTTTATACCACAAGGGCACTTCAGTCCTCACAGCAATGTCGGGTGTTTATACCACAAGGGCACTTCAGTCATCACATCAATGTCGTGTATTTATACCAGAATGCAGTTCAGTCATGACCAACAATGTCGTGTGTTTATATCCCAAGGACAGTTCAGTCGTCACAACAATGTCGTGTGTTTATATCTCAAGGACAGTTCAGTCGTCACCAACAATGTCGTGTGTTTATATCTCAAGGACAGTTCAGTCGTCACCAACAATGTTGTGTGTTTATATCTCAAGGACAGTTCAGTCGTCACAACAATGTCGTGTGTTTATATCTCAAGGACAGTTCAGTCGTCGCAACAATGTCGTGTGTTTATATCCCAAGGACAGTTCAGTCGTCACCAACAATGTCGTGTGTTTATATCTCAAGGACAGTTCAGTAGTCGCAACAATGTCGTGTGTTTATATCTCAAGGACAGTTCAGTCGTCACCAACAATGTCGTGTGTTTATATCTCAAGGACAGTTCAGTCGTCACAACAATGTCGTGTGTTTATATCTCAAGGACAGTTCAGTCGCCGCAACAATGTCGTGTCTTTATATCCCAAGGACAGTTCAGTCGTCACCAACAATGTCGTGTGTTTATATCCCAAGGACAGTTCAGTCGTCACCAATAATGTCGTGTGTTTATATCTCAAGGACAGTTCAGTCGTCACCAACAATGTCGTGTTTTTATATCTCAAGGACAGTTCAGTCGTCGCAACAATGTCGTGTGTTTATATCTCAAGGACAGTTCAGTCGTCGCAACAATGTCGTGTGTTTATATCTCAATGACAGTTCAGTCATGACCAACAATGTCGTGTGTTTATCCCACAAGGACAGTTCAGTCGTCGCAACATTGGGTACCAGATAATGTTCTGACAGTAAAGACTGTCATCATGATACTGACCATGCCACTATTCAAGTGCTGATTGGTTTAATCTGGGGCTGCTAACGATTAATTTAAATTTAATAGTTACATTTTGAAAAATTAACGATTAATTAATAGTTAATTTCGATTAAAGCAAAACATCTACAGTCACATAGCTCACATTATAGTCGTATTTTTCAAAAATCGAAATAACACTGGATTGTCTTGTTCATATGTCATCTTATAATCAACTATGCCAGCAGACGAGTATGTTGACAGTATTTGGTTCAAGTGACGAGCGCGTCTTATTAAAATATAACCAGCAGAGCTGAAAAAACGTTCAAATGGCACTAAGGTAGCCGGTATGCATAGAATGGTCTTTGCAAAGAATGCCAATTTTGGATATCTGTCCAAGATGGCGGTGTAAACCGCGTTCGCTTCGATTCGGAGATTTTATTATGTGTTTTGTGTGTGTTTTTTAACATTCTGTTCACATAAGGATGAATCTACAATAGGTCCAGCAAACCGGTAGGGAATTTATTTGTTCAAGTACTATTGCTCGAGAATTATGGAGGAAATTGAAAGAAAAACGCAATTCTATCAGCGTTCACGCCGGAAACACACCGACGCCGAACAACAAGCGACGAACAACAGCTAAATTTCGAAACAGACAGGAGATATTCGGGACTTGGAATGTTACGGGTCTAGGAAATAAGGAACCAGCTCTCGTAGAGTTTAGGGGAGACTGGGGAGAAATGGACATAGGGGAGAAATGGACCACCCCCTCTCTGGCCCCTGGCTGTGATGCAATGAAAGTGAAACCATAATAAATTTGTTTTCCACATCAAACATAGTCCGAATTTTTCATTTGCCATCGACTTCCCGCACAGGTCGTTCCCACGCAAAGTTTGAAAAATTTTCTGCACTAAAGTTTCTTTTTCCAGTTCCAGACACCATCGTAAAGCAGACGCATAGTCAGGAATCAGGACAAGGTAATTACGTTAATATCTTTATTTACTTGTTATTTAAGAGTTCATATAAAAAATATAGCATATAATATTAGATTTAAGAGACTTTATGGCTGAATAATTTAATACATTGATGGGGGAGAAATGGACCGGTTCATTTCTCCCCATGGTTCATTTCTCCCCATAGAAGAAATTGACAAGACAGTCTGTTGTTATTAAAAGTGTTGAAGATTGCATTCGAATATCAGCATTATTGATTCTTTTTAATACTGGGGTCTAAATCTAGACCAATAAAACTGTTAACAAATTTGATTTCAGTGATTTATTAAAGATGCACGCCATTCGTGCTATGATCAGTATTTCTTTGCAAATGATAGGCCTACCATTCTAAATGTTATATAATTCTGTCACTCTTTTGTTTTAGATGCCAAGATTGTACATCAGAAACACCAACAAGGGTCTCGTTACGGAGGAACGTATGAGAGAAGCTGTTAATGCTGTGAAAAATGGAATGAAAGTGAGGAAAGCTGCAAGGGAGTACGGCATTGCTCGCTCTACCCTCAATAACAATCTTACAAAAGACAGAGAAGGAAATGGTCTGCCTACTAGACTCGTACCAAATTATAGGCATAGCCTTGTTTTCACAGCTAAGCAAGAAGCTGATTTTGCTAGTTACTTGAAAGATTGTGCAAGAATGTTCCATGGACTCACAACTAAAAACGTTCGTATTTTGGCGTACGAGATGGCGAAAGTCAATAACATTGCACATCCTTTAACCTGGGATGAGCAAATTATGGCAGGGAATGACTGGCTTTGTGGATTTTTGCGACGGAATCCCGAGCT
Organism: Cepaea hortensis; assembly: GCA_963921405.1. Lineage (NCBI taxonomy): Eukaryota > Metazoa > Mollusca > Gastropoda > Stylommatophora > Helicidae > Cepaea > Cepaea hortensis. The sequence continues at coordinate 288,542,661 of OY992876.1, forward strand.
GACCATAAGGCAACCTGAGGCAACATCTCTGGCTAGAGCTACAGCTTTCAACAAACATAATATTTCCACCTTCTTCAACATTGTGAAGGAAACCATTACAAAACTAAATGTGAGTGGAGCTCAAATCTACAATTTGGATGAGTCAGGTCTGACCACTGTACAGAAAGTGCCAAAAGTAATTGCCCCACGAGGAGTGAAGCAAATAGGCCAGGTGACATCCAGAGAAAGAGGAGAACTGGTCACAATCTGTTGCATTGTGTCAGCTGCGGGTCACATTATCCCTCCAGTTTTTGTGTTTCCCAGAAATTTTTTTAAGAATTTTATGCTTGCTGGAGCACCTGAAGGTTCCCTTGGCCTTGTGAATGAATCAGGTTGGATGACCCGTGATAATTTCGTCAAAGTTATAAATCACTTCATTAAGCATTCAAGACCTTCCAAAGACTTCCCTTTGATTTTAATCTTGGACAATCACGATTCCCACATTTCATTTGAATCACTTGAACTGTGCAAGAAAAACAACATTCATGTGATCACGTTGCCACCACACACCTCATCTAAAACTCAGCCCTTGGACCGTTCAGTTTTTGGACCCATGAAGTCGGTCTACAACAATGCGTGTGATTCATGGATGATGAAAAATGTTGGGACACCACTGACAATCTATCAAGTTGCAAATCTAGGAGGCCACGCTTTTCTTAAAGCGGCAACTCCCATTAACATTCAATCAGGCTTTGCAGTGTCAGGTATTTGGCCCTTTAACGAAGATGTTTTTACAGAAGATGATTTTATGCCTTCAGAAATAACGAACAGGCCCATCAGCAAGGACAGTGAAAATGCCACTTTAGAAAGCAATGAACAGACAGGATCAGCATCTCCACATTGTGGTACCAGCACAGATCAAACTGCACAAGAATTTCATGAAAATCAGAAAGAGTGTAATGTTGAGAACCTTGTAGATGACTTGCAGGAAATATCAGGGAGTCTTCAATATAAAGCTACTTCTTCCTTTACTTCGCCTCATGTTTTCAGAGGACTACCAAAAGCTGGTCCGCGAAAAGATTCAAATAATATGAGGAAAAGAGGAAAAACTATGCTGGCTACTTCTACGCCAGAAATGGATCGAATTAGGGAAAGAGCGGTGATGAAAGAAAAGGCAGCAAAAGTTCCACCCAAAAGGCAAAGAGACAGCTGCTGAAAGAACTTGATGTTGATTCAGATCCAGAAACTGACATTTCGTTTTGTGATGACACAGATTCTGATGTTTCATTTGGTGAAAATGAGGAGTGTACGGTTAGCTTGACTGGTGTGCGTGAGGTTTTTGAAGGCCAGTGTGTGCTATGTGAATATGGAACAAAGAAGACTTGTGTTTACTATGTAGGAATTGTAAGGGGAGACATTGATGATGATGGTGATGTTGAGGTAGAGTTCTTGCGCAAGAATGAGAAGGTTGCTGGTAAATTTGTTAAGCCTAAGGTAGAAGATGTCGCCAGTGTCTCAATTACATGTATTAAAGCACAGCTTACTAGATCTACAATCACTGGAACCACTTCTAGGACCAAAGATGGCTATATCTTCAAAGAAAGTCTTGCAGGCATAAATGTTCGATAAAACTTTATATTAGATTAATATATCATATTAAACTTTTTTACTGTCGCTTAAAATAATAAAAAAAAAACTGCAAATATCCTTTTAATGATTATTTATTTCTTATAGCAATATGGATGAGTTGTTGCTGCTTCTTTTTAAAAAAGGTCCATTTCACCCCAATGGTGGTCAATTTCTCCCCATGTTCATATACATTTTTGAAATGCATTTTGTAAAGAAACATATAGAAATAGATTGCTAAATGTTTTCCCCTTTTAAAATAAATGAATGTACAACATTTTAGTCATGGTTTTGTTATGTTTCGATAAAATCTGTTCCGGTGATGAGCAAAAATTGAAAACTACAAAATTGCTGGTCCATTTCTCCCCAGTCTCCTTTATGAAAAAATCAAATATTCAAATATTAGGACTCGCAGATACTAGGAAAAAGGGGCAGAACACAAAACGAACACACGAATGTTAAGTTCTTATATGGCGTGGCGTCGACCAACGAGCTACAGCTAAACATGAAGTGGCATTTTTGTTACATCCAGACAAAGCAAAAGCCATTATCAACACTAAATTTATATCTGAAATGAATATACTAATACAGACCAAAGAAGGAAACAGAACAGCAACTTTTATACAAACATACGTCCCATGTAACGACACTTACAGCGACGAAGACACAGACGAATATTTTGATAAACTTGCAGACACGTTAAATAATGTCAAGGACACCGATTAACTTATTGTGATAGGTGATTTTAACGGACGAATGGGCACACGAAGAACACCGTGGGATGATTGCATGGGGCCCTTCAGAGACACAGAGACTGAGTGTAACAGTAATGGTCAACATCTACTCAACATATGCTCCGAACACGGACTTTTTTTTTTATTATTCGCATATCCTTTTACAGGACATCGCTGTCAACAGCAGCATCTTTCATCTGTCTGTTGATTTCTTGGCAAGATTACGCTCAGTAGTTTGCCATTGCTTTCTGAGTGGCCGGCTCAGTTATCCCGCAAGTCACCAGCGGGGGTCGAACCGCTCCCAGCTCTCGCCCGCTACGAGACTCTGCGTGATAAACGGGATTACAGAGAAAGTATTGTAACCCCTCGGCCAGAGAGACCGGCGAACACGGACTAATAATAGCAAATAGTTCTTTTTTTTTCAACATCGCCGTAGCCACACCAAGACCTGACAAAAATGGAATGACATAGACCAAGCATCTCAAATTGACTTGATTCAACTTAGGAAGTCAGACAGAGGACTACTATTAGATTCAAGGGCACTCCCAAATACAGATGTTGATACAGATCACAAACCAGTCATAATAAAAAAGATTCCAACATACAGGAAAATAAGAAACAAAAAGGTAACACCACATGTCATTAATTATAGGAGGCTGCAGGAAAATAGTTTACAGACGAATTCAATCAAGAAATCAGAAAACTACATAAGAACATCCCTGATGGCTACTCAAGCATAGATAAGGAATTGACAATTTTCAAGACCGCCATGCTCGACACAGTGGAAAATAAATGTGGAACAAAGAAAGTAGGGCAGGACAAAAGACTAAGAACAGCTAGTTGGAACAGCGAAATTAAAGATAGCATATTCAAAAAGAAGGTAGCGTCCAAAATCTGAATCACAACCAAATCTTAACAAGACTGTTACTTATAGAATAGCACGACGAAATGCCAAGCGAACAATTAGAGCATCTAAAGGTGAATCCGGTACAATGGCGACAACATGAAGCGTTACTTTTCGGAGGGACGCTATTTAGTGTTATCCTTTGGATTTCGTGTGATTTCCTATGGATTTCCTGTGAATAGTGTTTTCCTGTGGATTATGTGATGTTATTTTGTGTTCCTTTTATTGGAAGTTTTCAAAAGAAGCCACGGAAGGCAGGTGGTGGATGAAATTTTGAGGGCAGCCGACAGATATTTGTGGGTCATGGCCTCGAGCTTCACGACGGCAGGCAGAGGAACTCTTCTTAAGTCAATGGCTGCGGTCTCCGACCAGTAAGGTCACTGCAATAGAGGAAAGCAACGACAAACTACCTCTTTAAAAGTGCCTAGTATATCATGATTCACTTAAAGACTGATCATCGCAAGACAAGGACAGGGACGTTAAAATTAGCAACTTGGAACGTTAGGACGTTAAACGACGACGGAAAATTAGAGAACATAAAACAAGAAATTGAAAGTGAAAAAAATTAATATTTCAGGTATGTGCGAAACGAGATGGACAGGAGCAGGCATCAAGATAGAAGAAGATTTCAAGATTATTTATTCTGGAGGTGAAGATCGTCATAGAGGAGTGGCAATTAGTTTGGACCGGAAAACAGCAAAATCTGTTCAAGGATATTGGGCCGTGTCGGACAGAGTTCTACTAGTTAAATTAAGTGGCAGATCTTTTAGCATAAATATTATTCAAGTATATGCCCCAACAGGAGAATCCAGTGAAGATAGTGTAGAAGAATTTTATAATGACATAGAGTCTGCCTTAAAGAAATGTAAAAATTCAGAAATAAACATCATAATAGAAGACTTCAATGCAAAAGTAGGAAATCAAGGGGATAGATACACAGTAGGAAACTATGGTTTAGGAGAGAGAAATGAAAGAGGATACAGACTCGCAGAGTGGGCAAAAGAACAGGAAATGATTGTAGGAAACACCTGGTTCAAGCAACACCATAGAAGATTATGGACATGGAGGAGTCCTGATAGCAGGATTAGAAACCAGATTGACTACATTCTGATTAGCAGAAGAGTTAGAAACGCATTAACACTAGCAAAAACAGTTCCCAGTGCTGATTGTTATAGTGACCACAGATTACTCACAGGAACATTGAGGATAAAGTTGAAGAAAGTCAAGTATATAACAGGAAACACTAAATATGATTTGTGTACATTGAGTAATGACAAGGAAATACAAAACAAATTCAACGTAGAAGTACAGAACAGATTTGAAATTTTGTCTGATCTAGAGATCCTATTCCAGGATGTGGATGATCAATGGGAAACGTTGAAGAATTCAATCAATGTGGCTGCAGAAACAACTATTCCAAAATTAAAGAAGGTGGGTCGTAAGAAATGGATGACTGAAGAAATTTTACACCTCGTGGAAACAAGAAGACTCAACAAAAATAATTCTGTCAAATATGAAGAAATTCACAGACAAGTCAGAATATTATGTAAGGAGGCAAAAGAAGCATGGCTTGAGGAAAAGTGCTTAGAAATTGAAAACCAACACAACAGTCAAAATACCAAATTAGTGCACAAAAGAATTCAGGAACTTACTAATAAAAGAACAAATACATCAACAGGGTGTCTAAAAACTGAAGATGGCAAAATCATAATAGAAATAGACTAGATTCTACATGTATGGACAGATTATGTGAAACAACTTTATGATGATAACAGAGATGAACAGTATGATATTAGATTTAATAATGAAGGACCGCCAATTTTGGAGATGGAGGTTCGAAATGTTCTTAAGCATATGAAAGCTGGCAAGTCCCCCAGTGCAGATAACATCACAACAGAAATGATTAAAGCTTTAGAAGAATTTGGACTAGAGCAAGTCACCAGACTGCTGAACACATTATATCATACTGGAGATATACCTCCTGAATTATATAACTCTGTATTTATTGCAATCCCAAAGAAATCAGGAACCTTGTCATGTGATCAACATAGAACAATTAGTATAATGAGTCACATCACAAAGATTTTGCTAAGAATTATCATGCAAAGAGTGAGGAAGAAGATACAACCTGAAATAGGGGAAGAACAATGCGGGTTTGTAGAAGGAAAGGGTACAGTAAATGCTGTGTATATGCTGCAAACAGTTATTGAACGTGCTATAGAAGTAAACAAGGATATACATCTTTGCTTTATTGACTATAAAAAAGCTTTTGATAGAGTTAGACATGTCAGCATGGTGGATATGCTTGCAGATCTTCAAATTGATGGGAAAGACATTAGACTTATAAAAAACATATATTGGAAACAACAAGCTGCAATAAGGATTGATAATGAAGTGGGACAGTATCAGCCAATTAAGAGAGATGTTAGGCAGGGATGTGTGATGTCTCCAGATCTTTTTTCCCTATACAGTGAAAATATTTTCAGAAATGTAGAGGATATAAATGGAATCAGCATTGGAGGACGAAACATCAATAACATTAGATATGCAGATGATACAGTATTAATTGCAGACAATGTGCAGGATCTGGCAAGAGAAGGTCCACCAGAGAGACGAATGGAGACGGATTGTATTTGCAGCAAAGAACCTCAATGGCTCGGAACGCTGAAGAAGAAGAAGAAGAAGAAGAAGAAGAAGAAGAAGAAGAAGAAGAAGAAGAAGAAGAAGAAGAAGAAGAAGAAGAAGAAGAAGAAGAAGAAGAAGAAGAATGTGCAGGACCTGCAACAATTAGTAGATGCGGTTGTTGTACACAGTGAGCAACTGGGGTTAGAATTAAATTGTAAAAAGACTCAGGTTATGGTCGTCACTAGGAAGGAAGAAGTGCCACAATGTAATATACAAGTAAATGGAAATATTCTTCAACAAGTGAATCGGTACAATTATCTTGGAACAGTCATAACATCTGATGGGAGGTGCCTTGAAGAGATTAGAACAAGAATCGCCATGGCGAAAGTAGCCTTTAACAAGATGAAAAACATTCTGACCAATAAAAAGATGTCAATTGAAACGAGAAAAAGAGTGTTGAGGGGATACATAGAGCCTGTTCTTTTGTATGGATGTAAAACTTGGACAATGAGCAGTCAAGCTGAAAAGCATTTGATGGCTGCAGAAATATGGTTTCTGAGGAAAATGCAAAGAATACCATGGACAGACAGAAAAACCAATGACCAAGTACTACAGGAGACAAATGAACATCGTAAACTGATTAGAGAAATTAGACGTAGACAGTCAACATTTTTTGGACATGTTATGAGAGGAAATGGATTGGAGAACTTGGTGACGACTGGCGGGATCGAGGGGAACAGACCAAGAGGAAGACCGAGAGGAAAATACCTGGATGGCTTGGCCACATGGCATGGACGAGACAGGAACACTGAGCTGATTCACGACACTGGTGATCGAGTGAAATGGCGAGTCATGACCGCCCACGCTTTCCGGCATGGCACATGATTGATTGATTGAAAGGTGAATCCTGGAGAATATACAGTGAACAGATAGCGACCCTTAGCAAAGACTACCCAAGAGAATTTTATAAACGTGTCAATACAATGAGAAACAGAGATGCATGCTACAACCCAATCACCATCATAAACAGCAAAAGAAGTATTTCAATATTTAATCCACAACAAAGACTAACAAGGTGGGCAGACTACTTTCATAGAAAACCTTACTTTTGTTCCTAAAAGTCATGGACAACAAGAACCAAGTTTCTTACCCGCTGAAGTCAAAACAGTTATACAGACAAGTCCTAAAAACACATCACCGGGTCCAGATGGAATAACCACAGAAGCTATTCAGGCCTGTGGGAAAACAGGAGTTAAATGGCTAACAAGACTTTTTAATATAGCATGGGAAGAAAGAAAAGTCCCAGATGATTGGCAACAGACAATAATAGTACCAATATGGAAAAAGAAAGACAATATGAGAGAGTGCGAAACATACAGAGTTATGTGTATCACTCCTGAGCCATATAGGGAAAATGTACGCAAAACTATTGAAACAAAGAGCCAAACCCATAGTTGAACAACAGTTAAGCAAAGTACAATTCGGTTTTGGGAAAGGTAAAAGTTGCACTGATGCACTATTTACACTTAGACAAATATGTGAAAAAACTATCGAATATAGTGATCAGCAGAATATTGTGTTGTAGATCAGGAAAAGGCTTTTGACAGAGTAGACAGATACAAATTATGGACCATCCTTGAAGACTGTGGGATACAAGGGCAATTGCTAGAAAACATCATAGCCAGAGAAATCAAAATCAGATGTCAAAAAGCTAGTACACTTACTTACCCTTACTGAAACATCCAAATATACCCATGTCCGCAAAACGACAGATAATAAACAGCATTTTCACACCAGCCCTATGCTACCAATCTCAAACTTGGACTTTATCCAAATCACACTTTCGCAAAATCAATACCTGCGAGATGAGATGCCTGAGGAGAGCTACCAACTTAACAATCCGAGACCGAGTAAGAAATAGTGTTATAAGACAGACAGTGGGATCAACACCTTGTGTAACATTTATTGAAAGACAGAAGATCAAGTGGTTTTGCCATGTCGTTAGAATGCAACACCATCAACTACCATCACTGGCCTTACATCAAAGATCATCTGCGACGAGACCAAGAGGAAGTCCAAGAAGAAAATGGATTGACGACATCAGAGACACTGTACAATCAGACGGAATGACACTATCCAGTGCCGCCCACGTGGCGCTGGAGCGAAAATTATTCCTCCCCACGGCATAAGTGGAAGATGATGATGATGATGATGATGATGATGATGATGATGATGATGATGATGATGATGATGATGATGATGATGTTCTTTAAGTTTCCACCATTGTAGAGGGTTCAGCAACTTTCTTCTCCATTTTATAACGTAGCAATTCATCAGAAGAGCTGTCGACATGATCTTCTGTGTCTTGAGTCAGACTCCATTAGCTTAATACGTTTTCATTTGGTTCACATATAGGTTCATTGTCAATGTCAGTATCATTCGTAGCAGCAATCTCCATCTGCTCATCATGCACATCAGCTGCTATTTGTTGTTCAATACGTGACTAAGTTCGTTCTTTCACATCTTTTGACAAACACTTCAGGTATTTGTAGCGTGGATCAAGTGCTGTTGTAATCTGTAGTATTTCAATACTTGTCATATTAGTACACGTTCACTAAAGTCATTAATACATGCTGCCTTATATTTAGCTATGTAGCCCGGATCATCATCGTGTACAGTCATATGCTTTGTCAACGATAATAGCATTGGCAATACACAGCTACATGAAAAATAATCTTGACCGCCAAGCAGTTACGTGGTCTGACAGAATAAGTCCAAACATTTGACATATTTCGAAATCTTCTCCCAATCCGAATCTGACAGTTTTGGACCTTTGTATTGCATCTTTTCATCGGAAATGTAGACAGCTAATGCTTCTCTGGCCTGTAGAAGACTCAGTTGTTGGTGTTTTTTTTTTTAAATTCGCATATCCTTTACAGGACATCGCTGTAAACAGCAGCATGTTTCAGCTATCTGTTCAAGAGAAAGAAGATGATATTAAAGAAGACTTTTATAATGATCTGGAAGATGTCATAGAAGAAACCCCCAAACAGGACATCCTGATTGTGCTGGGAGACTTCAATGCAAAAATAGGTAGAGAGCAAACTAATAAAAAAGTGGCCGGTATGGAAAGCCTACATACAACTTCAAATGATAATGGATGGAGAGTCATCAACCTGGCAGAAGCCAAAGGACTGCAGGTTAGCAGTACCAGACTACAAAGAAAGGATATACACAAACAAACTTGGAAATCATGTGACAAGAGAACCTATAATCAAATAGATCACATTTTAATTAACAACAGAAATGCATCAAACATACAGCAAGTCAGAAGTTATGGAGGAGCTGAGTGCCACAGTGACCACTTCCTCGTTGGAGCAAAATTTAAAATAAAACTTAAGAGAGCTTTCTATACTAAATTACAAAGATTACACCCAACATATAACAGAGAAAAACTGCAAGACATTACAGTCAAAGAGAAATTTACAGATGAAATAAAATGTAAACTTGAAACTCTGCAAAACCCTTTGGAGGAAAGCATTGACCAAACTTGGTTGAACATCAAGAATACAATTCAGTCTACCGCAGAAGAATGTCTCGGTGTGTTAACCACGCATAGAAAGAACAGATGGTTCAATCAAAAATGTGAAGAAGCAGTCATTAGGAAGAAGAATGCCAGACATGTATGGTTAAATGACATCAATAACATCCGAAAGGAAGAGCATTATAGAAATGAATGTAAAGAGGCTACAAAAATAGTCAGACAGCAGAAGCGAGAATATACGAGTAATATAATCAAAGATATGGAAACTAATCACCAGAAAAATGAATCCAGAAAATTTTTTAAAGAACTGAAGTCAATGAAACGAGGGCACCAACAAAACACATATGGTTTAAAAGACAAAAATGGGAATATGATAAATACCAATGAGGAAATGTGCAACACATGGAAAGAATATTTTATTGAATTACTAAATTGTGAAGCTCCAAGTAACATTTTCTCACAGGAAGAGGTTCTAACATGCGAACCACAAATTGAAGAACCTACATTTGAAGAAATCCTATATGTAATCACACGACTTAAAAACAATAAGGCAACTGGGACTGATGGAATTGCTGCTGAATTTATAAAGGCAGGTGGCCATGCATTACATCTAAAGCTATACGAACTAATAATAAAAATCTGGAGGACAGAAGAAGTACCCCATGACTGGAAAGAGTCATTATTGATACCTATCTTTAAGAAAGGAGACAAGTTCCAATGTGGAAATTATAGAGGAATATCACTACTGTCCACAAGCTATAAGATACTATCCGCAGTATTACTAAATAGATTAAAACCATATTCAGAAGACATATTAGGTGACTACCAGGCGGGTTTTAGACAAAACAGATCAACAATAGATCAGATATTTATCTTACGACAAATAGCCGAGAAACATTGGGAATATAAAAGAGATCTCCATAACATTTTTGTGGATTTTAAAAAGGCTTATGATAGTGTCCATAGGAATAGTCTATGGAATGCTATGCAGGAATTTGGAATACCAAGGAAGTTAATCAACATGACCAGACTATGCATGGAAGATACTTATAATATAGTAACATATAAAGGCAGGAAATCAGACCCCTTCCAAATAACATCTGGCTTGAAACAGGGTGATGCACTATCGCCGCTACTCTTCAATCTGGCTCTAGAGAAAGTTGTAAGGAAGGTAAAGGAGGAATGTGATATTGGAGGAACATCCAAGCTGCTTGGTTATGCAGATGATATAGATATTATAGGGCAAAGTGAACAAAAGACATTGGAAATATTGACTCACTTAAAGGAAAAAGCCCAACAGATGGGGCTGGTTATCAACCAAGATAAGACAGAATATATGGTAATTTCAAGAGACGGAATGGCTAGAAACTCTGGCCACATACAAATAGATAATATGACCATTAAAAGAACGGAAACATACAAATACCTGGGTACGATCTTCAACTGCTCCAACATCATAAGGGAAGAAATACAAACTAGAATCAACTCTGGAAATAAGATATACTATGCACTACAACATCTACTAAAATCAAAGGCGCTATCTCGTAACACCAAAATCACAATATACAAAACACTGATCAGACCAGTTGTGCTGTATGGCTCTGAAACCTGGAGTACAACGAAAGGAGACGAAGCCTTGTTACAAACCTTTGAGAACAAAATTTTAAGACGCATCTTTGGACCCATTAGGGATACACAAAGTGGAGAGTGGAAAAGAAGAAGTAACAAAGACATTTATGATCTGTTTAAGTCCCCGCTAATCACTGGTATCATGAAGGCTAATAGACTACAATGGCTGGGGCATATAGAAAGAATGGAAGATAATAGGGAAACAAAACTCGCTTACACTCAGGAAATAAATGACCGTAGACCCCGAGGTAGACCAAGAAGGCGGTGGAGAGATAATACATGTACAGACCTACAAGCACTTGGAATCAACGACTGGCAAGAGAAGGTCCACCAGAGAGAAGAATGGAGACGGATTGTATTTGCAGCAAAGAACCTCAATGGCTCGGAACGCTGAAGAAGAAGAAGAAGTTTGCCATTGCTTTCTGAGCGGCGGCTCAGTTATCCCGCAAGTCACCAGTGGGGGTCGAACCGCCTCCAGCTCTCGCCCGCTACGAGACTGCGTGACAAACGGGATTACGGAGAATGTGTTGTAACCCATCGGCCATAGAGACCGGCGGAAGACTCAGTAGCATAATAAAATTTATGTTCCATCTTGTTGGTACAGTTTGCTACAGCTTACACAATGGTGACTCGGTACAATTTTGCAACTCGGTTGTGTTTGCAGCACTATGTTTAAAATGTCCGACAATATTTCGACATTTCTCAAACAATGTTTCGGTATCAGCGGCTTTAAATCCATGTAATATGCTCAGTTGTAAGCTATGAGCCAAAACAAGGAATGTGTGCAAAACCGGTTTTATCAACAGCTGAAACCATATTTCTTGCATTGTCAGTAACTAGAACCTGAAGTCTGTTCGTTATATCCCAGTCTATTGCAAACTATTAATATAGCTCGGCAACACTATCAGAATAATGACGTTCAACAACATTCACGCATTCAAGAACAACATTTTTCAATTTCCAGTCATCGGCAATCCAATGGCCAGTAATTCCTCAATAGCTTTCGTTATCTAGAGATGTCCAAGAATCTGATGTTAACGCTTTGCGTTTTTCACCGATTCTTTAACATTTTGAAACTTGCTGTTATACTTAGCAGTCAACAGTTTGTCAATAGTGCGGCGGGAAAGTAGCTTATATTTTAGCATTTTGCAATGCTGTGCGTAATACTTGTTGAAGGCCGTCGTCATCTACTATTGATATTGGTCTGCCACTACTAGCATTCCAGTTTGCAAGTGATACTTGAATATCATGTTGTAATGCAGCAATCACTGAACAATCAGACGAAAGACAAAAGTAATTCAAAGTAACCTGCTTCGAAGTAGGTGACGATGCTGCAATAGACCGTCTCAGCTGAAGTTTCTGATACTGTAGTGGATGTTTGTTTTGGAGATGGTAAGTAAGCGAAGTGTTAGAACCATGGTAGGCAAACAAATTATCACAATGAACGCAATAAATCTTTTCAGCATTTTCAATATTTCCATCAGTCAATACTTTAAAACCAAAATTTGTATATAATCGTCCGGACATTTGTTTATATTTCTCCAATGCCATGTTGTTACTTTTAGACTTCCGGTTCATTTGTATAAGTGAAGGGGAAAAAGTTTTCGATTAATCGTTAAAACAATAATCGTTAATTAAACATTAACGATCAATCGATTAATTAATCGTTAAGTTCCGCAGCCCTAGTTTAAACATATGGCGTTCGCACCATATACCCAATATACCAATGGCGTGAGAATAGTGAAAGCTGGGTCGATCCCGGCTTGGCTTCCAGGGAGCACACAGAGGACTTACACTGAGCATTCAATCTCAACAATCACTTCTGTAATGTATATTACATGGTTGTGTAACACCCTTGAATAGTTTACAATGAACCTGATAGCGTAAAGTATGGGTCGCACTTGAAAGATAAAACTAGAGCAGGATATTCGGTGATGCACGGTCTTCCACGATAGCCTTGATGGCACTTGTCTATAATGTAGAAAACTTCTGGTGTATATAATATCAGGGGGAAGAAGAAAGAAGATGGGGAAAACAGAAGAAGAAGAAGAAGAAGAAGAAGAAGAAGAAGAAGAAGAAGAAGAAGAAGAAGAAGAAGAAGAAGAAGAAGAAGAAGCAGGAGCAGGAGGAAGATGAGGAGGAGATAAGAGGAAGAAGGAGGAGGAGAAAAAGAAGAAGAAGAAGAAGAAGAAGAAGAAGAAGAAGAAGAAGAAGAAGAAGAAGAAGAAGAAGAAGAAGAAGAAGAAGAAGAAGAAGAAGAAGAAGAAGAAAAAGAAGAAGAAGAAGAAGAAGAAGAAGAAGAAGAAGAAGAAGAAAGCAATACGATAGACAAAGGAGGAGGAATCCTAAAATAAGAACACAGAAGACCTAGAAAGGCAAATGAACACGGAGACGAAATGGAAGCAAGTGGACGGGGAAAAACGAAAGAAAACACGAGGGGAAATACGAAAATGAAGACAGGAGGGAAAGAGGAAAAAAATGATCGCATGAAGACTGAGATCGGAAAGAAAGAGAGAGTAGGCAGAAAGACAGGAAGAAAGTGAAATATATGTTTCTCCTAAAGGTGTTCACAAACCCAAGATAGCACCAATCGCTCCGGAACGTGTCCAGTGAAGCCACATGGATGGTCTCAATAAAGAAATACAGTAATCCAAACCCACACGATATTTCCAGACAAGCAGCTGGCGATCCCGCCTGACGGACGCAACAGATAGAGGCACTTTGCCGGTCCGCTTCCAGTGATCGACGAGGTAGTTATGCCCTTAGCGATAGACGCCATAGCAGTCCCAAGCCACATTGACTGGCAGCTCTGAAGCCTTCAATCCCGACCAACTGTATTATTTTGTTCCACAGAGATTGGATTTCCCAGTCTATTATTAGCGACTGGTGTCTGTCCGTAAAACCAAATGCCGACGAGAATGGTGTTAAGCTCACTTTTACTGACGCTGCCGACTTTTGTCTAGCCAGTAGATAACCCATCAACGAGGTAGAGATAATAGTCTCTTTTACACTCATAGATAAGCCGGGTTAAAAGTGTGAAAATAGAAATAAGTGGGGAAAGGTGTGGAACAAGTCACAGTTTTCTCATATCTTGATACGGCAGTTTATGGCAGGATTCACGGTGATCACAATTTATGAGTTTCTCTTACACATTTCATTCATTCATTCATTCATTCATTCATTCAGTAGCATGTCTTTTGCAGAACCTCGCCCCCATAACAACCTTCCGGAAAACCTCTCGGTCATAAGCAAGTTGACCCACGTCGGATACACCCATCTGGAGATCATCCGCCACATCCTGCACCCATCTTCTCTTTGGCCTTCCTCTTCCTCTCTTCCCAGGCATATACCCCTCCATTATTGTTCTCTCCAAACTTTCGTGACGTTTCAAGTGACCAAAATATTTCAATTTTCTTTGTTTTATTGTCTTTTATAGCTAACTTTCTTCAATATTCAACTCTTGAAGTATGGATGCATTTGTTCTTTTCTGTACCCAAGATATTCTTAGAACCCGTCAATATCATTTATATTCAAAGGCATTTATGTGCTGTTCAGCATGTTTAGTAAGTGTACAGGTCTCACATTCGTATATTCTCTTTCACAACATACGCAAAAAAAAAAAAAAAAAAACCTTCTGTACTGCTTACAACAGCATGAATGGGTAAGAACGTGTGTTCTTAAACATCCGGTGTGCTGATGCCGAGGTAAGGGGTTCAACCCCTAGACCGGACAGTTGGACTAAAATGTTGACCTCTCGTCCTTGACTTGGGGACGTAACTTACAAGTGTCTGAACTCCGAGTGGTTTCGCCTGATGGCGAGGGACACAGTTAATAGGGAAAGCTAATCCACACGCAAAATTCAGTCCCTCTACTACTAGAAGTGCCCGCTCTATAGCGAAGGGGTTTCAGACGCGGTTCGTGATCCCGCATACCAGCGATAGAAACACAGCTGCGCGCGATTTGGCAGCAGGCGGCGTTACGTTGTTTTTTACGAAATAATATAGGTGCCAGTCGTTCAGAAAGCGATAGCAAACTACTAAACGTAAACTTGCCAAAAGATCACAACAGCAAATAATAATGGTGTTGACTGCCTGTCCTGTAAAGGATGTGCAACTAACTATAACTACTAGAAGCAATATGAATGGACCACGCTTGAGTTCATAGCCAGCAAGCGCAAAAAAAAAAAAAAAATAATAAATACAAATATGGTTGCCAGTAAAGAGCGCTTGTACACTCCTGTATGTGCTTAGCGCAGTTGGTGTTATTGTTTACAACCAGTCGGCACTGGGGGGGGGGGGGGGGGATGTCAGTGTCACGCTGGCCGCCATGAATTCTCTAGATATCTCCTGGTACCAGTGTTAAGCTGGCCGCCATGACTTCTCTAGATATCTCCTGGTACCAGTGTTAAGCTGGCCGCCATGACTTCCCTAGATATCTCCTGGTACCAGTGTCACGCTGGCGGCCATGACTTCTCTAGATATCTCCTGGTACCAGTGTCACGCTGGCGGCCATGACTTCTCTAGATATCTCCTGGTACCAGTGTCACGCTGGCGGCCATGACTTCTCTAGATATCTCCTGGTACCAGTGTCACGCTGGCGGCCATGACTTCTCTAGATATCTCCTGGTACCAGTGTTAAGCTGGCCGCCATGACTTCTCTAGATATCTCCTGGTGCCAGTGTTACGCTTGCCGCCATGACTTCTCTAGATATCTCCTGGTACCAGTGTTACGCTGGCCGCCATGACTTCTCTAGATATCTCCTGGTACCAGTGTTAAGCTGGCCGCCATGACTTCTCTAGATATCTCTTGGTACCAGTGTTAAGCTGGCCGCCATGACTTCTCTAGATATCTCCTGGTACCAGTGTTAAGCTGGCCGCCATGACTTCTCTAGATATCTCCTGGTACCATTGTTAAGCTGGCCGCCATGATTTCTCTAGATATCTCCTGGTACCAGTGTTAAGCTGGCCGCCATGACTTCTCTAGATATCTCCTGGTACCAGTGTTAAGCTGGCCGCCATGACTTTTCTAGATATCTCCTGGTACCATTGTTAAGCTGGCCGCCATGACTTCTCTAGATATCTCCTGGTACCAGTGTTAAGCTGGCCGCCATGACTTCCCTAGATATTTCCTGGTACCAGTGTTAAGCTGGCCGCCATGACTTCTCTAGATATCTCCTGGTACCAGTGTTAAGCTGGCCGCCATGACTTCTCTAGATATCTCCTGGTACCAGTGTTAAGCTGGCCGCCATGACTTATCTAGATATCTCCTGGTACCACTGTCACGCTGGCGACCATGACTTCTCTAGATATCTCCTGGTACCAGTGTTACGCTTGCCGCCATGACTTCTCTAGATATCTCCTGGTACCATTGTTAAGCTGGCCGCCATGACTTCTCTAGATATCTCCTGGTACCAGTGTTAAGCTGGCCGCCATGACTTCTCTAGATATCTCCTGGTACCAGTGTTAAGCTGGCCGCCATGACTTCTCTAGATATCTCCTGGTACCAGTCTTAAGCTGGCCGCCATGACTTCTCTAGATATCTCCTGGTACCAGTGTTAAGCTGACCGCCATGACTTCTCTAGATATCTCCTGGTACCAGTGTTAAGCTGACCGCCATGACTTCTCTAGATATCTCCTGGTACCAGTGTTAAGCTGGCCGCCATGACTTCTCTAGATATCTCCTGGTACCAGTGTTACGCTTGCCGCCATGACTTCTCTAGATATCTCCTGGTACCAGTGTTACGCTTGCCGCCATGACTTCTCTAGATATCTCCTGGTACCAGTGTTAAGCTGGCCGCCATGACTTCTCTAGATATCTCCTGGTACCAGTGTTAAGCTGGCCGCCATGACTTCTCTAGATATCTCCTGGTACCAGTGTTAAGCTGGCCGCCATGACTTCTCTAGATATCTCCTGGTACCAGTGTTACGCTTGCCGCCATGACTTCTCTAGATATCTCCTGGTACCAGTGTTAAGCTGACCGCCATGACTTCTCTAGATATCTCCTGGTACCAGTGTTAAGCTGACCGCCATGACTTCTCTAGCCGCCATGACGTCTCTAGATATCTCCTGGTACCAGTGTTAAGCTGGCCGCCATGACTTCTCTAGATATCTCCTGGTACCAGTGTTAAGCTGGCCGCCATGACTTCTCTAGATATCTCCTGGTACCAGTGTTAAGCTGGCCGCCATGACTTCTCTAGATATCTCCTGGTACCAGTGACACGCTGGCCGCCAAGACTTCTCTAGATATCTCCTGGTACCAGTGTCACGCTGGCCGCCATGACTTCTCTAGATATCTCCTGGTACCAGTGTTAAGCTGGCCGCCATGACTTCTCTAGCCGCCATGACTTCTCTAGATATCTCCTGGTACCAGTGTTAAGCTGACCGCCATGACTTCTCTAGATATCTATCTCCTGGTACCACTGTCACGCTGGCGGCCATGACTTCTCTAGATATCTCCTGGTACCAGTGTTAAGCTGACCGCCATGACTTCTCTAGATATCTCCTGGTACCAGTGTTAAGCTGACCGCCATGACTTCTCTAGCCGCCATGACTTCTCTAGATATCTCCTGGTACCAGTGTTAAGCTGGCCGCCATGACTTCTCTAGATATCTCCTGGTACCAGTGTTAAGCTGGCCGCCATGACTTCTCTAGATATCTCCTGGTACCAGTGTTAAGCTGGCCGCCATGACTTCTCTAGATATCTCCTGGTACCAGTGACACGCTGGCCGCCAAGACTTCTCTAGATATCTCCTGGTACCAGTGTCACGCTGGCCGCCATGACTTCTCTAGATATCTCCTGGTACCAGTGTTAAGCTGGCCGCCATGACTTCTCTAGCCGCCATGACTTCTCTAGATATCTCCTGGTACCAGTGTTAAGCTGACCGCCATGACTTCTCTAGATATCTATCTCCTGGTACCACTGTCACGCTGGCGGCCATGACTTCTCTAGATATCTCCTGGTACCAGTGACACGCTGGCCGCCAAGACTTCTCTAGATATCTCCTGGTACCAGTGTCACGCTGGCCGCCATGACTTCTCTAGATATCTCCTGGTACCAGTGTTAAGCTGGCCGCCATGACTTCTCTAGATATCTCCTGGTACCAGTGTTAAGCTGGCCGCCATGACTTCTCTAGATATCTCCTGGTACCAGTGTTAAGCTGGCCGCCATGACTTCTCTAGATATCTCCTGGTACCAGTGTTAAACTGGCCGCCATGACTTCTCTAGATATCTCCTGGTACCAGTGTTAAGCTGGCCGCCATGACTTCTCTAGATATCTCCTGGTACCAGTGTTAAGCTGGCCGCCATGACTTCTCTAGATATCTCCTGGTACCAGTGTTAAGCTGGGTCCACTAGGCCTCCCGGGGTCACGTTTACTAATCTGCCCCGATGCAGATTGCAACCAGCCATGACGCCAGCGAGGTTCTGGAAGCAGTGCTATAAACAACATGCTCTATTACTGGCTACTGAGTGGTGTGTAGCAGCAAGCAGTGCAGGAGGAACATAAGGTCGAATATAGAATCACATGGGACAAGAGGATGATAGTCTCAACCAAATTAGGTGTGAACAGGGAGCTGCTACTAAACCAAATATTGCACTGGCACCTGGCCGTCTTCACAGACGATAATTTGTTACATTGTGCGTAAAAAAAAAAAAAAGCATAATAGCGTCTCTGTAGCAGAAAGCCATGGCTGAATCGTAGAAACATGTGTTGTCCATGCAGCATGATCCCTCTCTCGGGCTGCCTAGTTTACTCCAGAGGAAAGATAACACCAATACGCCTGGAACTAAACAAACTGCAGAAGCCGCTGGATCACAATGCCCTTACTGTCCACCTGTCGGAGCTTCCACCCTAGACCAGTTGCCGACCAAGACTTAGGAGCACGTCTGTCCTGCCATGACATTTAGTCTGTAGATTGCACATCCTAGCACTAGGATAAGTGTGGCACCATCCCAGTTACGCTCCTCCGCCCAAAGCCGTTGGCACAATGTGGGGTGCCCAGTTTCGTAATTGCCGCCCAACATTCGGCGCTAACAGAATGCAAGTAATACCGTCTACTGTTATAAGGTAGCTTATCCACATCTGACTAAGACCTGACTCTACGACATATAGTAAGTTTGAATCAATAAACAGATTGACACAGAACTGCTACTAACAGAAGCAATGTCAGCCAACTAAGATATGTGCAGTACATGCACGTTACTAGGTATGTTATAACAGTCTGTTGAGACCTGTACTAGACGGAAGGTAATGATTTCAATAGAAAGATGGCATGAACAGTCGGACTGGAAAGAGGACTGAAAAAACGTGGCGCTCATCACTATCTGGGGGGGGGGGGGGGGTTGGAAAAGAGAGAGAGAGAGAGAGAGAGAGAGAGAGAGAGAGAGAGAGAGAGAGAGAGAGAGAGAGAGAGAAACGAAATTCCATCTGTCGCTAGTTTCCCCGCCTCGTGTATTGCCTTGCCGATGGTGTCTTTGATGTATTGTATCCACCTTGCCTCTTGCCCCAGGAATCATGGCTTCCACGTGTCTATCACACTGAAGTAGAATTGGCGATGCTTAGTTACTTCCAGTGACCCAATGATTTATGTGGCTATCACACTGAATTAGAATTAGCGATGTTTAGTATCTTCCAATATAACCCTGTGATTTCTTTGGCAATTACAGTGAAGTAGAAATGGCGATGGTTGGTAACGTCAAGTAACCCAATGATTTATGTGACTATCACTGTGAACTATAATTAGCGATGTTTAGTAACTTCCAATAACTCAATGATTACGTTGGCTATCACTGTGAAGTAGAATTAGCAATGTTTAGTAATTCCAATAACCCAGTGATTTCTGTGGCTATCATAGTGAACTAGAATTAGCGATGTTGGGGGCAAAAAGAAAACCCTAACCTGCACAGTTCGCGGCGACTGCACTACCCAGGCGGCCTTAATTCCCCAGGCTCAAGACCCTCTTGCCCTACATTGCAAGGCACTATAAGACAGTAGATGACAGTGAAGTTACTTCCAATAACCCAATGATTTATGTGGCTATCACAGTGAAGTAGAATTAGCGATGTTTAATAACTTCCAGCAACAGAAAGCACACGTGTGATGACCGTCATCACTATCATGTGCCGTGCAATCATGTTTCTCCACAAGCAGATGCCTCTGTGTTTTCCGTAAGCTTGACAACTGATGGTCTGTGGACTCAGTTTTCAACTTATCTACTATTTTCACCCCCTGTCGACCATATGTCTCTAATATACTCCACGTCCTCGGTTGTCACAAATTCCGTTAGGCCTTCTCCTCTAATAATGTGACAATCATGATGGTTATCTTGTCTTCATGTAGGTAATGACATGTCTGGGTGAATTGGCTTCTTGCATTCCTTGAAGGCAAGTTTGCTGTTCATTGAAGTTCTATTATTCTACAAAGATGCCATTGCTCTGTTGCCTCAACCACTTGTCTACTCGCTGTACTCAGTGCCCGCGACCCACAGACTCAGACTAGTATGGACGGGCTGTTGAGCAAGGTGAAGGTTGTCCCTTAGCAGGTATTTACCTAGGGGTGTGCAGTGTGAGGTCTTCGTGTATTCAAGACATTATGACCAAAGGGAAAACGGAAAAGAAAGAATTGAGAACAAAGAAAAAAACGCAAGTAGACAGATAGGAAAACAGGGAATAAGACAAGGTAGGTAGCAAGGAAGGGAGAAGAACCAAAACTACAATAACATCAATCGCTCCAGAACATGTCCACGGAATCCACATAGATGGTCTCAATTTAAAAAAATGCAGTAATCCACACCCACACGACTATTTCCAGACAAGTAGCTCGCGATACTGCCTGACGGACGCAACCGATACAGGCACTTGGCTTGCTCCAGGAGTGATGTAATCCAACAGATAGAGGCACTTGGCTTGCTCCAGGGGTGATGTGATCTAATAGATACAGGCACTTGGCTTGCTTCAGGGGTGATGTGATCCAACATATAGAGGTAGTTGGCTTGCTCCAGGGGTGATGTGATCTAATAGATACAGGCACTTGGCTTGCTCCAGGGGTGATGTGATCTAAACAAATTCAGGGCTCCTTTAGTTTCCAAACATTTCTTAGTACCCATTTTAGACTTTGTGGGGGTCAATTTTCTACAAGTAGGTCTCGATGGGGATTTGAAAACATAACCGCCGTGCTGGCAAGTAAGAGTGCTATCCATACGCCTGAACGGCTCCGGGTTTATGGTAGAAAGAACTTTCGAAAGAGTGCTATATGGGTAAAGTTCTGGGAAGTACACGGCACTTGATGGTGATGTAGTATATCAGTCTGACTGTAACCACATATAGAGGCAATCTGCTAATTATATTAACACTTACATCTGTTTCATGCGCTTGGCGTGGCTGAGAGACTCATTACACTTGCGTGTAAACTTCATATCCGCTGATGGTTGGGTAGTGGGTTCAATCTGAGCGGTTAGACTTAAACATGGACTTCTGGTTCAGAAAGCAATAGCAATCTACTGAACGTAAAACTGCCTTGAAAATCAACCTGGGGTTAATCGCAACTTTCTGCAAAGGGAATGCTGCACAACAACGCCCGTCCACATACGGATGCGCATACAGTGGATACGCTACATGCTCTGAAAAGTGAGGTATTGAAACAACCAGCATACAGTCCAGACTTGGCACCATCGAACTTTCACTTGCTTGGACCCACTAAAGCACATTTGCAGGGTCTGAGGTTTGCAGATTACAACGCGGTAATGGAAGCTGTGTTCAAGACAACAACAACAACTGTGTCCTAGCAGGCTTCAACAAGCTAGTTTCCAGTCAGGCGAGCTATGTGGAGAACTAACACACACGAAATGTCTGGTTCGCATTATTGTAAAAAACAAAAAAAACAAAAAAATATATTTGCTAAACTCCTATTGCTGAATGACTTCCCGTGGTATGTTGACTCCACACGTACTGGAAATCGAAGCCACATGACCCCTGTATTGCTAGGTGCATGAACCAATCACCACACAAAACACGACAGCTCTACATGGAAACCAACTTGAGATCTACATTTTGTTGTATTTTATTTCTAACTAAATAAAGAGACGCATCGAGTACACTACTAAAACTAAACAAGACAGAAGCCACTTGAGACGGCATGTCAAGGGGAGACCTTTATTTTCAAGATCTCACAAAATATAATTACCTGATATCGATTGAAGGTTTCCTAGATCGTTTATCCTTGTTCTAGAGATGTCACACTGAGTTCAAGCGCGCTCTGGTTGTGTGCAAATGATCAGTTCCAGACTTAACCATAGTAGACCATCTAATATTAACACCATGGAGTCTATGTGGCCATGTGATTACGTCTTCTGCCTCCAGCATCGAAGGTTTTGGATTAATTCTGGTAAAGGTCGTTCGGTTCACGAGTGCAATGTTTTAGTCTTGTGGGCCATCGCCGGAGCTCGCAGTCTATAAACTCAACGATTAATAGTTAGAGATATGGTATAAATTCAACGTTAAATGGTAATGGTGTGGGTACGGCTATAAATTTAACGAGTAATCGTTAGGGATATGGTATAAATTCAACGCTACATGATAATGGTTGGGGTAGACTATACATTCAACGATTAATTGTTGACAGGACTCATTAATGTTGGGGAGAAGAGCTATAGAATGACTGAGACAAAATACTCACTGATTAATGTTTTGCCATGTACGGCCATAGACTCACTGATCTTTTGCGAGATACTATCATCTCACTGGCCGGTCTCTCTGGCCGAGGGGTTACACCACTTTCTCCGTAATCCCGTTTATCACGCAGAGTCTCGTAGCATGCGAAAACTGGAAGCGGTTCTACCCCCCTGGTGACTTGCGGGATAACTGAGCCGGCCGCTCAGAAAGCAATGGCAAACTACTGAGCGTAATCTTGCCAAGAAATCAACAGACAGCTGAAAGATGCTGCTGTTGACAGCGATGTCCTGTAAAGGATATGCGAATTAATTAATTATTACCATCTCACTGATTCATGTTTTGCATTCCATGATCATCTCATTATTAATGTTTTGCCATTTTCGACCTTCAACTCACTGGGTAACATTTTTTTTTTTTTTTGCCATGTAAGACATAGACTGACTGATTAATGTTTTGCCTTCTACGATCATCTCACGGTTTAAGATTTTTGCCATGTATGATCATTGATTAATGTTGTGCCATGTACTACCATAGACTCACTGATTAAGGTTTTTCTATGTACTACAGACTCACTGACATATCTGCGGAGTAATGGCATAGACTTCAAGATAGTTTTAGGGGAGGGAACTCAGAGAATTTACAATCTAATTTTCTGGATACGTTGTAATTTCTGGAATTGAAGGCATGCACAACCAGACACATTTTTTGGGGATAAACTTACAGATTACTTTGGGTAAGTAATGTCAAAGACAGCAAGTATTCAGTTTGGCGCATTGTAGACTCCGAGCACACCGCTACCAAAGGGATCTTTCTGCGTCTGATCACTGAAACCATGTAGCAGTCAAGCGAACCCCAAAGCATGACCTACACAACAGATCTCATGTAACCAAACTGAGAGAGGGCATCTGACCGATAGAAACCACCTTTTGAGAAAACTTCTGGGGAAATGATGAAGACCTCAAGCAAATGTCCTGTGTCCACCTGCGTGCTGGCTGACAACTGCCCATTCGTCCAGGAATCACGCCTTCGGTCAGTGTGTTTTGTTTCCCAAACCACTGTGACGTCTTATATACCCAGAGTATTTCAGTGTCTAAGACGCCATGCCATTGATGAGGCAGTCTGGATATACGTGGACACAACTATCATATATAATCAGGAATAACACCAATGTGAAGCTGACCAAGACAGCTTGAAATAACTGATAATTAAACTGTAGCTGTTTATCATCATCTACCACTTGTTGCGGTCGCTATATTCGATGTTCTTGCAAAATTTCCTTTTCTTTCCTGCTTAGTTCCACGCAGTGTGGTGCACTGTTGCTTCAGTTTGGCAGTGTGGTGTAGAGGTGCTCAATTTGTCAGTGTGGTGTATAGTTTGCATTAATGTTACGGAACAAGTTCAGCAGTCTATGATAGGAGACTAGAGCACTAATTCACTTTTCCGAGTATACAATGACATTTTCCCCCAAAGCTAACGAAAATACAATAGTAAATAAAAACTCAAAGAGAGAGTGGAAAACCTTGCACCAAACCCGGAAGAACCCTGACATCCTGCAGAGTCCAATCAATGATGTTTGTAAATCAAAAGTTTATCCGACCTGTAATCCACCAATAGTATTTTTTCAGCAAACTGTCGAGCACATTAGGGCTATTGATCGCCTGCGCGGTCATGGAATAAGTAATGAGACAAACGCCAGGAGAGACGGGCGGGGGAAACATATAGAAAGGATATTTAACACACAACTATAGAATCTTGATTCTGAAGATAATATAGATTTTCTGCCACACTACAAGAAGACACAGGTCAAATTTAGTTAACATTAGGGTTAGTGGAAGTCGGGTTAAATTAAATGTTTTGCGTATCCTTTTACAGGACTTAGCTGTCAACAGCAGCATCTTTCAGCTGTCTGTTGATCTCTTGGCAAGATTACGCTCAGTAGTTTGCCATTGCTTTCTGAGCGGCCGGCTCAGTATCCGCAAGTCACGAGCGGGGGTCGAACCACCTCAGTTCTCGCTCCGCTGCGAGACTCTGCGTGATAAACGGGATTACAGAGAGAAAGTAATGTAACCCCACAGCCAGAGAGACCGGCGGAAGTCGGGTTAGCAATACAAATACAAAAAGAGTCAATGAACGTGAACGGGGATGTTAAAAATAGTAATATACAAAACGTGCACAGTGTCGTTAACAATGGGTGAGTAGGAACAACATGGTTGGTGTGTCTTTAGTCTCTGTATCTGAGACAAGGCTCTACCTGGGACATAGAGTTATCACTGAGGACATAGACTTATCACTGACACAATCAACCCTTTATACTCCGCGCGAGCATAGGCATACGGGCGAACATTTGTAAGAAAGTCTTCATCACCTCAACAAGGGCCAAACTTGTGTTTCTCTGGCTCAAAGACCCCCTTGCCATACACCGCAAAGTACTATCTCACCTCATCTCATCTCATCAGGTTCCTCTTGTACCTTGCGGTGTCGAGGTGGAGTATAAACAGCGGGAGAGTGCCCACTTATGGGCTTCATGTATCGATATTCCCATGGATTCTGCTATTCCCTCTGTCCATCGTTTACGTGGTCGGCCTCTGCCTCTGCTTCCATCTGGTCTGTACATCATTGCTTGTTGTAGTATACTGTTAGTTGGTAATCTTCATACTAAGAAGCAAGGTACTATATTGGCAGTAAATGACAGAACGACTGCGGTTGAATGTCCACCTGTTCCTGTGTGTGGTGTTCCATCCGTCGAGCTTTCCGTTTATGTTTTTGTTTTTCCATTCGCACTTCTGTACAAGTCGGACAGCAGTAAACCCCCATCTATCGAGAGCAAGGTTAAGAAACAAGGACACATTATGGTAAACATCAATCAGAGACAGTCATCATTTGTGGTCATACCATGAGAATAGACAAGCAGGAACATATTCTGACAACCGGAAAGATTTGTGGAACGAGGGTTAGAGTAAGACAGAGACAGAAGATTGCTAACAACCTGTTATCATGGCACGGAACTGTGTCAGAACATCATCTCATACATGCTGTTCCACATCGACAGACGTGGAACGCCCCTGGTAGCTGACATAACACTTAATGGTGATATTGATACATTTTTGTAACACCCCATCACGTGTGTTTAGCTTATCTTGCATCTGATTTTGTGTATCGGATAGGAGGCCAATACCAACAGAGAAGTACAGTTGATAAACCTGCTCTCTTAGAGTACATCGAATTGTATTTGCAGCGGCAGTTATTGCTGTCTTCATAATCCGAATTGTAAAGATGGCACATTACAATCCTGTCTCCCTCCAATTTATGTTTCAATCGCATCTCTAAGATTTTCCTCGTGAAGAACTATACATTTCACATCTGTACATGTTGGCCATATTAAGTTAATGATTGCCTGTCTGATCCTTTAGTGTCTCAGCAATATCAAACAGGATTCTCCGTCGATGCCTGGAAGGTCGGTTCATAGTTCACACATAGTTCAAGTGACCAGTTCAAATCAATACATTGCTCCATTATTTTGCGTAATGTAAGTGCCTGGTAAGCGAGGCTTCTGTTTGGGCGGATGTCTGCCTGTTCGTGCCTTAGTTAGTTTTCATCTGAAAACTTCAATGAGTCCTTACACATTTAACCGAAAACTCTCTCAATACTTAATCCATACCGACTATATGCCACCATAATTCACTTAATGATATAATTGTTCATTATGTGTGTGTGTGTGTGTGTGTGTGTGTGTGTGTGTGTGTGTGTGTGTGTGTGTATCTGTATGTGTGTATGCGAGAGAGAGAGAGAGGACGTGAGACAGATAGAATGAGAGAGTGAAAGTGTGTGTGTGTGCACGCGTGCGTGCATGCGTGTGTGTGTGTGTGTGAGAAAGAGTGTGATAGAGAGAGTTTGTGAGTGTGTGTGTGAGAGAGGGATTGTGAGAGAGAGTGAGTAAGTGAATGAGTGAGTGAGGGGTGAATGAGTGAGCGAGAGAGTGAGTATGTGTGTGTGAGTGTGTGAATGAGTAATAAAGAGAGTGTGTGTGCTAGTGAGAGAGAGAGTAAAATAGTGAGTGAGTGAGTAAGTGCGCAAGGGTGAAAGAGAGTGAGTAAAACATTTAGTGATAGCATGAGGGTGTGTATCTGTCTGTGTCTGAGTGAGAGAGAGAGAGGGAGAGAGAGAGAGAGAGGGAGAGAGAGAGAGAGAGAGAGAGTAAGAGAGTGAGAGATAGAGTGAATGAAGAAGGAGAGAGTGAGTGAATGAGGGAAATAGTGAGTACGAGTGAGAGAGTGTGAGCGAGAGAGAGAGAGAGAGTGAGACAGTGGGAGAGTTTGTGTGTGTGTGTATGCGCTCATGTGTGTGAGTGTGTGTGTGTGTGTGTGTGTGTGTGTGTGTGTGTGTATGAAAGAAGGGAGAGAGAGTTGAGCGCACGCATGTCATGTAATATGTTATTCCATATTTTTGTTTATTCTCATCTTTAATATTATCAGTTTGAATGCCACTTGATTTTATTATGAACAATATGAACACATGTACTTTACTATAGATTGAATGAGAGAGTGAGTGAGTGTGAATAAGAGAGAGAGAGAGAGAGAGAGAGAGAGAGAGAGAGAGAGAGTGAATGAGAGAGTGAGCAGTGAGTGTGAGAGTGAATGTGTGTGTGTGTGTGCGTGTGTGTGTGTGTGTGCGTGTGTGTGTGTGTGTGTGTATCTCTTTGTGTGGGAGCACCACTATTTTGTACTTTAAACAATGTATATGTACAAGGTTTTCTCCATTTTTTTACATTTTTGTGAGATCCTTACGGTAATTGTCAGTGTATGTGTGTGTGAAGTTTGGGAGTTTGATCATATTAGGTTCAGTGATTATATGAGGCATGATATAAGTGTATAGATGTGAGGATGTGTGTGAGGGTGTATGTGGAGGGGATGTGTGTGTTGGGGATGTGTGTGGGAGATGAGAGTGTGGTGGGGGTATGTGTGGGCTGCGTGTGTTGGGGATGTGTGTGTGGTAGGGGTATGTGTGGGGATGTCTGTGTGGGGGATGTCTGTGGGGTTGGGTGTGTGTGTGTGTGGGTGGGGAGATTGTGTGGGTGGAGGATGTGTGTGTGGGTGGGGATATGTGTGTGAGAGTGGGGGATGTGTGTGTGGGTGGGGTTGTGTGTGGGGGTTGATGCGGAATGTGTGCGTGGTTAGGGAAGATTGTGTGGGTGGGAGATATGTGGGTGGGTGCGGGATGTATGGGTTGGCGGAGATTGGATGTGTTAACATGTGTGTATGGGTATGCGCATGTCTGTGAGTGTGTGTGTATGAAAGAAGGGGGAGAGAGAGAGTTGAACGCACGCATGTCATGTAACATGCTATTCCATATGTTTTGTGCATTCTCATCTTTCATATTATCATTTTGAATGCCACTTTATTTTATCAGGTATAATGTGAACAATCAATGAATAAATCAATCAATCAATCATGTGCCATGCCGGAAAGCGTGGGCGGTCATGACTCGCCATTTCACTTGATCACCAGAGTCGTGGATCAGCTCAGTGTTCCTGTCTCGACCATGCCATGTGGCCAAGCTATCAGGTATTTACTTCTCGGTCTTCCCCTTACTTCTCGGTCTTCCTCTCTCTCTCTTTCCTTCCGGATAGAGCGGACGTGTTTTCACAAGCTCTCCCAATTTTTATATAATTTATCAAAGTTTTGCCTATTTCAGTCGAGATGCTGTGTATATCATTGTGTTTTTTTTTTCTTTCTAAAACTGGATCTAATACTAATTAATATGTTAAGTTTATGTGACTGTTTATTTATTGAAATTAGGAATTCTTTGTGAAATTGACGGTAAGAGCATTCAATTTTGAAATATACCAATTATCGATTAACGATAACGTGTGATTTAACCAAATCAAATCAAATCAAATCAACTTTATTAGGGTCACAAATTGGGCGCGCAGTCCCGTCTTACATTCGGCCCTTCCAATCACTCGTCTTTCGTTCATCAAGAGCATTATACATTTACATAAGAAGAAAAATAAACATTGTGAAATGAATGTTGTAAACATAAACAAGGCTAAACATGGAGAAAAATGTGTACATAAAAAGTATGTGACGTAAAAGTAGTGATGCCAGCGCGTCCCACACACACACACACACACACACACACACACACACTCTCTCTCTCTCTCTCATTCACTCTCACTCTCACTCATTCACTCACACACACACACTCTCACTCATTCACTCTCCCGCTCACTCATTCACTCTCCCGTTCACTCATTCACTCTCCCGCTCACTCATTCACTCTCCCGCTCACTCATTCACTCTCCCGCTCACCCATTCACTCTCCCGCTCACTCATTCACTCTCCCGCTCACTCATTCACTCTCACGCTCACTCATTCTGTCTCTCCCGCTCACTCATTCACTCTCCTGCTCACTCATTCACTCTCCCGCTCACTCATTCACTCTCCCGTTCAATCATTCACTCTCCCGCTCACTCATTCACTCTCACGCTCACTCATTCACTCTCACGCTCACTCATTCACTGTCCCGCTCACTCATTCACTCTGCCGCTCACTCATTCACTCTCACGCTCACTCATTCACTCTCACGCTCAATCATTCACTCTCCCGCTCACTCATTCACTCTCACGCTCACTCATTCACTCTCACGCTCACTCATTCCTTCTCACGCTCACTCATTCACTCTCACTCATTCACTCTCACGCTCACTCAATCACTCTCACGCTCACTCATTCACTCTCACGCTCACTCATTCACTCTCACGCTCACTCATTCACTCTCACGCTCACTCATTCACTCTCCCGCTCAATCATTCACTCTCCCGCTCACTCATTCACTCTCACTAATTCACTCTCCCGCTCACTCATTCACTCTTCCGCTCACTCATTCTCTCTCCCGCTCACTCATTCACTCTCACGCTCACTCATTCACTCTCACGCTCACTCATTCACTCTCACTCATTCACTCTCACTCATTCACTCCCACACACAGACACTCTCACTCATTCACTCTCCAGCTCACTCATTCGCTCTCACGCTCACTCATTCACTCTCCTGCTCACTCATTCACCCTCACGCTCACTCATTCACTCTCACGCTCACTCACCATGTGACTAGCGCGTGGTAAGTCGCTAAGCACGCTTTACCAAAAGGCAGCGAACTTGTGTGTACTCCCTGCCTGTTGGAGCCGCATATATTACTAAAATGGCGTCAAACTTACGGAAATCTACTTTATCCAAGCGCCATGAAAATACAAACAAAGTCGAGACGGGGAGAAAGTTATCGACCCAACCACCTAAACGTCGAACTTCTTCAACGCCAACTTAAAACATGTAGTTTAGTGAATCTGCAGACACTGATCTCAAGCTCAAGCTGGACGAACATCACAGTTCACTAACCCAATCTGACCAGACTAACACATCACCTTTAGTCACTCTTTCCTCGGCCGAACCGCACAACCTCAATGCCTGTCGTGAACTCATCCAGGCTTCGGAGGACAGGCTAAAAACAACTTTCTTTCCAACAACACAACTACGTCATTCGCACTGCGAGCGCTAACAAGTCAAGTCGCATTATTCTGTCAAGAAGCCTGATACGCGGGAAAATGTCACGTGGAAAGCCCAACAACAAGAAACACGCTGCGGCCAAAATGTGCAGCGTGGGAGCCGACAACAAGAAGAAGAACGTGGAGAGCCCACCTCCTAGCTGCATCAAAGAGCCTGATACTACACCGATTACTGAAGCTACCACGAGGGAGAAGATCGACAGCCCAACACAGTCAAGAACCAAGACAGCAGAGAAGGAGGAGGAGAAAGACACCAGAGTTTGAAACACCGACTCAAAAACAGTCCGATGGGTTGTCAAGCGGATTCCTGTGGAGTTGGCAGATGAAGAAATCCTGAAGTAGCTACGTGAAGAGAATCTTCATATCCGATTCTTGAAGGCGGAGCCGCTCCTCACCTCCAAGATACCTACAACCTTGGCAGTAGTGACGTCGGAGAGCAGCGAGATGCCGACCACAATATCATTCAACAAGAGAATGCAGCAACCAGAGAGATTCATACCAAGAATCACGCAATGTTCCAGATGTCAGAAGGCCGACCACAGTAGAGCTACGTGTCGCAGTAAGACGGAAATATGCCGATACTGCGCCGATCACCACGCCTTCAAGGAGTGTCCGCTGGCCAAGCTGGACACGGACTTCCGAGCACCCAACAACAAAAGAAAGTGCGCCAACTGCCTGGACAAACAAGGAGCATGATACCTGGGCTGTCCGTACTTGCATAGACACAGAGACGTCTTAAAGATCGCCACCATCACAAAGACACCATTCAAGGAAGCAATGCGGAGGGGCGAGACAGCCATGGGTATAGAACAAGCTGAAAGAGATCAACTTCAAAAGCAGATAGACGAGTTGAAGAAGCAAGTCAAGGCACTGCTGACGACGACTCCGACCAGCGATAATGAGAAGCTGCTGGTCGACATGAAAGAAATCCAGCTCAACATCAAACAAGAGATCCAGCGCATGGCTGAGATGAAGAAGGAGAACGAAGAAATCCTACAAATGATCAAGACCGAAAGAGAATTGCATAGAGCTGAAATGGAATTCTTTCAAAACAATCTAACAGAAGCCACACAAGAACTCAGAGAGAAACCGCAAGAAAAAAACCAAGAGTCTGAGCATGAACCGCAAACTAAAGCCAGCAGCCCAAAAACAACACCCAAGAGGGAACTTCTATACCGTCGGATCTCTGAAGGAGGCACAGAATACCCAGTCGACAAGGAGGAACTCAAGCGCGAGAAATTCAGAAGGCGCTAGGAAGAAAAATAAAAGAAGAAGCCTAAGAAACTCCGGGGGAAACCGATGGTATATCCAGTCTTACACTACGACTGTGAGAACGACTTCGAGTAATATACAGATGACGGTAAAATCGTCCCATGGCTGACCACGGAGGAAGAAAACTTTAGGCAGCAACTTCGCAAACGCGACAGTGAAAACAGGCACAAGGAGGAAAATGAAAACGTCGAAAAGCTCCTACAGAAAATACACAAAAAAGGAGACAAAAATACCAAATAAAAAGTCCTTTTAAGGACTGCAACCAGTCAAGCCAGGAGCCTGCGCCAACAAAGAAAACAAGAGGAAACATGCACAAAGGACAGCCGCCGACCGATCCCCCAGCTGGAGTGGGATTACGAAAAGTCCTTATAAGGACTGCAGCCTGTCAAACCAGACGAGCCAGGAGCTTACTCAAACAAAGAAAACCACAAGAACAAGGATAGCCGTCGACCGATCCAACCGCTGACGTCACAGAAACAAACGCTACATAACCAGTCCGAGATAGGACTCACAAGACAAGAATTAGGGTGAATAAACTCACAAAAACCACGGACCTCAACAATAACCACAGCTCATGAAGCAGGTTAGACGAGGCCGAATTTGGAATTTTTTGTTTTTGAATCAACCAACACAACTAATATCATTGCCGTGTTTAAAGACGAAAACGCTCGCCTTCAAAAAGAAATCTGCCTCCTTAAAGAAGAGAAGGACACCTTTAAAACAATAATTCATGCCTTAAAACTAAATAGTACACAGTCATTTGACAAAAGTGCACACACAGGAAGTATCCATAGTGCTGCAGAGGTGTGTATGACCAGTGAATGTTCGTCGCAAAATGACAAACAGACAGTTTCTGCAGGCTGCAACACTACTAAATCTGTAGAACGCGCACCATTTATCCACCCCATTGATGTGCGTATCAGCAACAGGTTCCAGGCCTTAAGTGTAGACTCTCCAGCAGCAGACGAGGACTTAAAGAGCTCAGCAGCTACCACTACTGAGCATCAACAACCAGCCCAAACAAGCAACGACTATAATAAACAAAAACACATGAAAGACGACAGCGACCAGTGGCAACAAATCAAACGGACACGTGAACAGCGTGAAATAACAATAGATGACAGTGCAACTCATTTCATCATTGGAGACTCCCTGCTCAAGGGAATCTATAGTGACCGCAGGTCATCTTCTGACAGCAAAACAACCTCTATCTACCCTCTGCCAGGAGTTGACATTGACAGGCTGACCTCTACATTGCGGAAATTCAAAATGAACGTCGGAATTAGAAAAACCACAGTCCATGTTGGTGTCAACGATATTATGAACAATAAAATCATAAGCACCTTACAGCTGATCAATGAAATCTGGCAAAACGAATCCCCACCACAACAGTGGGAGGATGGTGTAATTTTCAAACTGCCAAAAAGGTGACATGTCTGATTGCAATAACTGGCGTGGTATCACCCTACTGTCAGTACCAGGAAAACTTGTTTGTAGAATGTTACTTGAGAGATTGAAAAAGTCTATAGATGAAAGGCTCAGAGAAAAATAAGCTGGCTTCAGACCAAAAAGGTCATGAATAGACCACATTTTCGTCCTTAGAATAATCATTGAAGACTCTGTAGAATTCCAGTCGAAATTAATAACCAACTTTGTCGACTTTCAAAAAGCCTTTGACAGTATCC
Source organism: Cepaea hortensis (assembly GCA_963921405.1). NCBI lineage: Eukaryota > Metazoa > Mollusca > Gastropoda > Stylommatophora > Helicidae > Cepaea > Cepaea hortensis. The sequence continues at coordinate 288,575,886 of OY992876.1, forward strand.
ACCGTCCTTCACTTTGGAATCTATTTAACATCTATGGTTTCCCTACCAAATATATCAATATCATAAATTCTTTCTACAAGGAAATACGTTGCTGCGTGAGAACAGAATCAGGCAACTCTGGCTGGTTCTCAGTGGAAACGGGAGTGACACAGTCTTGTGTGTTGTCACCGATTCTCTTTGGAATAGCTATCGATTGGGTCATGCGCAAATGCACAAACAACGCAAACCATTGGGTTGACAAAATTCTAGAAGACCTGGACTTTGCCGACGACATAGTGTTTTTAAGTTCAACACACCCAGTTGCCCAAGAGAAAATAAACCATCTCAAAAATGTTTCAGGACAAATTGGTCTCCAAATTAACACAGCAAAAACAAAAACTATTGATCTTACCAACAGTTCAGACGACACCAAATTAAACAACAATGTTCTGGAAAAAGTCAACAGCTTCACATACCTTGGAAGCAAAATGACATTTACAGGGGACTCGACGCCAGAAATATTACCTAGAATCGCAGTGGCATCTGGTGCCTTCAATAAACTGTCAAACATCAGGAAGTCGCAGACACTCAGCAAACATATGAAACTTAAAATCTTCAACTCTAGTGTGATTCCAGTGCTAACTATGGATGTTAGAGTTGGAAATCAACGGTAGATTTAGATAAAAATTTAGACAATTTTGAGAACAAATGTCTTAGAAGAATTCTACAACTCCACTGGACAGATTTCAGAACCAATACGCAAATAAGACAAGAGACTAAGCAAGATATTGTATCAAATTTTATAAGAAAACACCGTTGGAACTACATTGGCCATATACTCAGAATGGACATGACAAGACTCCCCAATCAAGCGCTCTTACGGTCACCAGTAGAGGAATGAAAACGGGGAAGAGCAAGAAAGACCCTGCGTAGAACCATCATCAGAGAAGGCTCATTCAACGGCCAAATGAACATCCAGGATCTACAACAGGTAGCAGTGAATCGCCGGACATGGAGAACCATGACTTCTGCCCTATGCGCTGCCTTAGGCTCAAGAGGATTGATTAATTGATTGATTGATCTAGGAACCGTCATCACAGCATTCGGGACATTCCCATAAGCGCTCAAGAGGAAAGACCAACTAACTAAGTAATAGCCATCTCTCAGTGTTCAGAAACACTCAATCTCTGCCCACACCGCCCTTGCATATTCCCCAGGAATAAAATGCCGTAAATAGCAACCCAAGCTCCAATCCCAATGTTTCTATTTAGGGTGCTTTGTTTCCTCCCTTGCCTGTAAAACAGTATTCCCCTATCATGTCAAAGGGGACACCGTTAAACAATATTGCGATGCCCCCGATGCCTGCTTCCAATGCAGGCAATTCCAGTAACTCTTATAGCAGTGGTCCCTCGTTGGACGGTAATCTACACTCCTATCAGTGGAACCGTCATCTATCTTCAACAGCTAATGCAGTACAATCCTGCAGCCCTGCACTAAGCTGTCATGATGTCACTCCAGCACAGACATTTTCCTACCCCTTAACTACTACTAAATAAAGTTTGAAAAACTCTGAAATTTTTCTACCACAAGCGACTTCATCTTTTCATTGTGTATTGTTCACCAACCACGATCAGTGGCTCAACAAAGGTGGCCTACATATAGGCCATCTCTACATCTATCATTTGCTCAATAAATTACCTGAGCTTTCAATAATACTGTGCAAACAGTTCTATGTGCTTTGAGTCACAGAAAGTCGACTCAACGACAAAATAACTGACTCTGAAATCTCTCTTAATGGGTTTAAAGTAATTGGAAGAGACGTAAATCAAAAATTAGAGACAGGTATTGCTGTATACATTTCCCGTAGAAGTGATCTCGAGACAGAAGAGATAGAATGTGTATGGTTAGAGGTGAAGCCATTCAGCCAGCAACCGCTTCTCATTGGATACCTATATCGGAATCCTTGTGCTGGGTACAGCTGGTATGACTGTTTCACTACAAAGATGTATAGAGTGTTTACAGCAGGTAGAGAAGTCATGATATTGGGTGACTTTAACATAGATATTACTAAATCCAACCAGACATGGGACGATATCATTCTATCTTACAATTTCAAACAACTAATAAATCGTCCCACAAGGGTTACATACACCTCCTCAACTATAATTGATCATATATATGTTACTCGTCCAGTTAATATTATCGAATGTTCTGTTCCTGTTAGTGCAGTTAGTGACCATACCCCATATGTTGTACATGGTTGAAAATTTGGTTCAAAAGTCCTAAAAATAAACATTTAAGCATCAAATTTAGAAATTTTAAAGCTCTCAACCAAAATTTATTTTTAGACGACTTAAAAAATGCATGTTTACCTACTTCCTGATCCGGATGATGCACTAGCTTACTGGACAAAGACAGTCTTCAATGTATTTGATAAACATGTGCCAGTCAATGAAGTTCGAGTCAAGAATCAACATAAATCCCTATGGGTCACTAGCGAAGTTCTCGAAATCATGAGAGAGCGAGATACAGCACATAAAAATAAAGATTTTATCAATTACCGCAGACTAAGAAATAAAGTTAAATATAAAATTCGTAGGATAAAGAAAGATCATTTCAAAAATGTGATTGTAGATAAATCAAATAACACAAATATATGGAAGGCTATTAACTCGATAATCAACAAGAAACACGACTCAGAGTCAGCAATAACAAACACTGTAACATGCGAAGATTTTAAACATTTCAATCAGAAATAGAGAATCTAAAGTCCTCAATACCAGACTCAGTATGTAATTTAAGTTCACTGTCATCATTCTATTAGATGAAGTGCTCTATAAATATTCCCCCTGAGACTCCCTTGATGATATAATGTAAACCTATTCTCATGTTTTGTGGATTATTCAAAGGCATTTTACTATGTACAACATCAGAAACTTTGGGAAATCATGAGGAATATTGGCTTTCCACCACATGTAATACAACTCATAACAATGCTCTCTTTAGACCAACAAGCAGCGGTTAGAACAGATGGCAAGACGTCCGATTGGTGTGACATCAAGTAAAGAGTCAGTCAGTGATGTGTGCTGTAACCCTATTTGTTTAACATGTTCGCCGAAACTATAATGAGAAATGTAAGCGATGATATAAACAGGAAGCTATATGATGCCCTAAATGTCGGTGGTCATGACATACCGGAGATTCGGCATGCTGATGATACAGTATTGCTATCCACAACACATACTGGTATAGAAAACCTAATAGCCTCAACCCAATTGAATAGTGAAAATCACAACTTATATCTTAACATAGCAAAAACAAAGATAATGCATACAGATAAAACTACTGTGGATAAAGAAATATATGTTAATGAGGAAAAATTGGAGGTGGTGGAATAATTTTGAATATCTTGGGTCATTGATTACCAACAACGGTGACACAATGAAAGAAATTAAACGACGACTATGAATTGCTCTTCAAAGACTAAAACAACTGAATAAATTATGGAATGGGACAGACAGAACTACAAACATTAGATTTTTAAGATCATGCATCTTTCCCATTGTAGCATACGCCTGTGAGACCTGGACACTTACTAAACAAGCTGAACAGCGCATAAATGCCTTTGAATATAAATGTTATAGACGAGTTCTAAGAATATCTTGGGTAAAGAAAAGAACAAATGCACCAATACTTCAAGAGCTGAATATTGAAGAACGTTGGCTGGTAAAGACGACACAACAAATAAAATTGAAATATTTTGTGACTTGAAACGTCACGAAAGTTTGGAGAGAACAATAATGGAGGGGTATATGCCTGGGAAGAGAGGAAGAGGAAGGCCAAAGAGAAGATGGGTGCAGGATGTGGCGAATGATCTCCAGATGGGTGTATCGGAGGCGGGACATCTTGCTTACGATCGAGAGGTTTTAAGGAAAGTTGGTATGGGCGCGAGGTTCTGCAAAGGACATGCTACTGAATGAATGAATGAACGTCCGGTGATACATGACCCGATTTTAAGGCGTCAAATTCTGTCAAAGAAAATTGTATGTTAGCCTTTCTATAATTAAACTATTTTAACACTTTGAAACTACACTACCCTACATCGGTCAGTTGGACTAAATACAATGTTGACTTCTCGTCCCTGATATGGGGACGTAAATTACAAGTACTTCAGAAGCCGGGGTGGATTCGCCTGATGGTGAGGGTTACTGGTAACAGGGAAAGCGAGTCCACACACAAAAATAATTCCAGTCCACTATAAATAGTAGCACGTTTATGGACTAAGCTTGTGGTCAAAGTGAGTGAACGCCAAAAAACAAAGCTACGCTAAATTGACTCAACCATACCACTGTAATGATTCTATGAAATACACTACTGTTTTACCGGTGCGGTCATTTCAGCTCTTCACCATGATGAACCCGTCAGAGGGTAGCGATTATCACATCATGTTCCCGCCATAGTACTTCAGTCTACTAGTTGCATAGCTTGAATTCAACTGATCTCTTCCCCCCCCCCCCCACAAGCAACTATGGCGTGTTGCATGACCAAACTTGACCATCTAAACAACTTCCAGACAGTTCCGATAAGTATCAGGTACTCATTTTATGATGGGCGGGTCTTTGGCAGAGCCGCTGTGCAGCGAAATAGAAATGTAACAATATGGATGTAACGTGGACCACTGTCTTCTTGGGAGCCGCGGTGACGTAGTGACTGGACACTGGTCAGGGCTTCCAAATGCATTTGGGCAAATTTGGATTTTAAAAACTTACCTCGGTTCCTAGGTCAACTCAACCTAGAATTGGGTACCATGAAATTTCTTGAAACGTAAACGCGGCCGATGTGAAACTGATCACAACACCCGCTGAGTGTCAAGTGGTCTATACAATTTGGGCCTTTGAACACATACCTAATCCATCTAAAGTGTGTAGACGGGGCTTGTTTACTTACGAACTAAGAGCCGTCGTAGTGTTTTTCAAAGTATTCTCTGTAGAACTAACGTAGTATTTCACACAAGCTCTGTAGAAGTATCAATGATTCTTAAAGCAACCTCTATAGAAATAATGTAATGTTTCTCAAAGTAGTCTCTACAGAACTCATGTCGTATTTCACACAACCTCTTTAGAACTAATGTAATGTTTCTCAAAGTAATTTCTATAGAACTCATGTCGTATTTCACATAAGCTCTGTAGAACTAATAACGATTTTCAAAGTAATCCTAAAGAACTAGTGCAATATTTTCAGAGAAAACTCTATACTTCTTCTTCGTTCACATCCAGACGTCAGTATGAATGAATCCAAAGAAAGCAGCAGTCAACTTAAGTTTGTTGATATCTCCATAGAGTTTGTCGTCAATTGGAGTGGGTATAGACCACAATACTTTCTCTGTTCTGCATATGTTGGAAACTCCTGCAACAAATGTCTAGCTGTCATTTTACCAGTTCCACAATCAAATTCATCAGTATCTATTGTCTTTAGTTTATAAACAAGTGGTATTTCAGTCTCTTGTATCTTGAAGTTTGAAGGTCGTAACTTGTTCTTATCGGCTGAGATGGTAATTTGCATCATCTTTCTGGTGACATGGATGCTCTAATTTCAGCTTGGCTGTATAACTGCTTCTTATAAATCTCTGGACCTAATCTAGTTTATATCTATATCCCGCTGAGGTAGTCATTCGACTTCTTTTGCTAACCTGTCGGCTTCTTTAAATCCAAGTATGCGGAAATAAGAAAGAATCCATTGTATTACAACACTTTTGGGTTTCTGCCACAGTTCACGTAGTGCTGTCCTTGGATCTACTAGTTCTGTACTGTTTCTTCTCTGACACAGTTTACGTAGTGCTGTCTTTGGATCTACTAGTTCTGTACTGTTTGTGCTTTGACACAGTTCACTTAGTGCTGTCCTTGGATCTACTAGTTCTGTACTGTTTCTTCTCTGGTACAGTTCACGTAGTGCTGTCTTTGGATCTACTAGTTCTGTACTGTTTCTTCTCTGGTACAGTTCACGTAGTGCTGTCTTTGGATCTACTAGTTCTGTACTGTTTCTTCTCTGGTACAGTTCACGTAGTGCTGTCCTTGGATCTACTAGTTCTGTACTGTTTCTTCTCTGGTACAGTTCACGTAGTGCTGTCTTTGGATCTACTAGTTCTGTACTGTTTCTTCTCTGGTACAGTTCACGTAGTGCTGTCTTTGGATCTACTAGTTCTGTACTGTTCCTTCTCTGGTACAGTTCACTTAGTGCTGTCTTTGGATCTACTAGTTCTGTACTGTTTCTTCTCTGGTACAGTTCACGTAGTGCTGTCCTTGGATCTACTAGTTCTGTACTGTTTCTTCTCTGGTACAGTTCACGTAGTGCTGTCTTTGGATCTACTAGTTCTGTACTGTTTCTTCTCTGGTACAGTTCACGTAGTGCTGTCTTTGGATCTACTAGTTCTGTACTGTTTCTTCTCTGGTACAGTTCACTTAGTGCTGTCTTTGGATCTACTAGTTCTGTACTGTTTATTCTCTGGTACAGTTCACGTAGTGCTGTCCTTGGATCTACTAGTTCTGTACTGTTTCTTCTCTGGTACAGTTCACGTAGTGCTGTCCTTTGATCTACTAGTTCTGTACTGTTTCTTCTCTGGTACAGTTCACTTAGTGCTGTCTTTGGATCTACTAGTTCTGTACTGTTTCTTCTCTGGTACAGTTCACGTAGTGCTGTCTTTGGATCTACTAGTTCTGTACTGTTTCTTCTCTTGTACAGTTCACTTAGTGCTGTCTTTAGATCTACTAGTTCTGTACTGTTTCTTCTCTGGTACAGTCCACGTAGTGCTGTCTTTGGATCTACTAGTTCTGTACTGTTTCTTCTCTGGTACAGTTCACGTAGTGCTGTCTTTGGATCTACTAGTTCTGTACTGTTTCTTCTCTGGTACAGTTCACGTAGTGCTGTCTTTGGATCTACTAGTTCTGTACTGTTTCTTCTCTGACACAGTTCACGCAGTGCTGTCTTTGGGTCTACTAGTTCTGTACTGTTTCTTCTCTGGTACAGTTCACGTAGTGCTGTCTTTGGGTCTACTAGGTCTGTACTGTTTCTTCTCTGGTACAGTTCACGTAGTGCTGTCTTTGGATCTACTAGTTCTGTACTGTTTGTGCTCTGACACAGTTCACTTAGTGCTATCTTTGGATCTACTAGTTCTGTACTGTTTATTCTCTGGTACAGTTCACGTAGTGCTGTCTTTGGGTCTACTAGTTCTGTACTGTTTCTTCTCTGGTACAGTTCACATAGTGCTGTCTTTGGATCTACTAGTTCTGTACTGTTTCTTCTCTGGTACAGTTCACGTAGTGCTGTCTTTGGATCTACTAGTTCTGTACTGTTTCTTCTCTGGTACAGTTCACGTAGTGCTGTCTTTTGGTCTACTAGTTCTGTACTGTTTCTTCTATGACACAGTTCACGTAGTGCTGTCTATGGATCTTCTAGTTCTGTACTGTTTCTTCTCTGGTACAGTTCACGTAGTGCTGTCTTTGGATCTACTAGTTCTGTACTGTTTCTTCTCTGGTACAGTTCACTTAGTGCTGTCTTTGGATCTACTAGTTCTGTACTAGTTTCTTCTCTGGTACAGTTCACGTAGTGCTGTCTTTGGATCTACTAGTTCTGTACTGTTTCTTCTCTGGTACAGTTCACGTAGTGCTGTCTTTGGATCTACTAGTTCTGTACTGTTTCTTCTCTGGTACAGTTCACGTAGTGCTGTCTTTGGAACTACTAGTTCTGTACTGTTTCTTCTCTGACACAGTTCACGTAGTGCTGTCTTTGGGTCTACTAGTTCTGTACTGTTTCTTCTCTGACACAGTTCACGTAGTGCTGTCTTTGGGTCTACTAGTTCTGTACTGTTTATTCTCTGGTACAGTTCACGTAGAGCTGTCTTTGGATCTACTAGTTCTGTACTGTTTATTCTCTGGTACAGTTCACGTAGTGCTGTCTTTGGATCTACTAGTTCTGTACTGTTTCTTCTCTGGTACAGTTCACGTAGTGCTGTCTTTGGATCTACTAGTTCTGTACTGTTTCTTCTCTGGTACAATTCACGTAGTGCTGTCCTTGGATCTAGTAGTTCTGTACTGTTTGTGCTCTGACACAGTTCACTTAGTGCTGTCCTTGGATCTACTAGTTCTGTACTGTTTCTGGTATCCAGTTTTGAAACTTCGCATCCGTGAAGATATCCCCCATATTTGATAGGCGTAATGATCTCCAGACAAAATTGTGCCATAGGTTCGCAGCGGATAAGGATCATCTCAGTACGAGTCATTGGGTGACAACAGGGGACACAGGTTGTAGAGAGGCGCTTCGTGGATAGCCCAGACCGAAGAAACGGTTGTACGAGAGGGCTCAAAATGAAAACCTTAAAAGTGTGATAGAAATTACAGTAATCTTGTAACCTGTCAATATTGTTGCTAAAGGTGTCAAAAGATTTAAGCACGTGACATCACGAGCAGAAAACACGGTGACGTCACAAGAACCGTTGAAAAATAACCGCCTCACACGCACGAAAGAAGAGCAACGTTACCCGTGTGTTTTATTTTTTTTATTTTTGTTTTTATTTTATCAGTGAGCGGGAAAGAGAGGGGGGTGAAAACTATAGACATTCATTGGTGAATGATGGTCCATTATGGTGATGCTGTCTGTCAGTCCAGCAAGTATATGAGTGAAGTATGAAGTTTCAAAAGGGCATGACTTCTATAATAGACTGTTGACTGTTTAGCACACCACATCATCCATACTATGCTACAAGTGGGTGCCACGACAGCTTACTCCAGAATTGAAACAACAACGCATTAATGCTTGTTAAGAACTTTCCCAGTGCTTTAAACCTGAAGGTGATTGTTTCCTATCAAGAATCGTTACTGGAGATCAAACCTGGGTTTGCTACCACGAGCCAGAAACGAAGAGAGCGAGCATTAAATAGCGCCATCCCCTCTCGCCCAAACCAAAGACGTTTCCCACTCAGCCATCTACAGGTAAAGTTATGCTGACTCTCTGTTTGGGATGGACGAGGCGTTATTTTAGAGCACTACATGCCAAGAGAGAAAACTACCACAAGTGATACGTATATAGATCTTATAGAGGAATCATCTATCTTCGACCCGCAATCAAATCCAAACGACGTGGACTTCTGAGTACAGGTGTCCTTTTGCAACATTATAATGTTCGACCCCATACTGCCCGTACAACGGTTGAAACCATCGAAGACCTCCACTCAGTGTGTACCACATACCCAGCACTCTCCAGACCCAGTCCCAAGTGATTTTGACATGTTTGGACAACTCAAAGAATCATTGGGAGGAAAGACTTTTCGGTCCAATGTAGACGTGGTTACACACGCAACCAAGAGAATGTTTTTTTCTACAGGACTCCAAGCATTTTATCAGTGCTGGAGGAATTGCATTGAACGCAGTGGTGAATATATCTAATTATGATACATTTATTCTTTATCTTTTTTTCCAGAATATATTCACCAAAAGCAAAAAATTAAAATCAAGGTTTTCATTTGAAGCCCTGTCATGGATGTATGCCTACTTTGCTAGATTTTTTAGATTCAGGAGAATCCCTCCATCTCCACCTTCCGTTGAGTGTTTTGTTTTTTTAACTGATCCAAGTGTATATGCACGTGAACAGGTGGTGTCTTGGAAATGCTCTTCTAATTAGTGTACTGTTGTTTTTCTTCTGTCCAATTTATTCTGAATGTTCTTTTTCTCAACGCCAGAAATATTTTCTATAACTCGGGCAGGCATTGATATCTCCAAGCTGGAAATCTGTTTCCTTTAATTATGAGTTCATCTGTTGACATGGTGAGTATTTGATCTGTCCTAATGTTACCTTTTGCAGGTTCTACAAAGCTGCTTCGCGTTAGTCCTCCCCTTTCAAAACCATTAATCCTCAGGTACATGGGTGGTCTATGGTTGTTCTTTTTTTTTTTTTATTTGTCCTGCGTGTTGATGGGCTCTGCTATCTCTTCTGTCTTGCATAAGTTGTAGACACTTGATCTTTTTCAATTCATTAATAGGTATTGTTTTCACGCCTCCGACTATGGTCCGCAATTCTTGATGTTGGACGTTGATTATTTTCTTTTTCCGGGTGTGACTTAGCTGCTGTCGCTATATAACGTGATCTTGTTCAGAGTATCTTCTATAGAACTAGTGAACTATATCTCAATGTTCGCTCTTTAGAACTAACGCCTAGTTTCTCAAAATAAGCTATGTAGAACAAGTATCCCTAGAACTGTATCCCAATAATTGCTCTTTAGAGCTCTATAGAACTAATATCTCAATCTAAGCGCTTTAGAACTAACGCCTAGTTTCTCAAAATAAGCTCTACAAAACTATAGGCAACATATTGATAAGCGTCATCTAGTGTTTCACACACACACACACAACTAAAGAATACATTTGGGACTTTTGAGCTTAAACATTACAGAAAAGTGCTTAGAATATCGTGTACCAAGATGAATAAGACAAAGAGACATTCTACACGATCTGACATGGAAGGAATTTGGCTCACAAACATGATTGTGTCTGGGAAGTTACAATGTTTCGGCCATGTCAAACGTGACAGTGCCTGGGAGAGCACAGCGAGGGAAGGCGTGGCCACTAGAACAAGAGACAATGATCGACTAGCACGAAGATAACACAGAACACTGCAGACATACTGGGTACGAAAATACAGTTAGATAGTCGCATGTCCTTTACAGGACGTCGTAGTCAAGCAAGTTTACGTTCAGTAGTTTGCCATTGCTTTCTGAACGACCGACACTCATACCACTTTTATGAAAACCAACGCAAGTCGGTCTGTTGCCAAAAAGCCCACAGAAGTGTTTCGAACGCGGTATGCTGATTACGAACTGCGTCCGTAACCTCTTCGCCACAGAGACGGCACGATAATGCATGAGAGGGGAGAACATCCAACACACAAGAAACTCTTCAGCGGCATGTGATGACAGCCACGTTCTGCAAATGACATTGTAGCTGCTGACTAACGTGACCCTATCAGGACACTAAACTAATGTATCTACTGATAATCGTGTCCCAAACAATTATACTAACCTAATGTATCTAATGATAATCGTGTCCCAAACAATTACACTAAACTAATGTATCTACTGATAAACGTGTCCCAAACAATTACACTAAACTAATGTATCTACTGATAAACGTGTCCCAAACAATTACACTAAACTAATGTATCTACTGATAAACGTGTCCCAAACAATTACACTAAACTAATGTATCTACTGATAAACGTGTCCCAAACAATTACACTAAACTAATGTATCTACTGATAAACGTGTCCCAAACAATTACACTAAACTAATGTATCTGCTGATAAACGTGTCCCAAACAATTACACTAAACTAATGTATCTACTGATAAACGTGTCCCAAACAATTACACTAAACTAATGTATCTGCTGATAAACGTGTCCCAAACAATTACACTAAACTAATGTATCTACTGATAAACGTGTCCCAAACAATTACACTAAACTAATGTATCTACTGATAAACGTGTCCCAAACAATTACACTAAACTAATGTATCTACTGATAATCGTGTCCCAAACAATTACACTAAACTAATGTATCTACTGATAAACGTGTCCCAAACAATTACACTAAACTAATGTATCT
>OY992876.1:288590013-288712513 GCA_963921405.1 Cepaea hortensis
GTAGTAGTAGTAGTAGTAGTAGTAGTAGTAGTAGTAGTAGTAGTAGTAGTAGTAGTAGTAGTAGTAGTAGTAGTAGTAGTGGTGGTGGTGGTGGTGGTGGTGGTGGTGGTGGTGGTGGTTTTCGTTGTCGTCGTCGTCGTCCTAAAAATAATCATTTTAAGGGCAATCATTACGAGAAAGCTGGCAAGTTGAAGAGACGGACTGGCATTGTCATGTGTGCCTCCACTGTGAAGATGCAGGTCATACAATGTTGGGACCCTTCAGAGCCGACTTTGAATGCGGACATGGCACCCAGTGATGCTGATTATGACACCCACACACACACACACATACATACACGCACACATACTCTCTCTCTCTCTCTCTCTCACACACACACACACACACACACACACATGTTTCTCTTATCTTATCACCCTTGGATGTTACCAAGTTATCGTCCCAGTAGTTACATAAAACCGCATGCACTTACTAGTGTATAAATATAATCATATACAAAACATTTAGCTCTAGTCCCGCAGCTCCAGTTATTCACAGACCAGAGTTCCGATTAGTTCGAATAACGTAACGATTGCATTCTCTGGAGATTTCAGACTCTATGCCCTAGGGGGGAAATAACCGCTACGAAATATCATGAGTGCACAATGGAAGTCGCCAAAGTGGAAGTCACATTTATTTAATACTAGCTGACCCGGCCCGGCTTCGCCCAGGTCCTGGCGGGGATCTATCTATCTATCTATCTATCTATCTATCTATCTATCTATCTATCTATCTATCTATCTATCTATCTATCTATCTATCTATCTATCTATATATCTATCTATCTATAGCCAGGGGACTTAACTTAAGATATAACAATGTTACTAAAAGTTATGTCCCTTGTTTTATATTTTCTTATGTTCAGTCATGTAATTACAAAATTAAATTTTAGTAAGGTAATAGCTGATAGTACACTAAAAAAACTATGACAGTTGGTTGCACTGGAATGAGAAGAAGACGTGTAGAAAATTTCATCTCAATCGGATGGACTGTTCGCGAACGCATAAAGAACGGACCCACATACATCCATACATACATACATACATCGCCTTTTATAGATATAGATATTCTGGTCAAACATAAAAAAGTACCGGAACACATCAATCGATGATTGGGGTTCATGGAGTAGCCATCAAGCTGCTTGATGCCGTCTGGCATGTTGGCGAAATGGCGACGTCCGTACTTCTATACCAGCTGGCACGGGAGATGTTAATAGTATCACACCAACCGTCTTTATCTTCCCAGAACATTTTTTCCTGGCGCACATATTTGTAAGAGTCGGTCCAACCTGGAATCATGTTTTGCCTAAACAAATCCCCACCTCGGATAGAATTTGAAACAAGAAAGACCACCCGACTTTGATTCACACACGCTCACAGTGACACTCTCAAACACGCACATACGCACACGCACACACACACACACACACACACACACACACACACACACGAGAGAGAGAGAGAGTAAAAGCCAGGAATGCTAGCCGGAGGTTATAATATACATCGCTGTGCAGATGACGTGGTACTGATGGTGGACAAATGCAAATATCTACTATTGTTAGACATTGTAGTAACAGAGAGTGCAATGAAAGGGCACTCTTTGAATATCAAGAAAATGGTAACAATAATGCTATTGAAGAAAGAAGTGACACAAAATTATGACATAGAATAGAAGCGAAAATTCTTAATCAATTTGATAATTTTAACTCCTTATGTGTAATTAAAACATCGCCGGTCTCCCTGGTGGAGGCGTTAACGTCTTTCTCCGTAATCCCGTATATTCTCGTGAGTAACGCAGCTGCGCAAGATTTGGTAGCGGATCGCGCCGTATTGGTTACTTACCGGGGTATGTGAGCCGTTTTCGAGTCATTTCACTCGATCACCAGAATCGTGGATTAGCACAGTGTTCTTGTCTCGATCATACCACGCAGCCAAGCCATTCAGGTGTTTACTTCGCTGTCTTCCCCGTGTTCTCTTCCCCTTGATCTTTCCAGGTGTAGATCTTTATATAATTCTATAGAACGTGCAATTACTGTTCTCAACATATACACAGCATTTACTATACTCTTGACCTTTTACAATCCCACATTGATTTACTCCTTTTTCATGTTGTATTTTCTTCTTAACTCTTTACGTGATAATTCTTAGTAAATCTTCGTGATGTGACTCAATATATTAAATGTACGATGTGGATTACATTCCAAGGCTCCTGATTTCTTTGGGATTGCAATAAATACAGAATTACATAATTCAGGAGGTGTATCTCCAATATCATATATTGTATTCAGCAGTCTGGTGACTTGTTCTATTCCATATTCTTCTAAAGCATTAATCATTTCTATTGTGATGTTATCTGAACCAAGGGTCTTGCCAGTGTTTATTTGGTTAAGAACATTACGAACCTTAATCTTCAAAATTAATGGTCCTTCATTATTATTACTAACATCATACTGTTCTTCTCTGGTATCATCATAAACGTTTTTCACATAATCTTTCCATACAAGTAAAATTTGATCTTTTTCTATTATGATTTTCTATCGTTTGTTTTTAGGCAGCTTAAAATAATGTATCTTTCATTAGTAAGTTCCTCAATTCTTTTGTGCATTAATGTGGTATTTTTACTGTTGTATTGTTTTTCAATTTCTATGCAATTTCTCACAAGCCATGATTCTTTTGCCTTCTTACATAATGTTCTGACTTCTCTGTGAATGTCTTTATATTTGGAAGATTTATTTTGTTGTGTCTGCTTGTTTCTTTTAGTTGTAAAATTTCTTCAGTCATCTATATCTTACGACACCTCTTTCTTTAATTTTGGAATAGTTGTTTGTGCAGCGAAACTGATTAAATTCTTAAACATTTCCCATTGATCATCGACATCTTGAAATACGATCTCGGGATCAGACAATATATCAAATCTGTTCTTTACTTCTTTGTAAAATTGTCTTGTATTTCCTTGTTATTTTTCAATGTGCACAGATCACACTTAATATTTCCTGTTGTATACTTGACTTTCTTTAACTTTACCTTCAATGTGCCTGTAATTAATCTGTGATCACTGTAGCAGTTTGCATTTGGAACTGTATTTGCGATTGTTAACGCATTTCGAAACCTTCTGCTAGATGGAATGTAATCAGTCTGGTTTCTAATTCTGTTGTCAGGACTCCTACATGTCCATAATCTTCTAGGATGTTGTTTAAACCAGGTGTTTCCTACAATCATTGCCTGCTCTTTTGCCCATTCTACAAGTCTGTATCCTCTTTCGTTTCGCTCTCCCAAACCATGGTTACCAACTGCTCATCCATCGCCTTAATTTCCTACGTTTGCATTAAAGTCATCCATTATATTTATTTCTTAATGTTTACTTTTCTTAAAAGCAGACTCCATGTCGTAGAATTCCTCTATACTATCTTTACTACATTTTCCTGTTGGGGCATATATTTGAAGGGCGTTTATGCTAAAAAGACTGTCGATTAATTTTACCAATAGAACTCTGTCTGAATCAGCCCAATATCCTTTAACAGATTTTGATGTTTGCCGATCCAAGATGATGGATTGAGACGGTGGCATGGAGGAATACCATCAGCAGAGTTGATCCAGAACACCAACGTGCGAGTTCTGAGGAGAGCCATGAACACCTACTCCAGCTCGCATGGTACTCGATGATGATGATGATGATGATGATGATGATGATGTTGATCCAAGATAATAACTACATCTCTTTGCCGTTCTTCTCCCCCTGAGTAAATAATCTTAAAATCCTCCCCTGTCTTAATCCCCGCCCCTGTCCATCTCATTTCGCACATTCTTAATATATTAATCTTATTTCTTTCTATTTCTTGTTATCATGGTATCTAATTTTCCGTCGCCGCTTTTCTTCCTGGCTGTGACCATACTGGCCGATGCCATTGTCTCGATAAAGAGATCTTCTGCCTACAGTCCCGAAACTTAAGGCCATAACCAACAACTGTTTGTCGGCTGCCCTCAAAATTGCATGCTCCACTTGCCTTCCGTGGTTTCTTGTGAATAATTTCCCAAAACGAATACGAAATAACAGCACATCCTCTCCATAAGAAAACAACAATTGCGTCCTCTGAACAAAACACCACTATGTCGTCGCCGTCTTACCGGAAATCAGAATAGGGCAAGTAAAAGCTGCATTTAAGAAAATTAAAGGTATCTTATGCGATAAATCACTATCATTGAATGTAAGAAAGAGAGTGCTGAAACGCTCTCCCCCCCCCCCCTCTCTCTCTCTCTCTCTCTCTCTCTCTCTCTCTCTCTCTATTTTCTTTCCTCTCACACATTCTTCCTCTTCTCTCTGTCTTCCTTCATCTCACCCTTCCTCTCTCTCTCTCTCCCTCTCTCTTTGCCCCTCTCTCTCTTAATTCCTCTCCGCCTTCATTCTCTCTCTTCCCCTTTCGTTCCTTTGACCCCATCTTTCTTTCTCTCTCTCTCTCTCTGTCTCTCTCCCTGTCTCTCTCTCTCTCATTCTCTCCCCCTCCCTTCCTCTCACACTTTCTTTCTCTTATCTCTGTCTTCCTTCCACACATCCTTCCGCTTCCTCTCTCTGTATTTTCCTTCCTCTTGCCCTTCCTCTCGCCCTTCCCCTATCTCTCACTCTCTCTCTCTTCTTTCCTCTAAACCTCTCTCTCTCGCTTCCTTTCTCTCACCATTCTCTCACTCTCTCTCTCTCTCTCTCTCTCTCTCTCTCTCTCTCTCTTCCTCTCTCTTTCCCCTCACCTTCTCCACCTCTCTCTTCCTTAATTTCATTCTTTCTCTTTTTATTCCCGCACCCATTCTCTCTCTCTCTATCTATCTCTCTCTCTCTCTCTCTCTCTCTCTCTCTCTCTCTCTCTCTCTCTCTCCTATACTGCCTTCCTATCGTGACCAATAGGAAATATCCAGTCGTCATTTAAACCTGTTCTATTATAAGGACTATTACACAACCTGTCTGTCTCTCCTCTATCTTTGTCTCTCCCAATGCCCCCCTCTCTCCCTCCCTCCCTCTCTGTCTCTCTCTCCACCCCCTACCCCTTTCCTTCCACTGTTGACCTTTACACAATGCCCAGCAGTAATTCAAAGCTATTCTATTATAAGAACCATTACTCAGTCCGTGGTCTGCTAGAGAGTTGCTCCCCTTTTAGCGGATGTGTCTCGCGTGTAAGAAAATGACACCTCACAGGATACTAACAGTTTCTTTAAAACTTCACACGACAGAAATAGTTATACTTTAAAACTTTTCAGGACAATAATAGTTACACTGTAAAACTGCACAGAACAGTAACAGTTACTTTACAACTGCAGAGTACAGTAACAGTTACTTTACAACTGCAGAGTACAGTAACAGTTACACTTTAAATCTGCACAGTAGAGTAAGTTACACTTTACAACGGCAAAGGACAGTAACATTTACTTTAAAACTTCACAAAAATAACAGTAACAGCGACTGTAAAACTTTACACTCCACTAATAATTACTTTAAAAATTCGCAGGGCAGTAACAGTTACGCTTTAAAACTTCACAAAACAGTAACACCTACATTTTAAACCTTCAATTTCACAATCCGGCATACCGGTTTCGAAATTAACCGAAGACTCAGAAAGCAGGTCGTTCGTCGTTCGTTTCACAACGGTATAAACGTCGATCGTTCGGAAGGCAATGACAAACTGATGGACGTAAAATTACCTAGAAAATCACAAACGGCCATTACAATGATGGAGTTTATTGCGACGTCCTGTACAGGCCGTGCATCAGACTTTAATTACCCCTCAGTGGCAATTACGTCACGTAATTATAACCTGTTTTGGTCTGTCCTCTCCCCCCCCCCCCCCATTTTATTCACCACAGCTCATGGAGTCGACAGTCTTCAAGAACATGTTTTCCCTTGTCGCGAGGCCATTCATCTCTTTGTCGTATGTGTCCAACTTTCGTTTTGTCAGATGGGATGGTGGTCATTGAGAGGAGGTTAATTAGTTGTATGGGACCGCTACAACAGGAGGTTAATTAGTTGTATGGGACCACTACAACAGGAGGTTAATTAGTTGTCTGGGACCGTTACAACAGGGAGTTAATTAGTTATGTGGGACGTATAGAACAGATGATTAATTCGGTGTGTGGGACAGCTGGAACGGGGGTTAATTAATGTGGGACAGCTATATCAGGGGGTTAATTAGTTTGTGTGGGTGTCACATAATGGTCCAACATGATTTAACCAGGGATGAGAATAAAGGGCGATCTGAATTAGCGGATGTTCGAGGCCAAAGGTTGTTTCAACTAATCCAGGAAATGTAACTGCACGTGTTTGCATCTGGTCGACGGATCGGGAACACTCAGTGGTGAGGGAGACGGGTCCCGGCATCGCTTTGACAGTTTGTCAACATTTGAATACAGATGGAACCCGTGGGATCTTGGTGGCAATCGGATGTCGTCCATCACATGTCGGGCAAAATTAACAGTTGCAGATGTGTAGGGAAAGTGAGTGCGCTGAATCATACATCGCTTTGACAGTTCATATACAAGTTGGATTGAGAGCGGAAGTACTCAGCACGGAAGATAACAGTACATCTGTCAATTTATAGTTTCCGGAACATCAAGAAGATTGGCAGCTTGTTGGGGAAAACTGTTGTTGGGATCATACAGTAACTCGTTAGTTTGTTGGGGGAGTCAAAACAAGTGATGACAACTTTGACAGTGACTAGGCAAGGGAAAATCGATTCTTGACAATGGATGATTGCCCAAATAACACCTGCAGGAAACAACCATGTCACGTGACCAATTTTAGAGGTTTGGCCAAAAACCATGATTGGAGATGGGGAGTTGAACGCAAACCTTGGATTGTAGAAGACGTGCTTCGGCACTGTGGTTCTGATGGGAAAACGTCTACCGTGTGCGAATTAGTGATTTAATTTTACACATGCCTGTCATGGCAAGAGTGGATGTAATTTGATCTAACTGCAGTGTTGCCTAAGGTAGAACCTATTATAATTAGTTCTAATTAATATAGGCTGTAGCCTTGTTAAAACTAAAGTGTGATGATTAGCACTGTTAGTGGAAAACTAGCTAGAGTAGGGAAGTGATACTTGGCTCTGTTAGTTGAAAATAGATTAGTGAAGTGTGGATAAGCTTTACTAGTTGAGAATTAAGTAATGAGGGATAATTGGGATATTCCCGTAGTGTCCCTGGTGGGCGGGGTTCCGCATTCTGTTTGTTGATTTTTTTTTCTTGTCTTGGCCTGATGATAACATATGTGTTCAGTCATCTGTCCATGACAGTATGTTCATTATATTTTCTGAGCGAGGCCGATGGCCCACGATCATCTAATAGAGATCAGTGACGGGGAGACTATCACCGGTTATATGATTTATTTCACAGGTTCCTCTGGTTGGAATGAAGAACACGGAACCCAGAGAAAATCCGATCCCGGATAAAGTTTGGCGCAGGAAGATTGGCCAGCAACTTTACAACAGAGCTTATGCTAGAGGAAGATGATCAACATTGCTCAGTGGAGCTGTATGGTATATGTATCCTACCGGATAAATACCGAATGAGTTTAGGTCATACCAGTTTTAACACACCAGTAGTGATGGATATTCAGTTCACTTATGACTAGAACAAAAATAAAGGACTCTATTGGAGTATAGACAATAACTGTTTAATAGTGAGAACTAGTGAACATTTATCAAGAGACAAAAAGTCTTGTTCATAGGACAGTGTTCCAGGTTTGTTTCACCGTGCCGGAATTATGAAGCCGGAGTTTCTATAAACTATTAGGAACAGTTGTGTTAGGAACAATAATAGTATTTTCCACGGATTATATATTTACATGAGATTCAGATCTCATGGTCATCAGAGTTCCTGGAGGAGGACATGTCTGGAGAGAAGGATACGACTTCGGTGAGGTTTATCGTACTGACTCGAATGATGTCGTGTAATCCTTGCCATGATGTGTACACTATGATCCTGAACTTTGAGGGCTGACACATACATTTATGTTATAATACACGACACACATTGTCTTCGCATACACGTCTCATATACGTTACACTTTTCTTTTAATGAATTAATCTTTATTAATTTTTAGAAGCAAGAGTTGTTGAGTATGTTGCGTTGGGGAAGTATGAGAGGGGGCATAGTACGACAGTGAGAGAGTGATAGGAAAAGGTTTCCATAGGCTGATGGAGTGTGTTGGACGGAAGCCGGTGGATTCTCCAGGATATTGATAAGGGAAAAAATATTATAATGTGGGTGTTGACTCTCTTCACTCCAGGGACGACACTTTAAAGGAGGACACGACAGTGGGACAACTAGAACAAGGGGTTAATTAGCTGTGCGGGACAGCTAGAACAAGGAGTTAATTATCTGTGTGGGACAGCTAAAACAAGGAGTTACTTAGCTATGTGGGACAGCTAGAACAGGGGGCTAATTAGTTGTGTGGGAAAGCTAAAACAGGGGGTTAATTTGTTGTGTGGGACAGATAGAAAAGGGGGATTTTTCTTCCGGTCAAGATGGCGGTGGGCGGTTGTGCTGTTTGTAATCGTCGCTTTGTTTCGCGCAGGAGATGGATATTTTCATCTCCTGCGTATAAAATGTGTGCCAGGATGTGAAACCAGGAGTTTCTTCTCAAGATCTGCGCTGATGCAACGGAGTTCGTGCATGTAGATTATCGTAGAGTATGTGTTCTGTGGTGTTTGGTCTATTCAACATTGCGGAACAATTGGTGTTTTTCGTAGCGACGGCATTCAACAAAACAAGACGACGCGGCAGCGTGGTAGGCGCAAGCGACATGGAATGCGTGGTGGGTTGAGGCGTTTTAGACTTAAGTGTGACCGTCTGGGCCTCAGGTATACCCGTATTGTATACTGGAACTGTACCAGCGTAAAACAACGGGGTCCTATTCTAGAAAACCTGGTATTTAGGAACGACATTGTTGCGATACAGGAGACGAGACTGGGTGATCAGTTACTCCAAAATAGCTGGCTTCCAATGTTTCTACAACAGGTAACATCTAGGAATGGCGATTCTCATTCGCGAGAGTTTGGTGGCTTCAGAGCTAGACATGTCCAGTTGGGACAATGACGACATACAAATACAAGCGGTTAGAGTTCAATCCGGTCTACCATTCGTGTTGGTTAATGTTTATGCCCGTAACGCGAGTATGAACTCCCAGAAGTGGCAGTGCTTAAGTGACATAATAGGTCACGAGAGAAATGTTATTTTCTGTGGCGATTTCCACGCTAAAGGCAGATCATGGGGAAATATTTCCTCCAACGGTCAGGGGGAGGATCTCAAGACTGCACTTAAAACCATTGACCTAGTTTGTATCACCGGTGGCTGTGTCACCAGGACAGCAAGCCGCCCAGGTGATGAGGACAGTGCTATTGAACTGGCGCTGGTTTCTCCTTCACTCACTACAGTGTGTAGATGGGGTGTCCTAGGGTATCACGACAGCGACCACCACCCTTGCAGCATACTGGTTGAGAAAGGCAGAACCAGACAGCACAAGTCAACGGTCAATCCTTTCCATTATGACAATACAGGGCAAGATGTGGTGAATGTAATAAGGCCCGAGAAGCGCAGAAAGCTTCAGGGCAGGAAAGAAAGCTGGGAGCAGCCACCTTGGTGGTATTGTGAGATCAAGAAGGCCTGGATGGATAAGCTTAAAAAAGTCGCTTAAAAGTTGACAGGGTCGACTTCATTGCACCGGGTTTTATCCTATATGGCTCGGTCTCTTTCCGCAGCGCGGAAAGCGTCGCACAAAGCACGAACTCCGTAGCTTTTAGCGACGACCCACAGGAGTCTCCGAAATATTTTAACTCGTAAACCGAAGGGTGCGGCCCGGAATCGAACCCACAACCTTCGGAGCACAAGTCAAACGGCTTGACCACTTAGCCACAGCGTAGTTCTGTAAGGAAATGGCAAACCGCCAAGAAGAACAAAGTTGCCCAGCCCAGTCCCTGCATGTACATAGAAAGAGAGATGCGCGCAAAAGTAAGCTTTTTCAAAAGACTGGTTAAGGTGGTTAAAAGTGAAAAATGGGCAGAGTTGTGTCAAAGAGTAAGCACAGACAAGTCACTGAAATTGTTCTGGCGACTACATAAAAGCATGAGCGGGGTAGTCAAGAATAAGAGAATTTCTGACTTCCAAGGTGCTGACCTCATCTGGCAGAGGACTGACCAGAACAAAGGCAAAGCCCTATTCGAACGATATCTAGAGCAGAGCAACCAGACAGACATGAGAGGCCGAAATCTTGTCAAGGAGGTCACTTCAGACAGGTGCAAGGCCCCGAACATTTCGGATGAAGACACAGTCACAGTGAAAGAAATCAGAGCTGTGCTTCGACGATAAAAAAAACTGCGGTCCAGGGCCAGATGGCCCTAGAATACGACGACATCAGTAGGTGTACCAACAACGAGCTAGAAAAACTAGCAGACATATACAACAACAGTATAGCGAGTGCTAGCATCAAGGAGGAGTAGTTACACAGCTATCTGGTTCCCTTGCCGAAGCCTGGCAAATACCACACAACAATTCAGGGATATCGAGTAATAACCATGCAGAATACAATAGGCAAGCTGCTGGAGAAGTTAATTGCCAGAAAAATATCAAGTCAGCTAGAGAGACAAGGTGTTTTCCCACCTACCCTGGGAGGGTACCGTCCAAAAAGAGAAACCTGGACCAATGCAGCAGTTTTTGCCCATGACGTCTATGAAGGTTTCCACTCAAGCGTTGAAACTTTTGCGGCAGCGATTGATCTTGAGGACGCGTACAACAGAGTACCAATGGATGTTTTAATGCTTCAGCTTCTTGAACTCAAGATAAGTCCATTCCTCCTGAGTTGGATCGCTGCAGCCCTCTTCCAACGGAAAGTAGTTTTTAGATGTGGCAGTTGGACTTCAGAACCAACAACAATATATCCTGGCCTACCACAGGGATCACCATTATCTCCAGTGCTGTTCAACGTCTACACTGTGAGAATCACCAGCGAGCAGATCACGGGACCAGGGAGGACATTGTCATATGCGGATGATGTTTAAGTGTATCGTCATGGTAAGGATAGAGATCAGGTTGCTGCGGAACTACAAACCGAACTAAATCGCATAAGTACTTGGTGTATTGAAGCTGGGGCAATGGTCATCCCAACAAAGGCAACAGTGACATGGTTCTCTTTGAATAATCATATTGTCAACACTCCAACACCAACTGTAAAGCTGTGTTCAGAGACTGTGGACAGAACGCAGGCAATGAACTACCTGGGGATACGTTTTGATCGAAGCCTTCCTTATATCGAGCACATAGACCAGGTGATAACAAAGGCCTAGCGGGGTTTGGCTGCGATGCGGGTGATGGCGGCAGCAAACTCTGAGCAGCGCCATCTATGTCTTCTGTACGAAGGGCTGGTCATGTCTGTTTTTGAGTATGCGATGGCTATCCTGACTCTCAGCCGTAAGCAGATAGAAAGGATGGAAAGGATACAGAACGAAGCCATGCGCATTATTCTTGGATGTACAAGAGATATAGCATGCAGGGCGATGCGCTACCTTCTTGATTTTCCAACCATTGAAGACAGAATACAAATTTGCAGAGCACGTGCTTACCTCAGGGTTAACGCAAACACACAACATCCTCTGCATAGTGAAATTAGGAAGGTGAAGTGCAGTAGGTTAAAAAGAGGAAGGTCGTGGATGGGTCAAGCCGAGGACATTCTTCAACAGGTATATTCACTTAAGGACTTAGAACCTGGCGAGGAGTGGGTACAAGTGCCAACAGATTTCTGTACGTATCTTTCAGTCTGTATCCAACTTGACAGAAAATGCAGACAAGGAAATCCGGCTGCTGTGGAGGCGGAAGTACAAGCTTTGATTTTCAAGAATTCGTTAGACGGTGATGCTGTCATATACACAGATGGGTCGGTCGTCCGACATGTGAGAAGCTCATGGGCTTTTACGGCGCAGGCCAGAGGGAGAATTGTGAAGGAGGACTCTGGAGCTTTTGCTGAGACCACAAATAGCCAGACTATGGAAGTCATGGCAGTAAGTAAAGCAATAACATGGCTCGAGAGACAGACATTTACTAGGGCATGTTTCCTTAGCGACTCAATGAGTATGCTCAAGAGGATAGAGATGGGATGGATCCGAAGAGAGTGGTTGCTGTCTCTGGAGCGGTCTCGGCTGGCTAAGATTAGTTTCATCTTTGTGCTAGGGCATGCGGGAGTACAAGGAAATGAGCGGGCTGACGAGCTCGCAGGTACGGCTACTGTGGAGGGCGGACGCGTTATGGACCAGGCTGACATTCTGAATGCTCTACGAGAAGTAAGACTGTTGCGAGAACCAAGCGATGACTGTGAATCTACAACCATGGTCAGACTGCGAGAACTGCAAATTAAAAGAGGTGTTGCCAAACAAGAACACTATGCAGGAAGCCAAAGAAGATTGATTAAACAACACAGAACTGGTGTCGTGAGCTGCTACACGCTGCGGGATTTGCTGAGGAGGGGATCCGAGCACTTATGGACTGAATTGTTCTATGTGCAATGAGGATGATCTGTCGACTAACTAACTAACTAACTAACTAAGATAGAACAGGGGGTTAATTAGTTGTGTGGGCAGCTAAAACAAGGGGTTAATTTGTTGTGTGGGACAGATAGAACAGGGGATTAGTTAGTTGTGTGGGACAGCTAAAACAGGGGGTTAATTAGCTGTGTGGAACAACTGGAACGGGGGTTAATTAGGTGTGTGGGACAGCTAGAACAAGGGGTGTATTAGTTGTGTAGGACAGATAGAACACTGGATTAATTAGTTGTTTGGGACAGCTACAAAAGGGGCTTCATTATTTGTGTGGGACAGCTGGAACAGGGGGTTAATTAGCTGTGTGGGACAGCTAGAACTTGGAGTTACTTAGTTATGTGGGACAGCTAGAACAGGGGGCTAATTAGTTGTGTGGGAAAGCTAAAACAGGGGGTTAATTTGTTGTGTGGGACAGATAGAAAAGGGGGATTTTTCTTCCGGTCAAGATGGCGGTGGGCGGTTGTGCTGTTTGTAATCGTCGCTTTTTTTCGCGCAGGAGATGGATATTTTCATCTCCTGCGTATAAAATGTGTGCCAGGATGTGAAACCAGGAGTTTCTTCTCAAGATCTGCGCTGATGCAACGGAGTTCGTGCATGTAGATTATCGTAGAGTATGTGTTCTGTGGTGTTTGGTCTATTCAACATTGCGGAACAATTGGTGTTTTTCGTAGCGACGGCATTCAACAAAACAAGACGACGCGGCAGCGTGGTAGGCGCAAGCGACATGGAATGCGTGGTGGGTTGAGGCGTTTTAGACTTAAGTGTGACCGTCTGGGCCTCAGGTATACCCGTATTGTATACTGGAACTGTACCAGCGTAAAACAACGGGGTCCTATTCTAGAAAACCTGGTATTTAGGAACGACATTGTTGCGATACAGGAGACGAGACTGGGTGATCAGTTACTCCAAAATAGCTGGCTTCCAATGTTTCTACAACAGGTAACATCTAGGAATGGCGATTCTCATTCGCGAGAGTTTGGTGGCTTCAGAGCTAGACATGTCTAGTTGGGACAATGACGACATACAAATACAAGCGGTTAGAGTTCAATTCGGTCTACCATTCGTGTTGGTTAATGTTTATGCCCGTAACGCGAGTATGAACTCCCAGAAGTGGCAGTGCTTAAGTGACATAATAGGTCACGAGAGAAATGTTATTTTCTGTGGCGATTTCCACGCTAAAGGCAGATCATGGGGAAATATTTCCTCCAACGGTCAGGGGGAGGATCTCAAGACTGCACTTAAAACCATTGACCTAGTTTTTATCACCGGTGGCTGTGTCACCAGGACAGCAAGCCGCCCAGGTGATGAGGACAGTGCTATTGAACTGGCGCTGGTTTCTCCTTCACTCACTACAGTGTGTAGATGGGGTGTCCTAGGGTATCACGACAGCGACCACCACCCTTGCAGCATACTGGTTGAGAAAGGCAGAACCAGACAGCACAAGTCAACGGTCAATCCTTTCCATTATGACAATACAGGGCAAGATGTGGTGAATGTAATAAGGCGCGAGAAGCGCAGAAAGCTTCAGGGCAGGAAAGAAAGCTGGGAGCAGCCACCTTGGTGGTATTGTGAGATCAAGAAGGCCTGGATGGATAAGCTTAAAAAAGTCGCTTAAAAGTTGACAGGGTCGACTTCATTGCACCGGGTTTTATCCTATATGGCTCGGTCTCTTTCCGCAGCGCGGAAAGCGTCGCACAAAGCACGAACTCCGTAGCTTTTAGCGACGACCCACAGGAGTCTCCGAAATATTTTAACTCGTAAACCGAAGGGTGCGGCCCGGAATCGAACCCACAACCTTCGGAGCACAAGTCAAACGGCTTGACCACTTAGCCACAGCGTAGTTCTGTAAGGAAATGGCAAACCGCCAAGAAGAACAAAGTTGCCCAGCCCAGTCCCTGCATGTACATAGAAAGAGAGATGCGCGCAAAAGTAAGCTTTTTCAAAAGACTGGTTAAGGTGGTTAAAAGTGAAAAATGGGCAGAGTTGTGTCAAAGAGTAAGCACAGACAAGTCACTGAAATTGTTCTGGCGACTACATAAAAGCATGAGCGGGGTAGTCAAGAATAAGAGAATTTCTGACTTCCAAGGTGCTGACCTCATCTGGCAGAGGACTGACCAGAACAAAGGCAAAGCCCTATTCGAACGATATCTAGAGCAGAGCAACCAGACAGACATGAGAGGCCGAAATCTTGTCAAGGAGATCACTTCAGACAGGTGCAAGGCCCCGAACATTTCGGATGAAGACACAGTCACAGTGAAAGAAATCAGAGCTGTGCTTCGACGATAAAAAAAACTGCGGTCCAGGGCCAGATGGCCCTAGAATACGACGACATCAGTAGGTGTACCAACAACGAGCTAGAAAAACTAGCAGACATATACAACAACAGTATAGCGAGTGCTAGCATCAAGGAGGAGTAGTTACACAGCTATCTGGTTCCCTTGCCGAAGCCTGGCAAATACCACACAACAATTCAGGGATATCGAGTAATAACCATGCAGAATACAATAGGCAAGCTGCTGGAGAAGTTAATTGCCAGAAAAATATCAAGTCAGCTAGAGAGACAAGGTGTTTTCCCACCTACCCTGGGAGGGTACCGTCCAAAAAGAGAAACCTGGACCAATGCAGCAGTTTTTGCCCATGACGTCTATGAAGGTTTCCACTCAAGCGTTGAAACTTTTGCGGCAGCGATTGATCTTGAGGACGCGTACAACAGAGTACCAATGGATGTTTTAATGCTTCAGCTTCTTGAACTCAAGATAAGTCCATTCCTCCTGAGTTGGATCGCTGCAGCCCTCTTCCAACGGAAAGTAGTTTTTAGATGTGGCAGTTGGACTTCAGAACCAACAACAATATATCCTGGCCTACCACAGGGATCACCATTATCTCCAGTGCTGTTCAACGCCTACACTGTGAGAATCACCAGCGAGCAGATCACGGGACCAGGGAGGACATTGTCATATGCGGATGATGTTTAAGTGTATCGTCATGGTAAGGATAGAGATCAGGTTGCTGCGGAACTACAAACCGAACTAAATCGCATAAGTACTTGGTGTATTGAAGCTGGGGCAATGGTCATCCCAACAAAGGCAACAGTGACATGGTTCTCTTTGAATAATCATATTGTCAACACTCCAACACCAACTGTAAAGCTGTGTTCAGAGACTGTGGACAGAACGCAGGCAATGAACTACCTGGGGATACGTTTTGATCGAAGCCTTCCTTATATCGAGCACATAGACCAGGTGATAACAAAGGCCAAGCGGGGTTTGGCTGCGATGCGGGTGATGGCGGCAGCAAACTCTGAGCAGCGCCATCTATGTCTTCTGTACGAAGGGCTGGTCATGTCTGTTTTTGAGTATGCGATGGCTATCCTGACTCTCAGCCGTAAGCAGATAGAAAGGATGGAAAGGATACAGAACGAAGCCATGCGCATTATTCTTGGATGTACAAGAGATATAGCATGCAGGGCGATGCGCTACCTTCTTGATTTTCCAATCATTGAAGACAGAATACAAATTTGCAGAGCACGTGCTTACCTCAGGGTTAACGCAAACACACAACATCCTCTGCATAGTGAAATTAGGAAGGTGAAGTGCAGTAGGTTAAAAAGAGGAAGGTCGTGAATGGGTCAAGCCGAGGACATTCTTCAACAGGTATATTCACTTAAGGACTTAGAACCTGGCGAGGAGTGGGTACAAGTGCCAACAGATTTCTGTACGTATCTTTCAGTCTGTATCCAACTTGACAGAAAATGCAGACAAGGAAATCCGGCTGCTGTGGAGGCGGAAGTACAAGCTTTGATTTTCAAGAATTCGTTAGACGGTGATGCTGTCATATACACAGATGGGTCGGTCGTCCGACATGTGAGAAGCTCATGGGCTTTTACGGCGCAGGCCAGAGGGAGAATTGTGAAGGAGGACTCTGGAGCTTTTGCTGAGACCACAAATAGCCAGACTATGGAAGTCATGGCAGTAAGTAAAGCAATAACATGGCTCGAGAGACAGACATTTACTAGGGCATGTTTCCTTAGCGACTCAACGAGTATGCTCAAGAGGATAGAGATGGGATGGATCCGAAGAGAGTGGTTGCTGTCTCTGGAGCGGTCTCGGCTGGCTAAGATTAGTTTCATCTTTGTGCTAGGGCATGCGGGAGTACAAGGAAATGAGCGGGCTGACGAGCTCGCAGGTACGGCTACTGTGGAGGGCGGACGCGTTATGGACCAGGCTGACATTCTGAATGCTCTACGAGAAGTAAGACTGTTGCGAGAACCAAGCGATGACTGTGAATCTACAACCATGGTCAGACTGCGAGAACTGCAAATTAAAAGAGGTGTTGCCAAACAAGAACACTACGCAGGAAGCCAAAGAAGATTGATTAAACAACACAGAACTGGTGTCGTGAGCTGCTACACGCTGCGGGATTTGCTGAGGAGGGGATCCGAGCACTTATGGACTGAATTGTTCTATGTGCAATGAGGATGATCTGTCGACTAACTAACTAACTAACTAACTAAGATAGAACAGGGGGTTAATTAGTTGTGTGGGCAGCTAAAACAAGGGGTTAATTTGTTGTGTGGGACAGATAGAACAGGGGATTAGTTAGTTGTGTGGGACAGCTAAAACAGGGGGTTAATTAGCTGTGTGGAACAACTGGAACGGGGGTTAATTAGGTGTGTGGGACAGCTAGAACAAGGGGTGTATTAGTTGTGTAGGACAGATAGAACACTGGATTAATTAGTTGTTTGGGACAGCTACAAAAGGGGCTTCATTATTTGTGTGGGACAGCTGGAACAGGGGGTTAATTAGCTGTGTGGGACAGCTAGAACTTGGAGTTACTTAGTTATGTGGGACGGATAGAACAGGGGGTTAATTAGTTGTTTGGGACAGTTAGAATAGGGGTTTAATTAGTTATGTGTGAAAGCTAGAACAGGGGTTAATTAGTTGTGTGGGACAGCTAAAACAGGAGGTTAATTAGTTGTTTGGGACAGCTAGAACATTGGGTTAATTAGTTGTGTGCCACAGCATCAAAAGGAGCTTAATTAGTTGTGTGGGACAGCTAGAACAGGGGGTTATTAGTTGTGTAGGATAGCTACAAAAGGGGTTTAATTATTTGTGTGGGATAGCTAAAACAAGGGGTTAGAACAAGGAGTTACTTAGTTTTGTGGGACCGATAGAACAGGGGGTTAATTAGCTGTGTGGGACAGTTAGAACAGGGAGTTACTTAGTTATGTGGGACAGCAAAAACAGGGGGTTATTAGTAGTGTAGGATAGCTACAAAAGGGGTTTAATTATTTGTGTGGGATAGCTAAAACAAGGGGTTAATTAGTTGTGTAAGACAAATCAAATCAAATCAAATCAACTTTATTTTAAAAGGGTCACAAATTGGGCACGCAGGCCCGTCTTACATTCGGCCCTTTCAATCACTGGTCTTTCGTTCATCAAGAGCATTATATATTTACATAAGAAGAAAAATAAACATTGTGAAATGAATGTAGTGAACATAAACAAGGCACATTACCATGTTATGAGGCCCATCTCCCACCTACCCATACATCACCCGACCCACACACAACCCCACCTACCCATACACACACACACACAGGGACACATACATATCCCACCAACCGACCCATCCCCCTCCCGCACATCTCCCACCCACACACACTGCCCTCACCTGCTCCCCCAACCAAAACACACTTGCCACCCACAAACATCCCCCACCAACCCACACATCCCACGCCCACCCTCATACACATCCTAACCCTCACATCCTCTCCCCACCCACACCTCCAACCACCCACCCCCACCCATACCTCCATAGACCACATATTCCCCACCCACGCACACACATCCCCCTAGAACCCCCCTAGACAGCTAGAACAAGGGGTTAATAAGCTGTGTAGGACAGCTAGAACAGGGGGTTAATTATCTGTGTGGGACAGCTAGAACAGGGAGTTACTTAGCTATGTAGTACAGATAGAATAGGAGGTTAATTATCTGTGTGGGACAGCTAGAACAAGGGGTTAATTAGCCATATTGTACAGCTAGAACAGGGGGTTAATAAGCTGTGTGGGACAGCTAGAAGATGGGGTTAATTATCTGTGTGGGACAGCAAGAAAAGTGGGGATAATTAGTTGTGTGGGACAACTAGAACAGGGGGTTAATTAGTTATGTGGAACAGTTGGAACAGGGGGTTAATTTGTTGTGTGGGACAGCTAGAACAGGGGGTTAATTAGTTGTTTGGGACAGCTAGAACAGGGGTTAATTAGTTGTGTGGGACAGCTAGAACAGGGGGTTAATTAGTTGTTTGGGACAGCTAGAACAGGGGTTAATTAGGTGTGTGGGACAGCTAGATCAAGGGGTGTATTAGTTGTTTGGGACATCCAGAACATTGGATTAATTAGTTGCGTGGGATAGCTACGAAAGGAGCTTCATTATTTGTGTGGGACAGCTGGAACAGGGGGTTAATTAGTTGTGTGGGACAGCTAGAACAGGGAGTTACTTAGTTATGTGGGACGGATAGAACAGGGGGTA
The DNA here is from genome assembly GCA_963921405.1 of Cepaea hortensis. Lineage (NCBI taxonomy): Eukaryota > Metazoa > Mollusca > Gastropoda > Stylommatophora > Helicidae > Cepaea > Cepaea hortensis. The sequence goes on from OY992876.1 coordinate 288,609,148, forward strand.
AATAGTAGTGTGGGGCAGCTAAAACAGGGACTTTATTAGCTGTGTGGGACAACTATAACAGGGGTTTAGTTAGTTGTGTGGGACAGCTAAAACAGGAGGTTAATTAGTTGTGTGGGGCAGTTAAAACAGGGAGTTAATTAGGTGTCTGGGACAGCTAAAATAGGTGGTTAATTAGTTGTGTGGGACAGCTAAAACAGGGAGGTAATTAGTTGTGTGGGAAAGCTAAAACAGGGAGTTAATTAGTTGTGTGGGACAGCTAAAACAGGGAGTCAGTTAGTTGTGTGGGACAGCTAAAACAGGGAGTTAATTAGTTGTGTGGGACAGCTAAAAAAGGTAGTTAATTAGTTGTGTGGGACAGCTAAAACAGATGGTTAATTAGTTGTGTGGGACAGCTAAAACAGGGAGTTAATTAGCTGTGTGGGACAGCTAAAACAGGGAGTTAATTAGTTGTGTGGGACAGCTAAAACAAGGGTTTAATTAGTTGTGTGGGACAAATTACCATGTTATGAGGCCCATCTCCCACCTACCCATACATCACCCGACCCACACACAACCCCACCTACCCATACACACACACACACACACACAGGGACACATACATATCCCACCAACCGACCCATCCCCCTCCCGCACATCCCCCACCCACACACACTGCCCTCACCTGCTCCCCCAACCAAAACACACTTGCCACCCACAAACATCCCCCACCAACCCACACATCCCACGCCCACCCTCATACACATCCTAACCCTCACATCCTCTCCCCACCCACACCTCCAACCACCCACCCCCACCCATACCTCCATAGACCACATATTCCCCACCCACGCACACACTTCCCCCTAGAACCCCCCTAAACAGCTAGAACAAAGGGTTAATAAGCTGTGTAGGACAGCTAGAACAGGGGGTTAATTATCTGTGTGGGACAGCTAGAACAATAAGTTACTTAGCTATGTGGTACAGATAGAATAGGAGGTTAATTATCTGTGTGGGACAGCTAGAACAAGGGGTTAATTAGCCATATTGTACAGCTAGAACAGGGGGTTAATAAGCTGTGTGGGACAGCTAGAAGAGGGGGTTAATTATCTTTGTGGGACAGCAAGAAAAGTGGGGATAATTAGTTGTGTGGGACAACTAGAACAGGGGGTTAATTAGTTATGTGGAACAGTTGGAACAGGGGGTTAATTAGTTGTGTGGGACAGCTAGAACAGGGGGTTAATTAGTTGTTTGGGACAGCTAGAACAGGGGTTAATTGGTTGTTTGGGACAGCTAGAGCAGGGGTTAATTAGTTGTGTGGGACAGCTAGAACAGGGGTTAATTAGATGTGTGGGACAGCTAGATCAAGGGGTGTATTAGTTGTTTGGGACATCCAGAACACTGGATTAATTAGTTGCGTGGGACAGCTACGAAAGGAGCTTCATTATTTGTGTGGGACAGCTGGAACAGGGGGTTAATTAGTTGTGTGGGACAGCTAGAACAGGGAGTTACTTAGTTATGTGGGACGGATAGAACAGGGGGTAAATAGTCGTGTGGGGCAGCTAAAACGGGGACTTTATTAGCTGTGTGGGACAACTATAACAGGGGTTTAGTTAGTTGTGTGGGACAGCTAAAACAGGAGGTTAATTAGTTGTGTGGGGCAGCTAAAACAGGGAGTTAATTAGGTGTCTGGGACAGCTAAAATAGGTGGTTAATTAGTTGTGTGGGACAGCTAAAACAGGGAGGTAATTAGTTGTGTGGGAAAGCTAAAACAGGGAGTTAATTAGTTGTGTGGGACAGCTAAAACAGGGAGTTAATTAGTTGTGTGGGACAGCTAAAAAATGTAGTTAATTAGTTGTGTGGCTAAAACAGATGGTTAATTAGTTGTGTGGGACAGCTAAAACAGGGAGTTAATTAGTTGTGTGGGACAGCTAAAACAGGGGTTTAATTAGTTGTGTGGGACAGCTAAAACAGGTTGTAAGGGGCAAAAGGATCAACTATATAGCACCGGGCGTCATTCAGAGATAGCTCGGTCTCTGTCGTCAGAGCAGAGAATCGCCTGCCGGAAGCGTAGAACAGTGCACCGATTCCTTTGGACCCCCGAGAAAAATGCAGTCGAAAACCGAATAACGGTTTTCGAAAACGAACTCATGACCTTCTCAGCACAAGGCAGATGGCAGAACCATTTGGCCACGGACACCGCCTGTGGGTCAGCTAACTCTATAACCCCACCACAAGAGGCTGTGAGACACAAGAGGCTGTGAGACACAAGAGGCTGTGAGACACAAGAGGCTGTGAGACACAAGAGGCTGTGAGACACAAGAGGCTGTGAGACACAAGAGGCTGTGAGACACAAGAGGCTGTGAGACACAAGAGGCTGTGAGACGCCATCGGCTGGAAAGTGCCAACACAACCTACGCTTGCAGCAGGATTTGCCATTTCAATTTGGATAAAAGCTACCGGAGTGAAAAGCACGTTAGTCGGAGCCCTCACGACGGACAAGAGAGCTATGTTGAATACTTTCTCTAAGCCACTGGTAACTGAAGACACAATAATACATTAACAACATGAAAGGATGTCAGTCATTCACAAAAGAGCGGCAGTAAGAAAACAACCATCAGTCTATCAATACATAGGAAAATATGGTTAACCTACTAATGATATAAGGTGAAAGGCTTTGCCAGAGAACGAGCACTGTGGAGAAACAGATCGCCAACTTCACTTGGCAAAGTACTTGATGATGATGATGATGATGATGATGATGATGATGATGATGATGATGATGATGATGATGATGATGATGATGATGATGATGATGATGATGATGATGATGATGATGATGATGATGATGATGATGATGATGATGATGATGATGATGATGATAGTAAGATGATTATGATGACTTCCCACATGCTTATTGGGGTAGTAGCGGCGCTTAACGTACGGTGTTATTGGGGAGTGGTGGTAGCGTGGCGGTAGCGTTGCGGCTAGACGCTTGCATAACGTACGGTGTTCTTGGCTTCGATCCGCATTAGGGCTGATGGAACCCGAAAATACAATTGACATGGCCTCCCGTTTCGACCCAGCCTAAACTTGGTACCAAGAAATGTCTTAGCAAGTAAAGGGGACCGGCGCGATACCGACCACATCAGCCATTGAGTGCCGTTTGGTCAATACAAATATGAGTTTTACCCCATATGCCTTTGGAGTGTAACAGGGACCTGTCCTTACTTTGGTGCAAGTTGGAGTGATACTCTTATTCAAGCTACGATGGCAAGAAAATGTCATTCCCATAAAGAATCCATCTCGAAACTCCTGGAGCATCCAATGACCATCGGACAACCCAAAGACAGAAGGACAGTGTTGGCAACTGGAAGGTCCCGCCACTCGGAACAGAAGACTAACTGTTGGAGAATCACGGAACAGATGTCGGTAAATCTTCTTAAGTTTCCTTTATTAGTAAATCTCATGTACAGCGCCAGGGTACCCGTCTAGCTCATGGGGACTAAGTTGAAACAAAATCGTTATGTCTAAGACCGGACCTGTAATAACCGAAATGGTTTCTCTCCTTGGTTCGCTGAGGGGAACATAACGAGGAAATAGACGGCTATTTATAGTTAGCGCTAGACATCAACGGCTTCTGTCCCTGGTTGTGTAATATATAATTATGTTTTTATTCCTCGCCTTTCTCTGATACACGTATCGCGTTTGTGCTTGTTCCCCCTCTCGGTAGATGATATGTTTTAAAACAATGAAACACACAATCTACCTACCTGCCTGCATGCTTGCCTGCTTGCCTGCCTGCCTGCCTGCCTCTCTCTCTCTCTCTCTCTCTCTCTCTCTCTCTCTCTCTCTCTCTCTCTCTCTCTCTCTCTCTCTCTGTCTCTCTCTGTCTCACTCTCTCTCAGTGCCCTCAATGAAACTCTTGTGTATTAGATTTCACATCCCTTGATTGATCGTTCCTTGAGTTTTACCTGCCTCTTCCCTCCAGTATGGTGTTTGAAATACAATTGTCCTGTAATGTTCCAGGAGAAATGGTTGTTGTTGTTGTTGTTGTTGTTGTTGTTGTTGTTGTTGTTGTTGTTGTTGTTGTTGTTGTTGTTGTTGTTGTTGTTGAGTTAAGAAAGAACATAACAGCACTCAGGATTTCCCCATGCATCACCCGTAGTCACTTCCATCAGCCAGCTAACAGTCCAACACTAATGGTGCCAGCAGCAGTCCGATTATGTGTCCTTCTGGCTTTTCCTCGGAGTACTGAGTTTTGTGCGGATCCTCTCGTCCAGTGGTTCTCAACCGGTGGGGAATCCCTCCCCCTCCCACCCCCACCGGGGGATTTTAATTTTAGGGTTGGGGGTGTGGGGGGGGGGGGGGGGGTAAGATTATTTCAAGAATGCGTTAATACAAGAATTGATTACTTAATATTGCTTTTCTCTCCATATTGTACAGTTTTGTACTTTTCGCCCTTCTGAAATTTATTTTATAACGTAAGTGGACCCGAAAATCACGTTTTATGTAGACGTCTATATTGTTCTTCTTCTTCTTTGCGTTCATCCGGAGTGTTTTTTCAGATGTGATTGCGGTGTGTCTGGTTAGGCACCCTTGGATCGAAACCCTTAGGTCAACACATCCGGCTTTTAAAGTGCATTTTTGACCAGGTTTGCATTCCTGGGAGACTCTCACTTTTGTGGTACCGTCCACCTCCCAGCTGGTCAAGTTGGGATAGTCGAAGACTTCACGGTCATATACCTCAAAGGAAGGCAGGGACAGTCCATAGCATTTTCCGCCATCCTGGGTGGCTTCCATAATTGCAGAGCCGACACATAATGCTCTGGTGCTGGGCTCACCGAGGGAATCGTCACGTCCTGCTCATGGCTACTTTAATTCCTCACTTCAATATATTGGGCATTTCGTTAACCCCGGGCCGTTCCCGCACAAACCAGACAGGTCTGCAGATGGTATCCACTCAGCGAGTTTTCGACACGGACATGTGCTTGTCGTTGCGCCCGTCAGAGCTCTTCCAGGCACGACGGACATTCGGGAAACTACCTAGTCAGAGCTGTTCCGAACAAGAGCGGCATTCGGAAACTAGGTAGTCAGAGCTGTTCCTAGCACGAGAGACATTCGGACGAGACATTTCACTCGGACGTAAATGCGTAGTGCCAATTTTTATTTTGCCACCCGTAGGGCGGCACTTCCGGCTTCGGCGGGCATTTTTTAATGAGGTTAGCCTTCCTCGGGTTTCGAGGCACGTTAGACTTATTGTTGTGATGTCGTCCACATCTCAGCTGGTCAAGAAAGAACGATAAAAGACATCACGGTCGACCCTCAAGGGAAGGCAGGGGCAGACCATACGCATTCCCTCGCTATCCAAGGGGGCTTCCATAATTGCAGAGCCGGCACATATTGCTCTTAGACTGGGCTCACTCGAGGAGTTGCCTCGTCCTGCTCATGGCTGCTTTAGTTCCTCACTTCCATGTGTTGGGCATCACGCTTGCCACTGGTCAGTCTGCAGGCGACATCTACTAGGTAAGCTTTCGCTTCGGACTACGCTATGGATTCGCTAGCCGTGCGTTCCATTTCGTGTTATTGAGACATTTTTCCACCTTGTTTTTCCACCTTTGTCTACACGAGTTAGATACAGACAGTTTTCGTAGCCATTTAATTCGACTGGGGCACTTCTTCAACCTTTTTGTACTCGCTCACGAGATAGGCTACATGTGCTGCCGGCTCAGCACCTTACCTCCGTACAGCAGTGAGCGAAAAACGGGCAAGCCTTCTCATCCGGGGATCCCTCATATCCCCCAGCTGAGAGCCTTCGGACAGGTATCTGAACTGGGCATGTAGCGTGCTCAGTATCCCACCTCCGTTTTTCAGTAGATGAGTATCGGCCCGGCTCTCTCATCCAAGGGTAGTAGCTTAGAGGCTTGCTTGCTTGCTTGCTAGTGTTCGTTGGCTTGAGCTCCAACGCGAAGTCCTGTATGTCGGATGAAGGCATCCTGTTGTCCAACATCAGTGTGATGTCATACAGGACCTGAGTTTTGCGTGAGTATCCGTTGTCCCATGTCTGGCTTATTGGTGTGCAGACTGGTGGTTCCTCGCCGTACAGGCAGACACTCTCCGACTTTGGAGGAATAGGCGATCCTACTGACTTTAGCCAGGACCCCGAAGGGACCTGTTGCTCAGGACGCTCGACGAGGACGCGTCAATAGGTCTTGGCCAGTATATAACCCGGCCCTGGTGCCTTGGAAACACCTCTGCGTCCCTAGCTTAGAGGCGTTCAGCTACATTTCTCAGATGGAGGCCTTTGTGTAAGTGTCTGGACAATGTTTGTGGCTTCGTGCACCTGAGTTTAAATTCTGACTGCTATCTTCAGTCTACCTGCAGAGCAGCAGGTTGTGTCTCTCTTAGTCTGGTCCCTATCCCAAGAGCTGTCCAATATGTAATTTATATCCATTGTCAATTCGCTTGGGGTCGGTGGGACACTCAAGCTCCCCCACAGCGGCAAGGTGGAGACACATCGAGGGAGCGTATTATTGTTCTGGTATGTGTTATTAAATTTAAATTTAGCTTCCAGTTTTACGTATACTGTGATTGTGGCGGAAAGGGGGGGGGGGGGTTATAGGGAGGAAATACGATAGAGGGGAATGACGTTCTGAAAATATGATGAAGGGGTGTGTGGTATATTTGTTTTCGCAAGCCGTCAACGTCGCTGTGAATATTCCCCGCAATAGCCATTCAAGATTACCTCGCAACAGCGCTGGTTTGTTTCCCCTTCTAAACTCCTAATGTTACAACAATAGACTTATTTTTGACGTGACAGCCAAAAACCAGAAAGTGAAAAAGATGAGATAAAAAACCGCAATGACCGGTTCACGCTTTCATTTGTGTCGTCACTAGTAGAAGGCTGACTGTGAATGCTGAAAAGGTAGCTTCTAAAATCTCTACCAACGCCAGATAGAAAAGTTGGAAGAGAAAAGAAGGACCAACAAACCAGTAGCCAGTGTGTTTGCAAACTAAACCAAATCTAGAACCTGACATCTTAATGTTGACGTGTGGTGCTGGAGCCATTCAAAAAGAATGAAGGTAAGCACAAAAACTATATTTCATATTAGTTAGGAAGTGATCTTCTCCCAAGAAGAAGTTGATAAGTAGATGTTGTAATTAGGTGGTTAGTTTTCTTTTAAGAAATTACGAAATTAATTAGGAGAGACCGAGTACTTTATTCAGTTGTCGTAGTCCATGAATAAAGGGTACACGACGTTAAACCACAAGGAAGGTCCTTCCAGTTGAACAACTTAATTTAATGTGTAAGCATTAAACCTAGGTTGTACATTTAATTTCTTAAGTAGTTAAACTCAATCAGCAGTGAATTAGAAGTTGGTGAGTAACTTAAGATTTAGGAAGCTAAGAATATTTAGTTCACTATGGAGAAACTATTTTAAATGTGCAAACACTGGTAAGACATATTAGTGTAATGTGTAATAGTCCAGTATATTCTTTTACATGAGCACATGAGAAGCCAAGTAGTTTTTATTTTCATGAGCACATGGGAAAAATAGATTTCTATATTTTTCAAAATTGTACGTGGTGAGTCAAGGGTATTTTCATTGTTGTTAAACATGTGGATTTATCATTTGTGAGGTACATAATAATGCCAAATCGGCATTCCTGCAAGTGTGGTTATGATGCATGATGAATAAATGTGGATTGGGTGTATCACATAATTCTATGTATTTGATGAGAGCAAATTCTATGTATTTGATGAGAGCATGTGGTGATCCATGTGCAATTTCATTATTGTTAAACATAAGGAATCATCAATTGTGAATCTCATAATTATGCCTAATGATCACACAATTCTATGCAATTAATGAAAACATGCCTGTGGTGATTCATTAGTGATTTCATTGTTAAACAGGTGTGAATGTATCATTTGTGAACCACGTAAGTATGACTAATTATCATCCAGGACAATATTATAATTTCTGATGAAGGATGATGGAATGATTGAGATTCCGTTCTAATCTAATTGTTGTTGAATCTGTAAATGTATTCTTTGTAAAGCACATACAAATGCTTAATTGTCATCCATACATATATGATTATGTCTGATGAATGATTGAGATCTCATTGTGATGTTAATGGTGTTAAATGTTTAAAGTTATCATTGGGAAATCACATAAGTATAATTACTTATCTTACATGCAAGTATGAGAATGATTTCTGATGTATGAGTGTGAATGGGTGAGAGAAGTTATATGCTAAGAAGGAGTATAAGCTAGCAATCAATCTCATGATAGAAGGCAACTTTGATGTGTAATGTCCTGTCTATCAGAAGAGAACATGTTCGGCATAACCCACACACTAATTAATAATTTAGTGCTCTCCAACGCATGACACCACTTTGTATTAGATATCACCCAGGTAACAATCATAGGGTTCTGTGTCCTGAGTGACACCACTCTGTATTAAATATAACTCATGTTAGAAACATATAGTTTGTGTGTCCTGAATGATGAAGATGATGATTGTAATGATAATGATGAGGATGATAATGATATAATGATAATGATGATAATGAGGATGATGATTGTAATAACAATGATGATGATGATGATGATGATATACTGATAATGATGCGAATGATGATGATGATGATGATGATGATGATGATGATGATGATGATGATGATGATGATGATGATGATGATGATGATGATGATGATGATGATGATGATGATGATGATGATGATATAATGATGATGATGATGATGATGATGATGATGATGATGATGATGATGATGATGATGATGATGATGATGATGATGATGATGATGATGATGATGATGATGATGATGATGATGATGATGATGATGATGATGATGATGATGATGATGATGATGATGATGATGATGATGATGATGATGATGATGATGATGATGATGATGATGATGATGATGATGATGATGATGATGATGATGATGATGATGATGATGATGATGATGATGATGATGATGATGATGATGATGATGATGATGATGATGATGATGATGATGATGATGATGATGATGATGATGATGATGATGATGATGATGATGATGATGATGATGATGATGATGAAGTCATCTTACATCCATGAGAAGATGGAAGATAACTTCTTCATTGAAGCATTTAATTAACGAGAATGCAAGAATTTAGACCATTATGTACTTACATTGGTTATAAGCAAATATTCATTGCCATGGGGAATGATTAAAAAAAAACTTAATTTATGAGGCCTTTTTCTTTAATGGAAGAAGATGTAGAGAAAGTAACTAGGTACAGAAGAGAATGGAGAACATAGTTATCAAATTACAAATCAATCAAGGTATTACTCAACCTGTAGACCACTATGACAGGCATAGGTGAAGATGAAACTCCCCATCTGCTAGTCTAAACCTTGAACACCTTATAATGGTAGATTGGATGGAGAGCAACCAATTCTGTTGGTGATAACTAATTGAGAACATCAAGACCATTTGTCTCCTATGTTTATTTTTCTCTAAGAACAAGATTCCTTTTATTGATTTCACTTGTTTGTTACTAAGGAGTTTACAGCATTGCATTTCTAATGTCATATTGAGGATGTGATTAGATGTATGTTTATTGCTGAAATGTCAGGGAGTGGCTAGATCCAGTTTGATCCAGACCTGACTTTGGTGAATGTAGCAGCTTGACTGAATCTAGATGCACCTGACTTTGGTGATAGAAATAACTTTGCTAAATGCTCTGTGAGAGAGTGGGGCAGAACCTATCCACCTGCAAACGTTTCATTTTCCTTATAGGAGAGGTAACATTTATTTAGCATAATTTGCTTGACAAACATGGAAAAACCTAGAGCCAATTAAAATACTCTACTAACCTGGAAAGAACAACACACTGAAGCTTAATATATCACAGTGACTGCTTGGAGCAGAAATTCATATCTCAAAAGTCACTACAAGGGAGTGCAGACCAATTTTTCTGTTTCAGATTTACTACCACAGAGAATCTGCAGGAAAATTACCTGTAGTATTAATCCTTTGTGGGGAGGGGAGTCACTGATGAAAATATAATTAAGTGTAAAGATTTTGATGCAAATGAACTTCTGATTTTTCATGTATGTATTTGATGTAATTGAATTGATTGTTTCAAAAACATTACTGTTCATTAGTAACTGTATAGTTAATAAATGATGGGGAAAAAAGAGGTCATTTCCTCTCGTGAGTGTATTTTTACTTGTCATAGTCAATTAGTTTAATCAAAACAACCCTAGATAAATTTAGGTTAACTGAGAGAGGAGAGGCAAGGAACCACCAAAAGGATATTTTGGGTATTAAGTGAAAAAACTTTTAAATGTTTTCCAAGAGGTATTCCTTGGCTTTCTGAGACTCTATTTATGGACTCAAGCAACTGAGCCATTAAAGATTAATATAATTAAACGGGCAGGATCACATTGGGAAAGAGGCACATAGTATCCTTTCTCTCTTTGGGGGTTGAGCCATCAACCATACATCCGACAGAGTATATGAGCCAAAAAAGGTTGAGAACCACTGATTTAGTCACCCCCTGACGCACCATTATCTCTGGGACATGACTATGTATCTGTTCTTCCACATTATGCACATGATCACGAAACTTCCTGGCCACTCTGTAGTATCGTACATCAATAACCTATTCGACAGTGCAGACCCAGCCAATATGTCTGCGTGCTCGTTTTCCACCACACCAGCATGTCCTGGGGAAAAGATCCAATAGATACTCTTTAACTTTGATATTCTTAAATTGAAGCATGCCACTCTGCACGAAGCTTACCTGTGTTCATCTTTCTCAGGATGCTCCGTCAGTCCGTTACGCTCTCGACACGTGTGCCTTGTCTGTCCTTTAGCTGGCGTGCCACCTCCGTGGCTGCCTTCACCTCCATTCTCAGACTAGACGTCATGGTATCATATATCAGGCTCTCCTGCACTAAACAGCACCTATTAACCATCGCAAGAAACCTCCAGCCTGTTTTACCTCCTAGCCCAGGGCCACCCCTGTAGACGATGACCTCGCCTGGTGGTGAACTGTCATGAAACAATGCCATTCAGCGTAGTCTGCAGGTCAATAGTATAGCATCAATTCACGGTCTAGTACAGGTCTGACAGGAGAAACATACACTTTTAATACCATACAACATCAATTTTGAGCTTCGGAACAGCATGATCACTACATCTGTCGGGCCTGTTGCACTTTACGACTCGAAATATGAATTATACAGAAACAAAAGATTGCAGATACTTTTGAGCATTTAAAGATGTGGTGTTATCGTAGGATGCACAAGTGAGCTAGATACAAACCAGATCTGTTGAACAAACGCTCACAGGCGCTTCGTAAACTGACATCTACTTAAAGTATATAAACACACAGGTTGTGTTGGCTCCTTTACGGTATGGCACGTGATTACCACACCATGAAGCACAGATTAAAGATAAGCTGAGCATGTACACGTCTCAGTTAAGTGCCAGTACGTGTCACACACTGCACGATGCGTTCAGCACACGAACACAAGACAACAGAGTAGACTAAAGAGAACTCAACCATTAATAAGCAGGGGACCATGGATACCGTCAGACCGGTATGTGAGCCCTGGAATATCGAGCATGGACTAAAATAACAGCAGCAAGCACAACGTTCAGAGACATCTGTTCTGTCCCTATAAATCTGACACAAGATACACAGACCTACTGTGTGTTGAAATTTGCTGGTAACAGTGTAGAGTGAGGACAACTCATCGGCAAATTCTGTACCCGTCTTCGGACTAACCAGATGATAATCCTGTTGATGATAGTGATGATGACAATGGCTGTTACAATGACCGATACATCTGGCCTGTCTTTCATCTCTTTAAACAGCTCTGTGTTCACACTTAGCTCTTCTAAGACTTTCATATGTCTACATTATCAGTCAGAAATATGAAGAACGACTGAAACGATTCATAATGACATGTATTCATTAACTGGTGCCTGTGCAAACGAGGACGTAAATGGTATGACAGAATCACCAATGTGGACTTCACTGAGAGAAATAAACAAATGGCAGTCGATCAAGAGGCGATGGAGCTGGATAGGATATACACTGAGAAAATATGACAATAGCATAAATAGAAACACCTTTATCTGGAACCCACATTGCACAAGAAGATAAAATACTTAAAATGCATGGAGAAGAGCAATGTCATCAACACTGATGCATCCATCTCTTCTGGTATAAAACCTGTATAGCATCTATCATACCTCTGCTTCTCTCACCCCAGTGTCATCAACACTGATGCATCCATCTCTTCTGGTATAAAACCTGTATAGCATCTATCATACCTCTGCTTCTCTCACCCCAGTGTCATCAACACTGATGCATCCATCTCTTCTGGTATAAAACCTGTATAGCATCTATCATACCTCTGCTTCTCTCACCCCAGTGTCATCAACACTGATGCATCTATCTCTTCTGGTATAAAACCTGTATAACATATATCATACCTCTGCTTCTCTCACCCCAGTGTCATCAACACTGATGCATCCATCTCTTCTGGTATAAAACCTGTATAGCATCTATCATACCTCTGCTTCTCTCACCCCAGTGTCATCAACACTGATGCATCCATCTCTTCTGGTATAAAACCTGTATAGCATCTATCATACCTCTACTTCTCTCACCCCAGTGTCATCAACACTGATGCATTCATCTCTTCTGGTATAAAACCTGTATAACATATATATGCCTCTTTTTCTCTCGCCCAAGTGTAATCAACACTGATGCATTCATCTCTTCTGGTATAAAACCTGTATAGCATCTATCATACCTCTGCTTCTCTCGCCCCAGTGTCATCAACACTGATGCATTCATCTCTTATGGTATAAAACCCATATAACATATATCATACCTCTTCTTCTCTCGCCGTAGTGCCATCAACACTGACGCATTAATCTCTTATGGTATAAAACCTGTATACCATATATCAAGCCTCTTCTTCTTTCTCCTTTTACCCGCTATCCCTCAATGTGGCACTGGCCGTCAGCCAAGTCACTGGAAGCTCCCCTATCTCTTGCTATCCCGTGCAGCTCTGTCCATGCTCTTCCTTCTCATATTGTTCATTTCTGAGTGTACTTTGCTTCTCCGTAAGTGTTTATGTCTTCCTCTATTTCTTTTGCCCCATAGTTCCAGGATAATACTTTTCCAGTTATACTGTTCTCAGGTTTTCTCCGTGTGTGGCCTATCCACACAGTGCCAGGGTCTTGTCTGTATCCCTTGGTTCACTGGTATTGTCTAGTTCTCTCCATTAGTTCCACATTGATGATTGTTTCATACCATTTTATTCCTTCTATTTTCCGCAGGCACCAATTAATGAATGTTTGAGGTTTATGTGTAACCGTTTTTGTCGTTCTCCGTGTTCAATATCGTACAGTACTGATTTAACGTTAGAATAAAATATTGCAAGTTTTGTGCTTGATTTCATTTCCTTTTACTTGTCAAATGTCCTGGTGTAATGAAAGCTACTCATCCGTTCTGTATTCTTAATCTGGTATCTGTATGTGTTCCACCCCTCTTGTCCATATTTCTCCCTAAGTAGATATATGATTCTGTTTCTTGAAGTAAAGTTTCCCCAAGGGAGATCAGGTCATCGTTTGTGTGATTTATTCTCATATTATATGTCTTTCTATTAATTGTTACACCTAGTTGTGACCTCCCCTCTGGTGTTAGTTTATCCTGCATCTGATTTCACGTGTGAGACAGGAGGGCAATGTCGTCAACCAAGCCCAGATCATCGAGCTGCTTTATTAAAGGAGTCCATTGGATTCCATTTCTCGCAGTGCTTGTTGTTGTCTTCATAATCCAGTCTATAATCAGTCAGAATGTTAAAGGTGACAAGAGGCATTATCCAAACTTAATTGTTTCTCTCCTTTGCCAAGGACTTCTGAATATTATTTGCTGCAAATGTTTTTAGCCTGCTATCGGGAGACTTCCATATTCACATTGTTGGGCCTGGTGTTTATTTGAGACCGCGACCATGAATTGTGCCTTATTTCCTCGTTTCTGAGTTACCGATTTCAGTGTCTATGGGATGTTGTATATCTCTTGAGCTTCAGTGTAATTTTTTCATTCAGACGATCATTGCATAACTCGATCATTCTAGTAACGGTTAAGGACCTATTTGCATTCGGTGAGGCCTATTGGGTATATCGCGCTAGACCAATTGATACCCAATGGCTAATATGGTCACAATCATACGACCGCGTTTATTTCCCATGATCTAATTGGAGCCATTGTTGGCTGGGTCAATCTAGCAACCCAGATCAAAAAGAAACTCCTTGATTTGTAAACAACCTTAGACCCAATACCAAGATGGAAGTTTCTATCGATAAGCAAAAGTGCACAAATATAATGACCCAGTGAGCATGAGAATTACAGAAGACGTAAAAATTGAAAGCGTAGTTCTGCAGAGAATGGAGCAACCGACAAACGGCAGCAAGATGATCTGCATTGATAGTAACTTCCGTCGGTGTGAGTGGACACAATGAAGTACGGTATTTAGTTACCGCTACTACTAGAGTCTGCTGGTGCTCAGAAGTCGTGGATTCATTTCCAAACTCCATCAATTGGTTGTCGAGTGTAATTTGTATCTGAGATCGCCGGGTGACGTGGTTAGGATTACTGAGTTTGTATTCTCTACGACGCTGTCGGAAGCCGGTTAGCTGCTCTGGGAGAAAGACTGAACGAAATGGGATAAAACATCCCATGAAATAAAATCGACGCTCTTGCCTTTTAACCCTTACAAATTGCCTTTTAACTCTGTTAGTTCTATCATATTATCTAGTACAATGGAGTTTATTTATTTATTTTTTTAATATATTGTAAATCGCGTTGTAAAAGCCTGCTTCTGTTACATTAGAAATTACTTTCTTCTTCTTCTTTCGTTCGCCTGAAATATGTTTATAACTGCAATGTTGTCTCTTGTATGAATCTAACAGTCTTTTGTAGTTCACTCAGCGGTCCACAGAGTTTATCTTCCACTGTTGTCTCTCTAGGCCAGAAGGTTCGCCTGCATATGTTGTAGTTTGGGCAATCCTGGAGTATGTGCTCTGCTGTCTGCGACGCCAAACCACATGTGCACATGGCTGAGTCACCAATCTTGAATTTTGTATACATGTGGTTGCAACAGATAGTTGTAGGGTAGCGGGGTAGGGGTATCCCCTATCAAAGGAGAAGTAAGGCGCCTCCTTCCCTCCGTTAGCCTACGGGACACCCTTGGGCAAGGTGGAGTACCCGTTTAGCCCCCCGATCAGGGTTACGTGAAGCCATGGGTGCAGGTGGTGGATGAAGATGGAGAGCAGCCAACAGATAGTTGTAGGTTATGGTCTCCACCTTCACGACGGTAGGCAGAGGATCTCTTTTTTGAGGAGACAATGGCTACGGTCACTGACCAGTATGGTCACTGCTAGGAAGGAAAGCAATGGCAAACTACCTTCTTTACACATGCCAAGAAAATCATGTTGTGTGAAATCATCGATAATCAGAGAAACGGCGTAAATGGGTGCTCCATAGGAGCAACCTCGCCCGGTAGGGATAGTCATGCGCACCAGGTGACTCCAGACCGTCAACAGGCTACTAGGTGCAACAGATTAATATCATTGAAAGTAGGAACTTGGAACGTTAGAACAATGAATGCAGATGGAAAGTTAGAAAACATCAAAAAAGAAATGAAGAGAGAGAAGATTAACATATTAGGAATATCGGAAACGAGATGGAAAGGAGCAGGGATAAGGACAGGAAAGGATTGTAAGATTATTTACTCTGGGGGAGAAGAACAGCAAAGAGGTGTAGCCATTATATTAGATAAGCAAACATCAAATTCTGTCAAAGGATATCATGCTGTGTCAGACAGAGTCCTATTAGTAAAATTAAACGGAAGACCTTTTAAAATAAATGTCATTCAAGTATATGCCCCAACAAGTGAAAGCAGTGAAGAAAGCATAGAGGAATTTTATAATGACGTGGAGTCTGCTTTGAAGAACTGCAAAAAATCAGAAATAAATATCATAATGCGTGATTTCAACGCAAAAATAGGACAGCAAGGCGATGGATGCAGTGTAGGCAACCATGGTTTGGGAGAGAGAAATGAAAGAGGATACAGACTTGTAGAATGGGCAAAAGAACAAGAAATGGTTGTAGGAAACACCTGGTTTAAACAGCATCCTAGAAGATTATGGACATGGAGGAGTCCAGACAGCAGGATTAAAAACCAGATAGATTACATCCTGATTAGCAAAAGGTTTCGAAATGCGTTAACAGTCGTAAAAACAGTTCCAAATGCAGACTGTTACAGTGATCACAGATTAATTACAGGCACATTGAGGGTAAAGTTAAAGAAAGTCAAGTATACAGCAGGAAACCCTAAATATGACTGGTGCAAATTGAAAACTGACAAAGAAATACAAGATAATTTTAACATAGAAGTAAAGAACAAATTTGATATATTGTCTGATCTAGAGATCCTGTTTCAAGATGTAGATGATCAATGGGAAACGATGAAGAATTCAATCAGTTGCGCAGCAGAAAAAACTATTCCAAAAGTAAAGAAAGTGGGCCGTAAGACATGGATGACTGAAGAAATTTTACAACTAATGGAAACAAGAAGACAGAACAAAAATAATCCTGCCAAATATGAAGAAATTCACAGAAAAGTGAGAACCTTATGTAAGGAGGCAAAAGAAACATGGCTTGAGAAAAAATTGCAGAGAAATTGAAAAACAACACAACAGTAACAATGCGAACCTAATGCACAAAAGAATTCAGGAGCTTACTAATCAAAGAACACGTACATCAGCAGGCTGCCTAAAGACAAAAGATGGAAGAGTCATAATAGAAAAAGATCAGATATTACATGAATGGTCAGATTACGTGAAAAACCTGTATGACGACAACAGAGACGAACAGTATGATGTTCAAAATAATAATGAAGGACCAGCAATTTTGAAGATGGAGGTTCAGAATGCTCTTAACCATATGAAATCTGGCAAGACCCCCGGTTCAGACAGCGTCACAACAGAAATGATTAATGCTTTAGAAGAATATGGAATAGATCAAGTTACCAGTCTGCTTAATACAATATATGATACTGGAAATATACCTCAGGAGTTATGCAATTCTGTATTTATTGCAATCCCAAAGAAATCAGGAGCCTTGGAATGTGATCAACATCGAACAATTAGTATAATGAGTCACATCACGAAGATTTTGCTAAGAATTATCATGCAAAGAGTTAGAAGGAAAATACAACCTGAAATAGGAGAAGAACAATGTGGGTTTGTGGAAGGCAAAGGTACAGTAAATGCTGTGTATATACTGAGAAACATAATCGAACGTTCTATAGAAGTAAACAAAGATCTACACCTTTGCTTTATTGACTACACAAAGGCTTTTGATAAAGTGAGACATGTCAACATGATAAGGATGCTTGAAGATCTACAAATTGATGGAAAAGATCTTAGACTGGTAAAAAACATATATTGGAAACAACAAGCTGCCATAAGAGTTGATAATCAAGTAAGCCAATATCATCCTATTAAAAGGGGTGTGAGACAGGGATGTGTAATGTCTCCAGATCTGTTTTCCCTGTACAGTGAAAGTATTTTCAGAAATATTGAAGATATGGAAGGAATCAACATTGGGGGACGATGCATC
Source organism: Cepaea hortensis (assembly GCA_963921405.1). Taxonomy (NCBI): domain Eukaryota; kingdom Metazoa; phylum Mollusca; class Gastropoda; order Stylommatophora; family Helicidae; genus Cepaea; species Cepaea hortensis. Next base: position 288,626,862 of record OY992876.1, read on the forward strand.
AATAACATTAGATATGCAGATGATACAGTCTTGATTGCAGACAATGAACAGGACCTGCAAAATTTAGTAGATGCGATTGTGACACACAGTGAACAACTAGGGTTAGAATTAAATTGTAAAAAGACACAGATTATGGTCGTCACTAGGAAGGACGAAATACCACATTGTAATATACAAGTAAATGGGAATATTCTTCAACAAGTGAGCAGGTACAATTATCTCGGAACAGTAATAACATCTGATGGGAGATGCCTTGAAGAGATTAGAACAAGAATCGCCATGGCAAAAGTAGCCTTTAGCAAGATGAAAAACATATTGACCAATAAAAAGATGTCAATTGAAACGAGAAAGAGAGTGTTGAGATGCTACATTGAGCCTGTACTTTTGTATGGATGTGAAGCGTGGACAATGAGCAGTCAGGCTGAAAAACATCTGATGGCTGTAGAGATGTGGTTTCTGAGGAAAATGCAAAGAATACCATGGACAGCCAGAAAGACCAATGAACAAGAAACAAATGAAGATCGTAAATTGATTAGAGAAATTAGACGTAGACAGTCAAAATTTTTTGGACATGTTATGAGAAGAAATGGATTGGAGAATTTGGTGACAACTGGTAAGATCGAGGGGAACAGACCAAGGGGAAGACCTAGAAGCAAGTACCTGGATGGCTTGGCCTTGTGGCATAGTCGAGACAGAAACACGGAGCTGATCCACGACTCTGGTGATCGGGTGAGATGGCAGAACATGACCGCCCACGCTTACCGGCATGGCACATGATGGATGGATGGTGGTTGCGTAATCTATTGTGTCCTGTTCTGAGGCGCAGAAGAATGACCTGCTCTGGTCTGTCCATAAAGTGGTAGTCGTCTTGAGTAAGGTTTGGTGGCCTTCTGACTGATTTGATCATTCTTTTCTTTTGGTGGTATGTAATGGGCACATCAGGTTGTTCTTCTTTTGCTCCTTCCTTAACCAATCGATCAGTTCTGTCGTTTCCGGGGACTCCACAGTGGGATGGTATCCACTGTATGGTGATATTACTTTAATCTCTGCTTCATGTGGTATGGAGGAATATCAGCACACTTCTGTTTATGATGCCATTTTAACTCATTCTTTCTGTATTAGATTAACTGGTTCTTTACTCATCTACAAAGACATGCTATTTTGCAAAACATCTGTAACAGCAATGGGCACAAGATTTACGATGCTGTACTGGAGAAATATAATAATAATAGATTCAGTCACAAATAAAAAGTAGATTTGTACCTAACAAAACTGAATGGCAGAAAATGGGAAGTAGGGGTCTGTCATTGTCATGGCATGTTGAATTATATAACGAATTAAAGGGGTTGCATGGGAAAATCTCCTCTATATACGCCCACAGCATATAAGGAAGTCGCTTAAGACATTTAATCATCCCATGACACTTAATCAATTAAAATTATTCCCAGAGAAAACAAGTCTTCAGCTCAGAGACACCATTATGAAATAGAAAAAAAAACGAGGAAGGCAAGACATTAAACATCGTTAAAATGACTACACTGAGACTTCGATGTTCGGCGATGCGCATTTTCGCTTCCCGATATTCTGAGTACAATGAACGAGTTGGAAACTCTGTTTTATAACACACTTTATCGGGAACATGTGAAAGACACGTCGCTTCTACAAATCAATGAAAACTTAAGTATGGGTAGGCCTCGATTACCTCGGAACATCCGCTTAGTGTGATATGAAAATGGCCGTCTCCGATTGTTTTCCAAAAGTGGGCGTGTGAAAGAACAGTGATAGATCGCGCTACGTCACAGATCTAAGGGGGATGTAGATCGGCCGATGTCAGGGCTTTGGCTAATGCACATGGGACAATAAGCCTGCAGTGGATAATGCTAATGGGGTGATAAACGTACTCTGGATAATCACGATGGAAGGATAACCGTAGTTTGGGTAAATATAGACGGGACGATAACCGTACTGTGAATAATATAAATGGGAGGATAACCGTGCTGTGAATAATGTAGAGTGGAGGATAATCGCACTGTGAATAATGTAGAGGGGAGGATAACAGTGCTATGGAAAAAGTTGAGGGGAGGATAACCGTGCTGTGAATAATGTAGAGGGGAGGATATCCGTGCTGTGAATTATGTTGAGGGGAGGATAACAGTGATGTGAATAATGTAGAGGGGAGGATAACCGCACTGTGAATAATGTAGAGTGGAGGATAAACGCACTGTAAATAATGTAGGGGGGGGGGAGGATAACAGTGCTGTGGACAAATTGAGGGGAGGATAACCGCACTGTGAATAATGTACAGAGGAGGATAACCGTGCTGTGAATAATGTAGAGGGAAGGATAACCGCACTGGGAATAATGTAGAGGGGAGGATAACCGTGCTATGGACAAAGTTGAGAGGAGGATAACCGTGCTGTGAATAATGTAGATGGGGGGATAACCGTGCTTTGAATAATGTAGAGGGGAGAATATCCGCAATGTGTATAATGTAGAGTGGAGGATAACTGTGCTGTGCTTGCTTGCTTGCTTGCTTGTGTTCGCTGGTCTGTGAACTCCAGCGCAAAGTCCTGCATGCCGGATGAAGACATCCTGTTGTCCAACATCAGTGTGATGTCAAACAGGACCTGAGGTTTGCGTGAGAATCCGCTGTCCCATGTCTAGCTCATTGGTGTGTAGACTGGAGGTTCCTCGCCGTGCAGGCAGATACTCTCCGACTTCGGAGGAATCAACGATCCTCTTGACTTTAGCCAGGACCCAAAAGGGACCTGTTGCCCAGGACGCTCGTTGGGGACGCGTCAATAGGTCTTGGCCAGAATAGAACCCAGCCCTCGTGCCACGGAAACACCTCTGCGTCCCACTGTACTGTGAATAACATAGAGGGAAGGATAACCGTGCTGTGAATAATGTCGAGGGGGGAGGATAACTTCATTGGGAATAATGTAGAGTGAAGGATAACCGCACTGTGAATAATGTAGAGGGGAGGATAACCGTGCTTTGGACACAGTTCAGAGGAGGATAACCGTGCTCAAGTTGAGGGGTGGATAACCGTGCTCAAGTTGAGGGGTGGATAACCGTGCTCAAGTTGAGGGGTGGATAACCGTGCTCAAGTTGAGGGGTGGATAACCGTGCTGTGAATAATGTACAGTTACATAAATAAACATATATTGTTTGGCGCTCACAGAAGGAGAAGCAGTAAGTAGAGACTAGAGAACGCACTAGACAACATAACATATAGTTACCGACCGGGATTCGAACCTGTCACTTCCAAATGACGACAGCGCCTCGCTGCAGGAACAAGTGTACTTCGACGCATGACCAATTAGACACTCCAACAAAGTGTCTTCATTAGTCATGTCTATCATACACATGAAACTACAACTATGGAATACGGGCAGGATTCGTATCAAATCATTGAGATTAGCACCGCAGGTCTCATAATTTATATTAAACCAGCATAGGTCAATTAAAAAACACACAAACACATCGGACCATAATACTGTGTCGAGTATTAACAAACATTTAAAGAAGAGAAATGTGAATAATGTTGAGGGGAGGATAACCCTGCTGTGCACAAAGTTGAGGGGAGGGTAACCGTGATGTGGACATAATTGAGAGGAGGATAATCGTGTTGTGGTTAATAATGATAGGACGATAAATGTACTATGTATGAAAATGATGGAACGATAACTTTACTTTGTTTAATTTACATGAAATTATAATCAATCTATGTTCAATGCACATGCAATGATAACCGTACTATGTTTTAATGTGCACTGTATGATAAAAGTACTATGTCAGTATGTGCAATCAAGATGGAAGTATAACCGTATAATGTGCAATGAAGATGGGACGATAACTGTAGCATGTGTAATGAAGATGGGACGATAACTTTACAATGTGCAATGTTTGCATATCCTTTACATGGCATTGCTGTCAACATCAGCTTCTTTCAGCTGATTGTTGATTTCTGGGCAAGATTACGCTCATTAGTTTGCTATTGCTTTCTGAGCGGCCGGCTCACATACCCCGTAAGTTACCGACGCGATTCGAACCACTGCTGATTCTCACCGTCGTCTCGTTACTTACGAGAGTATACGAGATTACGGAAAAAAGTCGCTAACCTCTAGGCCAGGAAGCCGGTTCAAAATTACATACCAGAAATAATGTCGATGGAAAGATAACCATACAATAAGTTATGCTGATGGTTCGATAATCGTACTACATGTAATGTAGACGGGACGATAATCGTACTACATGTAATGTAGATGCAACGATTGCCGTACTATTGGGTAGTTGAGTTGAGTTAAGAACCGACATGATTGATTGATTGATTGATTTAGGAACCGACATCACAGCATTCGGGACATTCCCATAAGCGACTGATTTAAGAACCGACATCACTGCACTCAGGACATTCTTCATACATGCTCCGTCCCCTCGTTCAACAGCCAGCGAAGAGTCATACTACTAATCGTTCCCACCGCTATCTGATTAAATGTTCTCCTGATCTTCCCTCTCAGTTTTGAGATTATTCCAGAACCCTTGCCGATCCCCCGCAATCTCATTCTTTCCACATATGCGTTCTCAATCTGTTCCTCCGCCTTCTCCACCTGGTCCCACAAGCGCACGACCACCTCCCCCCTTTCTATAGGCAAAATTCCACCAAGAGATGCCTTCCCTGCTAGCCTATCAGCCTGTTCATTCCCCCGCACCCCCGCATGGCCAGGGCAAGATATCCATACAATTCTCACGATCTGTGACCTCTGAAGCGTCAAGAGCCATTCCACACGAAACATTCCTTTCTCCACCTTACTAAGCATACTCTTTGAATCCGTAATGAACACAGCGTGTGTTGCAGTAGTCTCCTCTAGCCACCGGAATGCCGCTGTTACTGCCTCCACCTACATTCTCATGCTGGAGGTCGTAGTCTCATATGCCAGACTCTCCTTTTTCAAGACTCGCCCATTAGCCTTTGCAATAAAGCCCCAGCCACTACGTCTGTTTCTCACCGCTGACCCATCGGTGTAGATGACTATGTCACCTTGATGAGTGTTGCTCTGGATCAGCTGTTGCACTTCAAACTCTGTGCGGCCCGCTGCCCATTCTCTGCACTCACGACCCAGTGTTATTATTACATTGTGCCAGTCCGTCATGTCCTCCGGAACTTCCACCCACTCTCTTTCACGATTGATGGTCTCTAGATCACACAACTGACTTATAGAAAGTTCTGCCTGTGCCATCCAGGACCTGCCTCGTCTTAGTCTATGACCCTTAACCATATCCATTGCTGCATGCAGCGGGTGATCCCTGTCTGCGGCAACTTTCAGGTACCATTTGGCCTGAAGGACCCTATGCCTATCCGTCATTGTTGGTAGCGCAAGGATATGCCTCATGCATATAATTGGTGTGTCCTTTGTGCACCCCAGGATTAACCGCATGGCAGCATTCCGTATGCGCTCCAACCTTTCAAGCTGGCTCTTTGATACTGTCAGCAGCCCCAAACCATACTCAGTGACAGAAATTATTAACTTCTGAAAGAGCCTGTACAGCATCCTCTGATCTATCCCGGTTGCTGCCATAACCCTCAGTGCATTAAGTCCCATACCAGCCTTCACCACTAAAGCCTCCACATGATTCTTAAAAGACAAACACCTATCTCTCGACTAAGAGAACTGTGGGATGTGGATTTCAATTTATGAGAATATTAATAAGTTAAGTTGTCCAGGGGATTTAATTTGATTCTCTATTATTTAGCCACTTGAGGTGATCATGGAATTCTACCATAAACACAAGGAGGAAAATAGTTCACTCCTGTTCATAGCTGTATTTATGAGTACTTCTCCATTCCCACTTATCACCCTTTAAAATTTACTATAGTGCAAGAAGACATTGATTGTTCACAACATATAACAACCACTGATGAACACCACATTTACTTGATGTACACATCAACAAATTTTGGACAAACAGTTCAAGTATGAATCAAGATCTGCAGTTACATATATATGTGTGTAATGAACACTATGCATTTTCAGACAGGCATGGGATACATTGCATTATTACAATATAGTACCCAGTGACCCCAGAAAAAAACAAGGTTATTACAAACAACACAAAAACCACAAATTGGGTCTACTTTCATTTTCCCTCATAATTAAGGCAAATAAAGATCTAATTAAATAGAACCCAACATATCAACATTTGTTTCTGACACCTTTTACGATTCTCTCATTTTAAAAATAATGAGTTGGTGTCAAAATACTATACATATATACCATAACAAAACCCTTTAGTTGTACACCATTACCAAATAAAACACTCTTTATATATGGCATAAAAAAACACCCACATAAAAGCAGTTGATACTAATAGTTAAATTAATTAATTATAGTGTTCATTTAGGCATTGCGGGTGGATATTCCTCTCCAGTGCTAAGCTGTTAATGTCCATAATTATCCGGGACAGCAATAAATACTCACAGTCATGTTTTAATGTCCACTGAAGTTTGTTGCGGAAATACTTATAATCCCTATTAGGAAATAAATTCACCACATATACATATCTCCTCCGTTGAGCTGAATTCAAGAATACTCTGTTGCCATTGAGTTGTGTTCCAAATGAAATTGGTGCCTAGGTCTGTCATACATTTCAGGAGATGCAACTTAAGCTCTTGCAGAAGGTTCTTCTCTATATCATCTTATCGATGAAAAGATGACGACTGTCCAACAGCTCGGTTTACGTTAACCGTTTCCCAATTTAGTTCAAGAGGTTTTGTCACATACTCGGTTCATGTTGATAGGCCATCCCATACTTGATGATGGGGCAGTTAGGCCGACATGGGACCAGCATAGAGTTCTGATTCATTATTTACTTTCAGTGTAGACATACAATTCTGCTTGTTATTCATTTGGTTCATCTGGAATTAATTCCAGGATTCTGCTGCAGGCATGAGACTGAAGAATATTATTCCACCACATATCCAGGGTTGCAGGCCATCAGGTGATTCCTGTGGTTGCAGGCGTAGAGGCATTTACTCCGCTAACTGCTTTCATATGGTCTTTTTTATGTGTTCAGGTTTTGGAACCTTGAGGTAATCTGGTGTTGTTAGGGTTCAGATGTTCTGAAGTTGCTTATATTGGCTTATAAAGTTGTTTCAGTGTCTCTTTCCATTTGTTTGAGTGGGTGTTCATAGCTAGAACTTGGTGTTGCATGGCTGGAACCTATGTTTGACTGTTGCAGCTGTGAGACGTTCTTTCGAAGACTTATCCATTGTGGATATTAACTTGGTAATCCAACCAACAGTTGAAGGTTACTCACTGTTGTTAGTTTTAGTAACTTGTAGAAGGATTGTCCCAGTTTCATTGACTTGGTTGAATGATGAGGCCACAGGTGATACTTCTCAGAAGTAAAGCAGACGATACACTGTTGTCAGTACTCTGTTGATCTTCATCTTTGTAGATTATTAGATCTTGAAGTCCATCCTGGATATTCCTATTAAAATAGGACTTCCTCAACCACACCGTCAGTTGTCTTCGTATGTATCTCTTTTGTTTGCATTTGCAGCTTATGAGTGCAGCAGTAAACGATGTATTTATAGATCCAGAACATGGATAAGCCATTTAGTCCTGACTCACCTTCATCAGGCTTTTAACCCAGGATCCTGATGATAGTTATGAAATGCAGTCCCACCAAAACCACCACTCGCTTCTCTTCTATAGAAACACGAATATTAACCTACTGTGATGTGTTAACTTTCACAAGACAATTACAAACAAAAAAAGGGGAAGGAGATAGGAGTGGGTTTCCAAGTTTCCTGTCCCTCGTCGCATGTGGTAGAACTTTGCTAGCTCTGATAGTGAGTGAGATATCTTTTCACTCTGTTTTGTTCTGTTGTTACTGGGACTATTAGATGAGTGAAGACATACTGTCCATCCAACATGTTGACATTGTCTCTCTCATTCTAGAAGAGAATAGCCTATACAGAATCTCTGTGGTTTCTAATGCCGCGTCTTCCTTTCGGCACTATAATCATCATTAGGTCAAGACTATTCAACATTGGCTTCATAAGTACTGACATACACATGGATTCTTACATCAACATCCTCTAATCCCAAGGTGCAACATTAAAATGTATATTCCCAAAGTAAAAAGTAACAATCAGAACAGAGAAAATTCTCATACCAGAAAAAACATACATGTACATTTTTCTGATATTAAGTAGATAATCATACATGATAATTAATCATAATGATGATGCAGGGAGCCTAGGTTTTTGAATTTTCTTCGGGGGTTAATCCATAAACTAAAACATCCATTGTTTTCCCCCACTGCGTACAGCACATGAGGATAGTAATCGCTGTGATATATTTTGCCAATGACTGCTATTATTCGGAGTGTATTTATTAGAATAACTTATGCCGAAGGTCCAGTATTCTGAATATTGCAAGCAATTTATTCACATCAATCTTCGCTTCTGTTTCTACTACGGTGAGGCGATGGGGATTGAATCCTATCCGAACATGCATTTACATCACGCGTTTACTTTAATTGTTCATGAATTTATATTCTCAAACATGGCATTCCCTAACACTATTTTATGAAATGATTATATGTTCACCACTCATACTGAGTGGTTGATAATCTGTTAACAAAAGGATTGTACTAAAATTTAGCACTCTAGTTCCAAGTTACAGATTATGAATTAGGAAAACAATTTATCCAAAATGAACTGAGTACATGATATGCGTACTCATGTGTATGTCTCCGCATGGATAAAACTCCTTTGAAACTGTTCTTTAGAGTTAGATCTCTACAGTACATAGATTATTTGCAGATTTCTAAGCATAAATAGTGAGATATTGTTCACAGTGCATAGAAGTTTTAACATAGGAATATGAAATTGACAGACACGAGTTCTCTACTGAAGTATGAATCAAGAGTCTGTTCCCACCTTGAGAAAATGCCTAGAATGTGTTTTTGACCTGAGTTTGATACTCTACGGTACACATAATATTTCTAGATTGTAAGCACTACTAGTGAGATATAAGTTCATAATGCCTATACAAGATTTTAACATATGGATTTGAAATTGTAAAACATGAAAAATTACAGCGTGGCGCCCACATGTGTTTCCTTGGTAAACATCATCCCGCCTGGTTTAAGAGAATTGTTGACTTATTATTCTAACTAATTCCTAATTAAACATACTGGTCTATGTAATACATAAATACATCTTAATAATGTAGATATAACTTACCAATAGCTTCCGAGAGTGATGGTTTTAAAAGGCAAAAATACCTTTTCCCACACGGGAAAACTGTTACATGTCTGCTTCCTTTGATTTTCTGAACTAAAATGGCTACTTTAGTCTTTGTTTTTAACCTCGCCGGGCTTGGCCAGGTACGCGAGCCAAAATAAAGCCAACTAAATTAAGCTGTGCCACGTTCAGTCTATCGCTGTTTTATTTTCTCCTACATTGAGTAAGTTATTTAAACAGTAATTGTAAGGGGTTTTTATTTTTAAGGGAGTCAATAAATAGGAAAGGGTAAGGACGTTTTATTATATCACACGCCTCCCCCGTTTAAGCCATTTATTTATTTCAGAAAGTAAATGGTCAAGTAGTACTCTACAATTTCCGTCTTTACATTGACTCACCTAGTATCCATCCCTTTGTAATTTCCTACATTACTTCCCTGTGTTAGATAATCTATCAGGGCCACGTCCATTTTCTTATAGTCACGACAACTGGCATAACCTTAAAGGCTTACTTCCCTTTTAGTGAAAAAGTGTATTACCCTCTCCACTGTTGTCAGCTATGGTTTGAAATATGCGTGGTTATCTGATAATTTGCTACTTTTAGTACTGATTTGTCTGCATCAAACCGACTTTTTGAAGCAATTAAAATATCATTAAGCTTTCAATAGCCAGATGATACTGTTCATTTGATATCATTTGCTGAATTTCTTTTCCCATTATATTTAGTCTGGCGTTAGGAACTGGAGAAAGTCCTGAGTACTCCTACATGGGTTATTAAGAAATGTAACATCTGCATTTTGCTGATTCTGGGTTTTGTGCGTCCACTCCCCTCAGATTCTTTTCCCAGCAGAAAGTCTCTTCTCTCCTTGTAGTTCATTATGGTCTACGTGTACCCACTGCTAATGTAAGCATGACTAGTTGGGATATATAACAGCTTGATTTCTCTCTCATTAGATTATCAATCTTGAGATTATGTTAATTCTGCGTCTACTGATGGCATATTAAACTCGCCCGTCTCCCTGTAAGTTAGACGTTTGTTTTAGCTATACATCTGACATTTAAAGGAAGCTAAAGATGGTTCCTGTTGTATACATTTTCATCCATCACATCATGTGTTTGGGTTATTAGTCGGGGTATGGGATTTTCCCCGATCAGTTTTAGTAACTACTGATTAGAGTGGTGTTCCCATGTCTCTTGCGGGTTTTCCCGGAGAATCTCGTCTAACATGTAAACACAGGTCCAAGTTTTCTAGATTTCCGTTCTGGACCGAATATTACGGGGAACATGAATCTATCAGAAATGAAGTAATTCTTAGCTTACTCTCTCTCTGCTTTTCCTTCTAACCTAGATCTATTTTACGCTAGAATCCTTATTAGTAATTCTAACCTGGTGTGTTGGAGTTTCACTCTGTATGTGTTGCTTTGGTGTTGAATTACGAGCAATTTTTCGTCGCTTGGCGTACATTGATCGTCCTCTGCCTCCCTCCAGGTTTTAGACTATTTTCAACTTAGCAACATACATTATTATGTAGGTTCAGACGTATTGTCTCCTACTATATATAATTAGTTCAGTGAGAAGTTAAAAGCCCCTTTTATGGTTCCTGTGATAGTCTTCCAGACAATCAAGTGGCTGGTTCACTTCCAGTTATGGATGTGGATTACTAGTCTTTGTAAAATTACTATTACATCTGTATATCCCTCTCATACTGGCGTCTCCTGAGTTGTGTCCTCAAGATAACAGGTAAGGTACTCTTAATGTTTCTCTCCAGTTTTGTTTTCATCCGTTTAATACGTGGAAACTCTGGATTTATTTAGATTGACTAAGGTCTATCTTTGAACTGTTATATAATTTACTAGCTGGATTCCTGATTGAAACTCCTAATCTAGTAAACATCAAGCAATTCTTCAGCTATATGCTCCAATTTGCTTGGTTTTTACACAGCTATATTCCATTTTTCTAGCATGGGTTCACTGTATAAGTTTTAGGCGTTTCCTCTCTCTTTACGTCAAGAGGTTCGTCCTATCTATAAACAGCATCTATTTCAAGAGTTGTTTATTTAATTGTTGCTTTCACCGATTAATATCAGTTCTTGCAGCTCATCTCTGTCAGTCTGGATTTGCTTTCACATATTTAATGCTGGCATATCATCCAAATCAGAAGTGAGATGTAGAAATCTGTTTCGTCTTGCAATTGATTTCTGATTCATCTACCTATTAGTAGGCTTCGAGCATTATCTAGAATTTTTTTACTCGGTTAGTTTTAAAGAAAATACAATTGAGTCGCGCGCCTCTATTGTACCACTTATTTTGCCCTTTTTAATTCTTCCCTTATGGGAATATTAATGTTATTTAGGCAATTATTGAAATAACTTTACGTAAGCTAATCGCTAACTAAAAAGTTGTTTCTCTCCTCCTTTTGATGAGGACTTCTCATAGTGAACATTTCACTTAATGAGAATAAACTGTAAATTTCAAAGTTAAGGAGCCAATTTCTGAAATGTTTAGTCTCTTACTAGAGATTAGCACAGATTTTTCTGGTATCTCCTGAAGTTCATTTGAAATTCCAATTTTTAAGTTAATTCTTTAATTATACCTTTTACATACCTATACGGTCTGTTTCCGCTACCATTAATAATGGAATCGGGGTGGATAATTTAAAGAAATACCTTATATTCTGTTGGATCTTTAAGTGAGTTGATCAGGCTCCCTTAAATCACCAGATGAATATTTTGGTTGACCCTATTTAACATATGGGCCATCTGAGTTAGTTATTAATAACTACTCATATCACCGGTGTGATAGCATAAGTGTCTATATGGCTTTTCTTTGTAAGTATCCATCATTTATTCACTTTACTTTACTACCGGTGTTGTAGAACATGTTATGTTATATGAAAGAGGATTACTTTAGGGTGCCCCTATATACTGCAAAATCTTATAATATTCCTTCCCTTCCATTTACCATGTCTACCTTTTTGCAAGTGGTGGTTTAGGCCTTAACATTAGTTCATTTACTTTAGTTACTGCTATTTCCCCCTGGTTTAATTCATCTCTCAGGTATTATTTACTGTCCTACTGAATCATCATTTGTTGGGCTGGAACCTTAAAAAAATTTATTGGATTTTTAACTTATCTGTCCTAATTATCTATAAAATTGTCTATCACTTTCTGCTGCCTTGGTAATTTTTCAATATTACATGAATTATGCAAGCAGATCAAGCATGAAAATACAATGATAATCAATGACAAAATAGTTAATTACCATATGATTCATAATTAGAAATATAAACCTTATGGATACATAATATAGTAGTGTGTTCAAGACTACACCACTTTTAAACCATTTAAAGAGAATACCAGAGTAGCAGAACCATACCTCAAACATCAAATGGGAATGACTTTGAATTCTAAACATTCACTGAATTACCTATCTTATGTGAGTTTACCATCCCAGAGACCTTACTACTTGAGGTTCATTACTGGACTTAGTTTCCCATCAACAAGATATATAATATGAGTTTTTTTTTTTAATCTCATACCCAACAACCAACTACATGATGCATCTACCAGAATCAAGATATTACCTGTGAACAGTTTTGTACCCAAAAAAACCTATATTTATATGAGCCATTATGGATTCACATAACACTTGACTCAGCTCATACTAATGAGTGATTAGGTCTGTTACTAACACTATAACATTCTGAAGTGACTTGGTTTACCTGCGAGAGGTTTTCCCTGAATTCATATACCCACAAAAATACACCAATTGTGATGTTTACCATGAGTTTTAAATTCACGGACGATGCCCACACATGTGGGATGTGGATTTTAATTTATTAGAATATTATGTTAAGTTGTCTAGGGGATTTAATTTGATTCTCTATTATTTAGCCACTTGAGGTGATCATGGAATTCTACCATAAACACAAGGAGGAAAATAGTTCACTCCTGTTCATAGCTGTATTTATGAGTACTTCTCCATTCCCACGTATCACCCTTTAAAATTTACTATAGTGCTAGAAGACATTGATTGTTCAAAACATATAACAACCACTGATGAACACCACATTTACTTGATGTACACATCAACAAATTTTGGACTACCAGTTCAAGTATGAATAAAGATCTGCAGTTACATATATATATTGTGTAATGAACACTATGCATTTTCAGACAGGCATGGGATACATTGCATTATTACAATATAGTACCCAGTGACCCCAGAAAAACACAAGGTTATTACAAACAACACAACAATCATAAAGTGGGTCTACTTTCATTTTCCCTCATAATTAAGGCAAATAAAGATCTAATTAAATAGAACCCAACATATCAACATTTGTTTCTGACACCTTTTACGATTCTCTCATTTTAAAAATAATGAGTTGGTGTCAAAATACTATACATATATACCATAACATAACCCTTTAGTTGTACACCATTACCAAATAAAACACTCTTTATATATGGCATAAAAATACACCCACATAAAAGCAATTGATACTAATAATTAAATTAATCAATTATAGTGTTCATGTAGGCATTGCGGGTGGATATTCATCTCCAGTGCTATGCTGTTAATGTCCATAATTATCCGGGACAGCAATAAATACTCACAGTCATGTTTTAATGTCCACTTAAGTTTGTTGCCGGAATACTTATAATCCCTATTAGGAAATAAATTCACCACATATACATATCTCCTCCGTGGAGCTGAATTCAAGAATACTCTGTTGCCATTGAGTTGTGTTCCAAATGAAATTTGTGCCTAGGTCTGTCATACTTTTCAGGAGATGCAACTTAAGCTCTTGAAGAAGGTTCTTCCCTATATCATCTTATCGATGAAAAGATGACGACTGTCCAACAGCTCGGTTTACGTTAACCGTTTCCCAATTTAATTCAAGAGGTTTTGTCACATACTCGGTTCATGTTGATAGGCCATCCCATATTTGATGATGGGGCAGTTAGGCCGACATGGGACCAGCATAGAGTTCTGATTCATTATTTACTTTCAGTTTAGACATACAATTCTGCTTGTTATTCATTTGGTTCATCTGGAATTAATTCCAGGATTCTGCTGCAGGCATGAGACTGAAGAATATTATTCCACCACATATCCAGGGTTGCAGGCCATCAGGTGATTCCTGTGGTTGCAGGCGTAGAGGCATTTACTCCGCTAACTGCTTTCATATGGTCTTTTTTATGTGTTCAGGTTTTGGAACCTTGAGGTAATCTGGTGTTGTTAGGGTTCAGAGGTTCTGAAGTTGCTTGTATTGGCTTATAAAGTTGTTTCAGTGTCTCTTTCCATTTGTTTCTTGCTTATAATGTGCACATAGACCAGGTGATAACAAAGGCCAAGCGGGGTTTGGCAGCGATGCGGGTGATGGCGGCAGCAAACTGTGAGCAGCGCCATCTATGTCTTCTGTACGAGGGGCTGGTCATGTCTGTTTTGGAGTATGCAATGCCAATTTTGACTCTTAGCCATAAGCAGATAGAAAGGATGGAAAGGATACATAATGAAGCTATGCGCAATATTCTTGGATGTACAAGAGATACAGCATGCAGGGCGATGCGCTACCTTCTTGATTTTCCAACCATTGAAGAGAGAATACAAGTTTGCAGGGCACGCACCTACCTCAGAATTAACGCAAACACACAACATCCACTGCATAGTGAAATTAGGAAGGTGAAGGGCAGCAGGTTAAAAAGAGGACGGTCGTGGATGGGTCAAGCCGAAGACATTCTTCAACAGGTGTGTTCACTTGAGGAGTTAGAACCTGGCGAGGAGTGGGTGCAAGTGCCAACAGACTTCTGCACATCCTTTTCAGTTTGCATCCAACTAGATAGAATATGCAGACAAGAAAATCCGGCTGCTGTTGAGGCTGAAGTACAAGCGTTGATTTTCGAGAATTCGCTAGACGGTGACGCGGTCATCTACACAGATGGGTCGGTCGTCCGACATGTGAGAAGCTCATGGACCTTTACAGCTCGGGCCGGAGGGAGAATTGTGAAGGAGGACTCTGGTGCTTTCACTGAAACCACAAGTAGCCTGACCATGGAAGTCATGGCAGTAAGTAAAGCAATAACATGGCTCGAGACACAGACATTCACTAGGGCTTGTTTCCTTAGCGACTCAATGAACATGATCAAGAGGATAGAGGAGTGGTCGATCCGAAGAGAATGGTTGCTGCCTCTGAAGCGGTCTCGGCTGGCAAAGATTAGTTTCATCTTCGTGCCAGGGCATGCGGGAGTACAAGGAAATGAGCGGGCTGACAAGCTCGCAGGTGAGGCTACTGTGGAAGGTGGACGCGCCATGGACCAGGCTGACATTCTGAATGCTCTACGTGAAGTGAGACTTTTGCGAGAACCAAGTGATGACTGTGAATCTACAACAATGGCCAGACTGCGAGAGCAGCAAATTAAAAGAGGGGTGGCCAAACAAGAACACTACGCAGGAAGCCAAAGAAGATTGATAAACCGACACAGAACTGGCGTCGTTAGCCGCTACACGCTGCGGGATTTACTGAGGAGGGGATCCGAGCACTTATGGACTGGATGGTTCGATGTGCAACGAGGATGATCTGTCGACTAACTAACTAACTAACTAATTTGTTTGAGTGAATGTTCATAGCTAGAACTTGGTGTTGCATGGCTGGAACCTTATGTTTGACTGTTGCAGCTGTGAGACGTTCTTTCGAAGACTTATCCATTGTGGATATTAACTTGGTAATCCAACCAAAAGTTGAAGGTTACTCACTGTTGTTAGTTTTAGTAACTTGTAGAAGGATTGTCCCAGTTTCACTGACTTGGTTGAATGATGAGACCATAGGTGATACTTCTCAGAAGTAAAGCAGACGATACACTGTTGTCAGTACTCTGTTGATCTTCATCTTTGTAGATTATTAGATCTTGAAGTCCATCCTGGATATTCCTACTAAAATAGGACTTCCTCAATCACACCGTCAGTTGTCTTCGTATGTATCTCTTTTGTTTGCATTTGCAGCTTATGAGTGCAGCAGTAAACGATGTATTTATAGATCCAGAACATGGATAAGCCATTTAGTCCTGACTCACCTTCATCGGGCTTTTAACCCAGGATCCTGATGATAGTTATGAAATGCAGTCCCACCAAAACCACCACTCGCTTCTCTTCTATAGAAAAGGGATGACAAAGAATACAACACGAGCATTAACCTACTGTGATGTGTTAACTTTCACAAGACAATTACAAACAAAAAAAAGGGGAAGGAGATAGGAGTTGGTTTCCAAGTTCCCTGTCCCTCGTCACTTGTGGTAGAACTTTGCTAGCTCTGATAGTGAGTGAGATATCTTTTCACTCTGTTTTGTTCTGTTGTTACTGGGACTATTAGATGAGTGAAGACATTCTGTCCATCCAACATGTTGACATTGTATCTCTCATTCTAGAAGAGAATAGCCTATACAGAATCTCTGTAGTTTCTAATGCCGCATCTTCCTTTCGGCACTATAATCATCATTAGGTCAAGACTATTCAACATTGGCTTCTTAAGTACTGACATACACATGGATTCTTACATCAACATCCTCTAATCCCAAGGTGCAACATTAAAATGTATATTCCCACAGTAAAAAGTAACAATCAGAACAGAGAAAATTCTCATACCAGAAAAAACCTACATGTACATTTTTCTGATATTAAGTACATGATAATCATACATGATAATTAATCATAATGATGATGCAGGGAGCCTAGGTTTTTGAATTTTCTTCGGGGGTTAATCCATAAACTAAAACATCCATTGTTTCCCTCCACTGCGTACAGCACATGAGGATAGTAATCGCTGTGAATAACTTATGCCGAAGGTCCAGTATTCTGAATATTGCAAGCAATTTATTCACATAAATCTTCGCTTCTGTTTCTACTACGGTGAGGCGATGGGGATTGAATCCTATCCGAACATGCATTTACATCACGCGTTTACTTTAATTGTTCATGAATTTATATTCTCAAACATGGCATTCCCTAACACTATTTTATGAAATGATTATATGTTCACCACTCATGCTGAGTGGTTGATAATCTGTTAACAAAAGGATTGTACTAAAATTTAGCACTCTAGTTCCAAGTTACAGATTATGAATTAGAAAAACAATTTATCCAAAATGAACTGAGTACATGATATGCGTACTCATGTGTATGTCTCCGCATGGATAAAACTCCTTTGAAACTGTTCTTTAGAGTTCAATCTCTACAGTACATAGATTATTTGCAGATTTCTAAGCATAAATAGTGAGATATTGTTCACAGTGCATAGAAGTTTTAATATAGGAATATGAAATTGACAGACACGAGTTCTCTACTGAAGTATGAATCAAGGGTCTGTTCCCACCTTGAGAAAATGCCTAGAATGTGTTTTTGACCTGAGTTTGATACTCTACGGTACACATAATATTTCTAGATTGTAAGCACTACTAGTGAGATATAAGTTCATAATGCCTATACAAGATTTTAACATATGGATTTGAAATTGTAAAACAGGAAAAATTACAGCGTGGCGCCCACATGTGTTTCCTTGGTAAACATCATCCCGCCTGGTTTAAGAGAATTGTTGACTTATTATTCTAACTAATTCCTAATTAAACATACTGGTCTATGTAATACATAAATGCATATTAATAATATAGATATAACATACCAATAGCTTCCGAGAGTGCTGGTTTTAAAAGGCAAAAATACCTTTCCCCACACGGGAAAACTTTTACATGTCTGCTTCCTTTGATTTTCTGAACTAAAATGGCTACTTTAGTCTTTGTTTTTAACCTCGCCGGGCTTGGCCAGGTACGCGAGCCAAAATAAAGCCAACTAAATTAAGCTGTGCCACGTTCAGTCTATCGCTGTTTTATTTTCTCCTACATTTAGTAAGTTACTTAAACAGTAATTGTAAGGGGTTGTTTATTTTTAAGGGAGTCAATAAATAGGAAAGGGTAAGGACGTTTTATTATATCACAAGAACATCCATTCAACGTAATAGCTGGGACGTCTGCCTTGACGATTCGGTTATCCAAGGAGTACCACACAACCGATGCCTTGTCTGGGTTTATAATGGCCCCTGCGTCCTTGCACCACTCTGCCACCCTGTTTACCGCCACCTGTAAGTCTTTCGCCAAACTGGCCCTGTCTCTGCCCTGTCTGTACACCAGCACATCATCTGCAAATGTCAAGATTCTACCCACGCCTGGTGTCTCAATAGCTGCGATTTTGCTGGTGTAGACATTAAAGAGCACTGGGGGCAAGGCATATCCCTGCCGCAACCCAGGTGTAATAGTACAGGTATCAGAAGTCCAGGAACCCATGCGAAGTGCAACCTTACGCTCATAAAGGACTGCCGCAACCCATCTAAAAAGGCAAGGGCAGACCTCCATGTCCAACAGTGTGTGTATTAACCGATCATACCTAACCCTGTTATACACATCCTCCAGGTCAAGAGCTACCGCCACTGTCTCCTTTTTATCCTGTAAGCCCTCATAGACATCGAACGCAAAAGTTGCAGCATTGGCCCAGGTGTCCTTTCCCGACCGGTAGCTCCCGAGTCCTTGGGGAAGCAGATTCCGACTTTCCAAATGTTGCTGGAGCCTGCGTGCTACTATTTTTTCAAGGACTTTGCCATACGTGTTTTGTAGGGTTATGATTCGGTATCCATTAAGTTAGGGGTGATCCTTACCTGGCTTTGGGAGGGGGACCAGGAAGCTATGTAGCCAATCGTGGGGTATTTCCGCCGTATTGATGCTTAGGTTGACACAGAGAGCCATCTCCTCCAAGTCCCCATCATTTATGTTCCTCATATGGGAGTACCTCACCCCATCCGGACCTGGCGCTGTGTCTTTTCCCTCTTCAGAACCCGTCTAATGTCCTCCACTTTAATCTCACAGTCCCCCTTCCTAGTGACCCGTGACAAGGCTTCTCTG
Source organism: Cepaea hortensis (assembly GCA_963921405.1). NCBI lineage: Eukaryota > Metazoa > Mollusca > Gastropoda > Stylommatophora > Helicidae > Cepaea > Cepaea hortensis. The sequence goes on from OY992876.1 coordinate 288,646,066, forward strand.
ACGTTATCTCTAATAGCCCTATCTTGCTGATCCGTCTGTTTTAAAAATCGCGCAAGAAGAGCCTCCCCTTTGTCCTTGTCAGTTGTCATAGGTCGATTGTTATCATCATAAACGGTGCCATGTGTACCAGGCATCACTTGTCTCTTCATCTGCCGGTGCAGCCTCCAGAATTTTCCCAATGTCACATTCCCACCGACTTCATTAATAAACTGTTCGCACTTAATCCTCTTTGCCTCAGTTGCCTGGAGTTTAAAATCCTGCACCTTTACTTTTTTATACCTTTCAGCCTCTTCCAATTCTGTGTCAACTGAATTGGTTGCTCTCCGCACCCTCTGCCAATTCCTTATGGCTGCCCTCTTTTCTCTCCATGAATTCTCGACCTTTGATGTCCACCATGGTGGTTGGGTAAAGATTCTTCATGTTGGATCTTGATAGATCTTCCCTGTGATCTAAGACGCCCCAAGAGCGAAGAGTGGTCGCGATCATAACTGAATGCCCTGCGAGCTCTTATAGTCCTAACTGTGCTGGACTTAGGTATCAGCACAGAACAGGGGAGGTGGTCACTTCCATGGTCTCTAAGGACGCTCCATTTTATATCTCATGCCGCCTCTTGGGATACAAGAGCCAGGTCGATGGCCGTGTCGGGGTCCCCCGGTCTCATTGCTAGCCTAGTGGGTGTCCCGCCATTTAGACAGACAACATCCGTCTCAAGCAAGGCCTCAGAAAGAACAGTACCTTGTCTGTTCTCTCCCGATCTGTTCCATTCCTTGGTGCGGGCGTTGAAATCACCACATATCAGATAGCTGGAACCTGGGGTGTCCACTAAACTACACTATTGGTTAATGTAGATGAAACCATATACGTACTATTGGGTAATGTAGATGAAACGATCATCGTACTACGAATAATATAGATACAACGATAACCGTTTTACGTGTAATGTATATTCCCTGGCCAAAGGGTTAACGACTTTCTCCGTAATCCCGTATATCCACGTGAGGAACACAGCGGGAGATTCTGTAGCAGATGGCGTCGCGTTTGTTACTTATGAGCCGGTCGCTCAGAATGGAATGGCAACCTACTGAGCGTAATCTTGCGAAGAACATCATCAACAGCTGGAAAATGCTGGTGTTGACTGCAATGTCCTGTAAGGGATATGCAACTTAAAAATAAAAATACAACGATAACCGTACTATTGGGTAGTAAAGATGCAGCGATAAAGACCGTGGCATAACGACAGAGGAAAAGCCCGTCTTAATATACTCACCAAGGACTTTTGTCTGAAGACGTAACCTTAAGACGTATTTATTAAAAGTCTTTGACAGTTTTGACATTCAGAACAGCTCCGTCGCTGGAACATTATTTTAACTTAATACTGCCTGATAACAAAATCCTATTTTCCCCTGTCTGCTCCGAATAGAAACATTCACGAGCGGAACCTGACAAAGCAGTCAAGTCAACGAAACAGTGGTGGTAAAGTGATGCGCGCCTGCCTGCCGCCTGATGAACATGTGTTCAAATCTGGAACAAGGCTGACAGGTTGACCCAGCCTAACATGGATGCCAGAACATACCCTGGCAAGTAAAGGCGGCCAGTGTGAGACTGATCACTCCATCTCTCCAGTAGACGACGTAGCGTTGTGGATAGCGACAAAGCTGCAGGCCTGGTGATCACGCGTTCGAGTTCCCATCCACGGGGATTTGGGAAAATTACCCTTGCCCTCAGAGTCTACCTAGCCTCACTTAGTTACCAGAAAATGTAGTGGATAGTAAACGTGTCCGGTATGATACTGACCACATCCCCTTATGATACTGACCACATACAACTATGGTACAGACCACATCCCCTTATGGTACTGACCACATCCCCTTATGATACTGACCACATGCCCTTATGATACTGACCTCATCCCCTATGGTACTGACCACATTCCCTTATGGTACTGACCACATCCCCTCTACGATATTTACCCCATCGCCCTATGATATTGATCACATCCCCGTATGATATTTACCACATCCCCCTATGGTATTGACCACATCCCCCTATGGTATTGACCACATCCCCCTATGGTATTGACCACATCCCCCTATGGTACTGATCACATCCCCCTATGGTACTGACCACATCCCCTTATGGTACTGACCACATCCCCTCTACGATATTTACCCCATCGCCCTATGATATTGATCACATCCCCGTATGATATTTACCCCATCGCCCTATGATATTGATCACATCCCCGTATGATATTTACCCCATCGCCCTATGATATTAATCACATCCCCGTATGATATTTATCCCATCGCCCTATGATATTAATCACATCCCCGTATGATATTTACCCCATCGCCCTATGATATTAATCACATCCCCGTATGATATTTACCCCATCGCCCTATGATATTAATCACATCCCCGTATGATATTTACCCCATCGCCCTATGATATTAATCACATCCCCGTATGATATTTACCCCATCGCCCTATGATATTGATCACATCCCCGTATGATATTTACCCCATCGCCCTATGATATTAATCACATCCCCGTATGATATTTACCCCATCGCCCTATGATACTGACCACATCCCCGTATGATACTGACCACATCTCCCTATGGTACTGATCACATTCCCCTGTGGTACTGACCACATCCCCCTATGATACTGACCACATCCCCGTATGATATTGACCACATCCCCCTATGGTACTGATTACATTCCCCTGTGGTACTGACCACATCCCCCTATGATACTGACCACATCCCCCTATGATAATGACCACATGCCCCTATGGTATTGGCGATATCCCTTCTTTATACTGGCCTTATCCTGCTATGATACTGACCATATCACTCCTATTATACTGAACACATACCCCTTTGATAGTGACCACATCCCCCTATGATACAGAACACATCCCCGTATGATACTGACCACATCCCCCTATGATACTGACCACATCCCCCTATGATACTGAACACATCCCCCTATAGTATTGACCATATCCCCTCTTTATACTGACTACATCCCCTATGATACAGACCACATCCCCCTATGATACTGACCACATCCCCCTATGATACTGACCACATCCCCCTATGATAATGACCACATCCTCCTATGGTATTGACCATATCCCCTCTTTATACTGACCACATCCCCTATGATACTGACCACATCCCCCTATTATAATGAACACATCCTCCTATAGTATTGACCATATCCCCTCTTTATACTGACCACATCCTCCTATGGTACTGACCATATCACCCCTATGATAATGACCACATCCCCTATGATACTGACCACATCCCCCTATGATACTGATCACATCCCACTGTGATACTGACCACATCCCACTATGATACTGACCACACCCCACTATGATACTGACCACATCCCACTATGATACTTACCACATCCCACTATGATACTGAACACACCCCACTATGATACTGACCACACCCCACTATGATACTGACCACATCCCACTATGATACTGACCACATCCCCTATGATACTGACCACATCCACCTATGATACTGACCACATCCCACTGTGATACTGACCACATCCCGCTATGATACTGACCACACCCCACTATGATACTGACCACATCCCCTATGATACTAACCACATCCACCTATGATACTGACCACATCCCCCTATGATACTGACCATATCACTTCTATGATATTGGCCACAGTACACCTATGATACTGATTGATCTGTGCAAAAATGGGGCTAGCATAATGTATTCAATAGACCGCGAGGCATGGAAAGGATGCTTGACTTAACTTGCTTATGTCAGCCAAACATGCAACTAGTGATTAATTATGCAGCTAGCGTTCAATCGTGCAACTAGTGTTCAATCATGCAACTAGCATTCAATCTTGCAACTGGCATTAAATCCTGTAACTAGTGTTCAATCATGCAACCAGTTTTCAATCATGCAACTAGAGTTCAATCATGCAGCTAATGTTCAATCATGCAACATCATTCAATCATGCAACTAGTATTCAATCATGCAACCAGCATTCAATCATAAAACTAGTGTAATCATGCACCTAACGTTGAAACATGCAACTAGTGTGCAATCATGCAACTAGTATTCAGTCATGCAACTAATATTCAATCATGCAACTAGTGTTCAATCATGCAACTAATATTCAATCATGCAACTAGTGTTCACCCATGCAGCTTGTATTCAATCATGCAAGTACCATTCAATCATATAACTAGTGTTCAATCGTGCAACTAGCGTTGAAACATGCAACTAGTATTCAATCATGCAACAAGTGGTCAACCATGCAATTAGCTTTCAATCATGCAACTAGTGTTCAATCATGCAACTAATATTCACACATTAAACTAGTGTGCAATCATACAACTAGCTTTCAATCATGCAACAAGTGTTCAAACATGCAACTACCATTCAATCATGCAACTTGTATTCACACATGCAACAAGTGTTCAAACATGCAACTAACGTTCAATCATGCATCTAGTATTCACACATGCAATTAGTGTTCAAACATGCAACTAGCGTTCAATCATGCAACTAGATATTCACGCATGCAACAAGTGTTCATACATGCAACTAACGTTCAATCATGCAACTAGTATTCACACATGCAACTAGTGTTCAATCATACAACCAGCTTCCAATTATGCAACAAGTGTTCAAACATGCAATTAGCGTTCAATCATGCAACTAGTATTCACACATGCAACAAGTGTTCAAACATGCAACTAGCGTTCAATAATGCATCTATTCTTCAATCATGGAGTGTCCAGAGTCCTTCCCGGCACACTCACATGGCGGAATTGTACAGGTGCTGGAACCTGCACACTTGTGATTGGTACTGAAGTATAATCGGCGTGAGAGTGGAAACAGGGGCTGGAACCTGCACACTTGTGATTGGTACTGAAGTATAATCGGCATGAGAGCGGAAACAGGGGCTGGAACCTGCACACTTGTGATTGGTACTGAAGTATAATCAGCGTGAGAGTGGAAACAGGGGCTGGAACCTGCACACTTGTGATTGGTACTGAAGTATAATCGGCATGAGAGCGGAAACAGGGGCTGGAACCTGCACACTTGTGATTGGTACAGAATTATACCCTGCAGCTAATGTAGCCTATTGACAGCCAGTTCCCCAGCCTTGTCTCCCGTCTATTCTGTAAAGCTTCAGTTTAATATGGTGACGGTATTTCAGTTCCAAGGTGTTTATGAGTCAATTGTCTTCAGTGTTAAGATTGTCTAGAATCTCATTGTGTCTTCTGTCTGGTGTCATTATTTGTCTACTGTATGGTGTCATTATTTGTCTTCTGCTTGGTGTCATTATTCGTTTTCTGTCTGGTGTCATTATTTGTCTTTTGTTTGATGTCATTATCTGTCTTCTTTTGGTGTCATTATTTGTCTTCTGTTTGGTCCACATTTGAAAACCTGTCTTAAGATTTACGCTCAAAATTCCCCGATTGTCTTCTCTTGTGTTTGCGAAATGGTCTTTAACTGGCACCCGAATGTTGCCCTAAGGATGATGAATGCTCTCAGAATGTGTGTGTTATCGTGTTTGCTGGTGTTGTGCCACAGGTTCTTAATTATGTGTAACCTCCGCATTGCTGGGGCCAGCCCGACTTCTTTAGAACAGCGTCCGTTAGTGTTGACAACAGAGACACCACATCAAAGTTTGTGGTATATTCAACTGTTTCACTGTTGCTTTAGTTGGCATGTACGCGGGGAAGTCAATAAGTAAGTCACAAATGGTTGTAGAACAATAACTAAATATAATAACAATTTGAAACCAGTTTATTTTTATACATACATTGTCCCTTTATTTCTCAACATAATTTCCACCAAAATTGATGCATGTATCCCATCGTTTTATCAGTCCTCCTAAACCGGCTGCATAGAACTGCGTGCTCTGTTTTCTAAACCACGTTTTCACTTTATATTAAACTTCGGCATCACTCGCGAAATGTCTCCCGTCAAGGTGGGTTTTCAGTGGATCAAAAAGGTGGAAATCGCTAGGGACTAAGTCGGGGCTGCAAGGTGAATGTTCCAGAACATCCCACCTTAGTTGGTTAATTTTCTACTGAGTTAATGGAGCCGTATGTGGTATGGCATTGTCATGAAGAAGCAACACTTCTCTAGTCAGCAATCCTGGGCGTTTTCTTCGAATTGCACCATGAAGCATCGATAGAACTTCACAGTACGATTCAGAATTCACATTATCACCTTTCTTCTTGAAATTGGTTGAAAGCACTCCTTGACAATTCCAGAACACTGTCAGCATAACCTTCCCTGCTGATGGCGTAACCTTGAATTTTTGGACACAAGGCGAAGGAGGCTGTTTCCATTGCATTGAAGCACGCTTTGATTCGGGCTGGTAGTGATGCAGCCATGATTCGTCCCCAGTAACAATCCTGTTCAGCATGTCTTCTCCTTCATCTTCGTATCGACAGAGATCATGCAAGGACAGGTAAAATCGGTTCATTTTGTGCTCCTCCTTCAATTGTCTGGGCACCCACCTTGAATTTCAATCGATCATGCATTATGATGTATGCTGAACCGTGTGAGCACCCTATTGCAGATGCTACAGAGTCTATCGTTACTCGCCTGTCACCTCTAATCTTGTCCTCCATCCGCTGCACGGATGCTTCTATTGCAACCTCATCAGGACGACCAGATCAAATTTCATCAACAATTTTAGAGCGTCCTTGAGAAATGTTTCTACTCAGCTATGCAACGCTTTACGGGACAAACATTTGTCAGCATAAACAGGAAGCATTTCCTTATGAATGTCCTTTGCAGGCAGACCTTTTGCCCACAAAAAATAAAAAAAACGCACAACAGCACGTTACTCTTTGGTTGTACACTCCGTAAGTACAGTCGCTATTTTGTTTATGCGCTTTGCATGCGCATGAGACACCTAGCGCCACCTGACGAACGGGAATATAAAGTTCGAAGTTGCTGTCATCTAATGACACCAACTACATTTACCTGCCATCCCACAGAATTGTGTAACTTATTTATTGATTCGCCCTCGTAGTTTTGTCCGTGACATCGTTGTTAAGTTTAGAAAGAGATTTTGATTGTGTGTGTCTCTAGATAGACAGGATCGCTTGACATTTTAGGGGAGGACAGTGTCATTTGCGTATCTAAGTTCTGGAACCGGATCTCCATCAATTATGTATGAATCAAACTTGTCTCTGGTCTCATCATTTTGAACATATTATATTTTCAGCATAGATGGTTAGCAGGTATGGGTGGAGATATCAGATCTATCTTATTTCCCTTTGCACTATACACCAGGTTGATGTTTCACCGATTACTCTGTCAGCTGCTGGTAGTTCATGATATAGTGATTAAATCAATGGCATAAAATGTGCTGGAAATCCCATGTTTCTCACGACCTTCTACAATTTCCTATGCTGAAGCTTACTGTCCTGTGTGAAACAAGTATAAAGATCCATACTGTACTTTATGCATTTCATTAACATCGTGCTCATGTACAAAATATGATCCCTGGGACCTCTGCTCTGTCCTAAACCCGTTTGTACTTCTAATCAATCATAATCTAGCAGGCTGATGATTCAGGCGAGTTTTGGTAGCATGACCCTTTAGTGCAATAGTATTAAAGTTTAAAAAGTCCTTTCTTTGATAAGGGGATGTAGATTGTTTTATTCCACGCTTTTAGCTAAACGGCACTGTTCTAGATCATCACATGACACATACATGAAAATATCTGGGATTTTTGTCGCATCTTCCTACATTTCTCCACACCACTCCCTCCATTTGTCTATTATGTCTTGGCGTTTTGTTAAAGCTTAGCCATTCCTATCAATTAGCACATGTAATGATGGCCTGAATTCGCCTGATAAAGATCTGATTTTCTGCAGAAAGTATCTATCTTGTCCTTACAGCTGGAAATGCCCTGTTAAATTACAAGTATTCATTACAAACTGTGTTTTCCCGTCTCTGAATGCATTTATTCTTTCTTCGTTTTTCATGTAGATGATGTATGCGGGCTTATTTTATTTTTTTAAATATTTTTTTTTAAATCTCTGTGTCCTTTAATGTTCATGTTACAAATTTTGGGTCTGATAAAACGAGCATGCCGCACGCTTGTATGGCAAGCCCATTGCTCTGCCATCAACGTTCTCGAATGCGTTTTTACTCCAATATTCAAGTGGTATATAGCTTAGATCAAATTGTATTGGTCGTGCGCCTTTTATCATTTTCTTCAGATTAACCGTGAAGTCTGCCACAAGTAGTTGATGCTGTGTCACAGTTAATTTGCCAAAAGCTGATGATACTCTGTGTCGCAGTCTGTTCTCCAACGCCGTTGCTTCGCATAACCATAGTGTCTGAGTGAGTGTTATTTATGTCCAGAGAAGAACTCATTTCCGGGATATAAAAGACATGCACCAGGTCACAAAATAACGGTGGATGCAACAACATGACGTCGTGATGACAACACAAAAGTGGTTGAAACAGCAAAGAATCGTGGACAGCAAGAAACCGGTGGATGAATCCACAAGACTTCATGAATAGCAAGATACCAATGGATAAAACCTCAAGAGATTTTGTGAAAAGCAAGAAACCAGTGGATGACCGAGTGGCTGGTGGATGAAACCACAAGACATCGTAAATGGAAAGAAACTGGTGGGTGAAACCACAAGACATCGTAGATAGCAAGAAACTGGTGGATGAAACAAGACTTCGTAGATAGCAAGAAACTTATGGATGAAACAAGACTTCGTGGATAGCAAAGAACTGGTGGATGAAACCACAAGACATCGTAGATAGTAAGAAACTGGTAGATGAGATCTCAAGACTTGACAGCAAGAAACGGGTGGATGAAACCACAAGACTTCGTGGATAACAAGAAACTGTTGGAATAAATCTAAAGACTTCGTGGATAGCAAGAAACTGGTGGATTAAACCACAACCACAAGTCTTCGTGGATAGCAAGAAACTGGTGGCTGAAACCACAAGAATTCGTAGATTAAGCAAGAAATTTATGGATAAAACAAGACTTTGTGGATGGCAAGAAACTGGTGGATTAAACCACACGCCTTCGTGGATAGTAAGAAACTGGTTGATGAAACCCCAATACTTCGTAGATAGCAAGAAACTGATGGTTTGCATAAGACTTAATGGGTAGCAAGAAACTGGTGGATGAAACTAGACTTCTTCGATGGCAAGAATCTGGTGGATGAAACAACAAGACTTCGTGGATAGCAAGAAACTGATGGATTAAACTTCAAGACTTCGTGGATAGAGTAAAACTGATGGATGAAACAAGACTTCGTAGATAGCAAGAAACTGGTGGAGGAAACAAGACTCGAAGAGAGCAAGAAACGGATGGATGAAACAAGATTGTGTGGATAGCAAGAAACTGATGGATGAAACAAGATTTCGTGGATAGCAAGAAGCTGATGGATTAAACAAGACTTCGTGGAATGCAAGAAACTTGTAAATGAAACAAGACTTTTTAGGTAGCAAGAAGCCGATGGATGAAACAACAAGACTCCCTGGATAGCAAGAAACTGGTGAATGAAACATGACTTCGTAGATAGCAAGAAGTCGATGGATGAAACAAGACTTCGTGGATAATAACACAATTGTGGTTAAAACAGAGTTATGCGTGTACTACTGGTTAAACCGTCTGCCTCATGCTTCTGGGGGTGGTGGATTCAATTCTGGACTGCGTCATGTAGTTCCCAGATTAAAATTTTATCGGAGACGTCGTGAAGATCCTGTAGGGGACAGAGTAAAGGACAGACAGTAAAGATAGGTACCAGTTGTGAGTACGGAGGAAGGAGAACAGTCTTGATGCTTAAGACAGTAGAGACAGGACTGTACCCGTGAAGGACAGGGTCACCTTGAACAGAAGTACGCAATACGCCTAGCCTCAACCAGGCGTATGCGAGACATATGACTTCCCACGGGCTGCACGAGGGGCAAAGACCTCGTGAAAACCGGATAGTAGAGGAGAAGTCAGACGGGCTTCGGGACACGACGGAGAGAGAGGATGCATGACTGAGAGTGTGACAGGATATAGACTATACCTAGGACTTCAGGGCCATTGAATAGCTTAGCCGTTTGACTTGTGTTTGTGTGTGTGTGGCTGTGATACGATAGCGTATTGGATTGTATCGTAACGTATTGTATTGCTACATTATTATTTAGTACGAGAACGAACGTTGAAATGATAGATGAGATATTATATATGATTATATCGTTGAGGAATAAATAAGATCTAATTGACTCATGTGTTTATGTCTCATCTATGCTCGTACTATCTGCATGTCTTGAACCCTTTTCCTTCTAATATCTCTAGACGTTGACAGGTTAACCATGGGGGGGGGGCAAACGTCCGTTTTGGCGAGTCCTAAGACAACTAAAATTGAAACTGTGACATCTCTTGGACTAGCCAAGTAAAACTGTAAGCATACACACAACACGACAACGACAATTTAATTGTGTTATATATAATTGTCCTGAGTCCACTCTAAAGTCCATTCTAAAGCTAATTCCTTATATATTCTCTCTCATTGCATGACATTGACATGACTGTACGACGATACTAATGTTTTTCTTTCCAACAAAAGGTTGGTGTTAATAGATGTTATTATACTTGTAAACAAGTTGCAGAAACCACGAAGACAGCTAGAACAGAAGTCATCAGTGGTGTTGGAGCAACACCCCTGAAATCAGCTAAGTTAAATTTATCTCTTGAACTAAGTCAATAAATAGGCACTCATTATTTTTCACGCATGTAAATTTTATGTACCATTTTGTAATCCTACTAAAAGGTATACAACCCACTTGCACATTTCATAATTACTTCCCAAGGGACATAATCTTTTGTGTACATAAATATTTTTCAAAATTCTAAAATATCTACGTTAGAAAAGTGTATTGAATTAGGCAAACAACTAGGATACATAGGATATAAGCTAGCAAAATGGAGTGAAAAGAAACATGCAGAAAATTTGCTAAGAGAAGATAAGGAGCAAGAGCGACAAAAAAGGCTTTAGAACGTGAACAGAAGAAATTAGAAATGGAAGCTGCTAACAAAAAATTAGAAGCAGAAGCAGCTAACAAACAATTAGAAGTAGAAGCAGCTAACAAAAAATTAGCAGTAGAAGCAGCTAAAAAAAAACATTAGAAGTAGAAGCAGCTAACAAAAAGTTAGAAATTTAAGTAGCCATCAAACAGAAAGAATTGGAATTAGAAGCTAGAAAAATAGAATCAGAAACGCAAATGAGAGTAAAACCATTAGAAATAGACTCTAACGTAGAGATCTCAATGAATAAATTAAAAAGTTAGGAAGAAGAACAAATATTCAATAAGTTCAATGGAATAGTAAAACTCTTTTGTTCTGGGGACTCAATAAGCGCTTGGACAGAAAATTTTGAATGTTTAATGCATTACAATGAAATTCCAAAAGAGAATTGGGCTTTGATATATATGCAAAACTTGGCTCTGGAGCCATTGAAAGTAATAGAAACAATACCTCAACAATTAAGAATAAATTATGACTACATCAAACAGAGGATAATGCAACATGTTTCATTAGACGCTGCTGGATATCACATACAGTTCTCTAAGTTATGCCCAAAAGCTAATCAAACATTCATAGACTACGTCTCAACAGTACAAGATATTTTCACTAAGAGGATTAGCTCAGCAAATGTAGAGAAAAGTTTTGACAAATTAAAAGCCTTAATGATTATAAACAAGATTATAACATCATTACCAACAGCTTTCTCCAATTTTTTTGCAACAAAGTGAATGTCAGACCATTCATGACATTGAACAAAAAGGGTCTGCATTTTTCACAGCGGACAGAGACATCTTTATTCTGAATGATAGTCAAAATGAGGAAGCAGCTGCTATAAATGTAACAAAAGCAAAATCATTTCAGAATAGAAATAAACCTAAAGTGAAGTACTCAACATGCAAGTACTGTAAATTATCACATGATTATTACTCTATGTGTGATAGAAACCCAAATTATAAACATCACCTAGAAATGATGGCGAACAAACAAAAAACAAAGCGTACAGAGTACAAGAGGGCTGTTAAATGCTTCTTTTGCCAGGCTTATGGCCACTATTCTTCGAACTGTGAGGGTCGTCGCATGCTAAAAGAAGCAAATGCTATTTTGATTGATACCTCATCAAATGAAGATGAGAATGATACAGAGAGTGAAAGTCAGCATGAAAAGGTGAATGCGTTAGAAGTTATTGATATATATTTAACTATGATAAATGTAACCTCTAAGAAATTTCATTCGGATAATATTTTAGAGTGTGGTCACACAATTCCAGTCACAAATGAAAGTGCCAACGCCGCCTTAACATCAAAAGGCAAACTAGATTTCCATAAAGGCTTTATAAACAAACAGCCATGCAAAATCATTCGTGATAGCTGGGCACACTTGATTGGGGTCAGAAAAACATTTATGCAGAACACTGACTACATAGGAGACTTTGTAACATGTCGCCCATTTGCAGGGAATATTGAGAAATATCCTCTAGTACTGACAGAAATTCACACACCATTCATATCAGGTCGTGCAATTTGTGCAGTATTAGACAATCCTTGCGCAGACCTTATTATGGGAAACCTGCCAGATGTTAAAAACTGTTCCAAGGAAGAAATAATAATCTGGGAACGAGAACAACTGAATGATAATGCAGTTACAAGATCAAACACTATAAAACAGCATAGCGATCAACTCAGTGAATCACTACAAATTATTTCCCCTAATGAAGTAGTGAATGAAAAAACAACCAACGACTTCATTCAAGATCAGCGCTCAGATCCTACATTGTCGAACTATTTTAAATTAGTAGGACTGAATCCCAAACAAGCCAAAAATGCTGAATGGTATTTTAAATAAAGTAAGAACACCGTAACAAGAATATACACCAGAAATTATATTACCTTACAACAAATAGTTCTGCCCAAGAAACACCAGAAAACAGTAATACACATAGCACACGATTCACCATTCGGAGGGCACATGGTCTATGACAAAACAAGGGCCAGAGTTCTTACACAATTTTATTGGCCAAGATTTTGTTAGGATATAAAGAACTATTGTCGATCCTGTGTCATATGCCAAAAACTTGTTAAAAAAGGAAAACACCCAACAGCTGAGGTCCAAGCAACAAAAACAGACTCAACAACCTTTCAAATGGTTGCTGTTGATTTAGTTGGCCCTCACAACTACATTTCAAATAGAGGTAACAGGTTCATTTTAACATTAGGCGATTTCTCCTCACGCTGGATGGAAGCTATTCCGTTAAAATCTATTTCCTCTAAAGATGTGACGGAGGTATTTTTGCAGTTATTTTCACGTTTCGGCTTCCGAGAAACAATCTTATCAGATAGGGGGACACAATTTATAGCCGCGCCGACACAGACAGTAACTAAGTTACTCTGCATCAAGCAGTGTTTCATAACCCCGTATCTACCTTCGGCGAACGGGGTTGTAGAAAAAATTAACGGGGACATTAAACACATGCTTGCAAAGGTGACAGCCGAAAACCCAGCTGATTGGGATACTTTACTCCAAGCAGTGCTGTTCGCCTATAGAGAAGTGCCGCAAGCAAGCACGGACTTCTCTCCCTTTGAGTTGATCTATGGGGCAAACCTAAGAGGCCCACTTTCCATATACAAGGAAATAATAACCAACACAGTAGACAACCAACTACCTGTGTCCACCAATGATATGGTAACCAACACCAGAGATAAGATCATGAGAGCGTGCAACATCTCGAGAACATCTTTACAGGAAAAAGGTTTTATATATAGGCATTATGCAAACAAAGGTGCCAAAACTCTAGTACTAAAGCCCAACCAAGACGTATTGTTATTGTTATCCGACAAAAGAGAGCTACTCTCAACGTCTTGGCAAGGGCCGTTTAAAATTGTTAGAAAAATTTCTGATGTGGATTACGAGATTTGTATGAATGGGAAGTACAAATTTTTTTCATATTAACATGCTCAAACCCTACTACTCCAGAACAGAAGACGACCCAACCGACGAGACAGCAGCAACAACAGTCATTAACCAGACAGACACAGACGAAGTAGAACTTCCTGTCCCGACAGCTAACAACAGTGAAACACTAAAAGACATAAATATATCTCATACTTTGACTGATACCCAACAACAGGACGTAGCAAATTTGCTACAAAAATATACAAAAATTTTCTCCAGTACACCAGGTAAAACAGACAGAGTGCAACACTGCATTAGTCTAACAGATTCTACACCTATCAAGTGTAGACAATATTCTATTCCTCTTCACTATAGGGACAATCTAGACAGAGAAATACTTGACTTAGAACAACATAAAATAATACAAAAGTCACAATCCGAGTACTCTTCACCAATAGTCTTGTTGAAAAAGAAAGACCAAACCATAAGACTCTGCATTGACTATCGTAAATTAAATACAGTAACCAAGACAGATGCGGAGCCAATTCCCAACTGTGACGATTTAATTTTAAATATGGCAAAATCTACTTTCGTTTCAAAATTAGATTTAACAAAAGGTTACTGGCAAATACCTATGAACCCAGAATCTATGCATATGACAGCATTCTCAATACCATTGGGGTTGTATGAATGGCGGTACCTTCCATTCGGACTGAAAAACGCACCTGCGACATTTGTAAGACTAACAAGATTGTTACTACATGGTATCACTGATGTTCAATCTTATATCGACGACATATGTATTCATTCCAGCGACATGATGACCCATTTACAGACACTGCAAATGGTCTTTGGCAGAATCAAACACTTTGGGTTAACGATAAAAACAACAAAAGTGGAAATTGCCTTTAAAAAAATTTATTTTTTAGGCCACAAAATATCAAAAGGCACATTGCTAACTGACAACAAAATTGTTTCAAAAATTTTGAATTTAAATATACCAACTACAAAGAAACAGGTCAGAAGCCTACATGGCCTAGTAAATTATTATAGCAAGTTCATTCCGAACTTTGCTGAATTTACCACCATTTTTTTCACATATATTGACAAAGAGTCAACCAAATTGCATTTGTAAGAGTGCCTATTTAGATGACGCAATCAAGAAATTGAAATTGATGTTTTCCAATCCACCCATTCTTCGTCTCCCAGATATTAACACTCTGTTTATATTAAAAACAGATGCCAGCGCTACTGCAATATCGGGAGTTTTGATGCAAAAGCACGACGGGATGGAACATCCAATTAGCTACGTCAGCCGCAAGCTCAAACCTGCAGAAAGGAAATACAGCATTGCGGAACTTGAAGGACTAAGTGTAGTCTATTGTGTCATTAGACTTGCGAAATATCTTAGAGGCAAACACTTTCTCGTCCAAACAGACAACTCACCGTTACTGGTAATCAAGCAAGGCACACCCAATAACAACAGAATTGCGCGGTGGGCCTTAATACTGCAAGATTTCAGCTATGACATTCAACATATTAAAGGTTTTAAAAATATCTTACCAGACCTTTTGACGAGAATGCCTGAGTCACCAGATGAATAAAACACCAACTATTATGCCCGAACATACAGACTGTAATATTTTATTCCGATGCATCGATCAAACAGCAACATTCTAAATCCGCCAGAACCCTGTGACAAATTTTCTACATTTGGACATTCTTCTTTCAATTTACCATGAATTTGGACAGAACATTTCCAACTACAACACGCGACGAACTTTTGACATCTATCACCTACATGCTTCATCGAAGACTTCATCAGAGGGACCAGCTAGTTAATTAGTTAATTTAAATTTCAGTTAAATGTGTTTTGTAATGTAAACCTTTCAGTTCAAATGTAATTTGTAAATATGATATATTTCATAATTTTTTGCTACTTGTTAATCGCGTTGTTAAAATAGTTTTTTTCTAAACCTAATTCGCTGCCAACACTTTTTCACATTAGTAATAACTATTCTTAAACTTCATTTGTAATTTTAACAAGATAAGTAAGAATGAATTTTTGTTGAATGAAAGACGTGTGAAAGACAGAGTACATTAATTAAAAACAATGTATGGTCTCCACAGCGTGCAAATTGTACGCGCCAGTTCTGTGCTTGTATATTGTATGCGTCTTTTGTAACACATGTCATTCTTATTGAATTTTTATAAGTGTTTCATAACGTAGTAATTAGACCAAATAAATTATGAATCTAAGAATCATAGCTCGAAAGTCTACCTCATGAATTACACATATACTGTGTATCATGACGTTGGAAATTCTAGCCTTTGACACTTAGATAAATAAAGACATCACACACTATAACACACGCAGTTAGTACAAATATTAAACACACCAAATCAAATCAAATCAAATCAAATCAACTTTATTAGGGTCACAAATTGGGCGCGCAGGCCCGTCTTACATTCGGCCCTTCCAATCACTCGTCTTTCGTTCATCAAGAGCATTATACATTTACATAGGAAGAAAAATAAACATTGTGAAATGAATGTTGTAAACATAAACAAGGCTAAACATGGAGAAAAATGTGTACATAAAAAGTATGTGACGTAAAAGTAGTGATGCCAGCGCGTCCCACACACACACACACACACACACACACACACCACACACACTCTCTCTCTCTCTCTCTCATTCACTCTCACTCTCACTCATTCACTCACACACACACACTCTCACTCATTCACTCTCCCGCTCACTCATTCACTCTCCCGTTCACTCATTCACTCTCCCGCTCACTCATTCACTCTCCCGCTCACTCATTCACTCTCCCGCTCACTCATTCACTCTCACGCTCACTCATTCTGTCTCTCCCGCTCACTCATTCACTCTCCCGCTCACTCATTCACTCTCCCGTTCAATCATTCACTCTCCCGCTCACTCATTCACTCTTCCGCTCACTCATTCACTCTCACTCATTCACTCTCATGCTCACTCATTCACTCTCACGCTCACTCATTCACTGTCCCGCTCACTCATTCACTCTGCCGCTCACTCAGTCACTCTCACGCTCACTCATTTACTCACACGCCCACTCATTCACTCTCACGCTCAATCATTCACTCTCCCGCTCACTGATTCACTCTCACGCTCACTCATTCCTTCTCACGCTCACTCATTCCTTCTCACGCTCACTCATTCACTCTCACTCATTCACTCTCACTCATTCACTCTCACTCATTCACTTTCACGCTCACTCAATCACTCTCACGCTCACTCATTCACTCTCACACTCACTCATTCACTCTCACGCTCACTCATTCACTCTCCCGCTCACTCATTCACTCTCCCGCTCAATCATTCACTCTCCCGCTCACTCATTCACTCTCACTAATTCACTCTCCTGCTCACTCATTCACTCTTCCGCTCACTCATTCACTCTCCCGCTCACTCATTCACTCTCCCGCTCACTCATTCCTTCTCACGCTCACTCATTCACTCTCACTCATTCACTCTCACACTCACTCAATCACTCTCACGCTCCTCATTCACTCTCACACTCACTCATTCACTCTCACGCTCACTCATTCACTCTCCCGCTCACTCATTCACTCTCCCGCTCAATAATTCACTCTCCCGCTCACTAATTCACTCTCACTAATTCACTCTCCCGCTCACTCATTCACTCTGCCGCTCACTCATTCACTCTCCTGCTCACTCATTCACTCTCCCGCTCACTCATTCACTCTCCCGCTCACTCATTCACTCTCCCGCTCACTCATTCACTCTCCCGCTCACTCATTCCTTCTCACGCTCACTCATTCACTCTCCCGCTCACTCATTCACTCTCACGCTCACTCATTCACTCTCACGCTCACTCATTCACTCTCACGCTCACTCATTCACTCTCACGCTCACTCATTCACCCTCACTCATTCACTCTCCCGCTCACTCATTCACTCTCACGCTCAATCATTCACTCTCCCGCTCACTCATTCACTCTCACTCATTCACTCTCACGCTCACTCATTCACTCTCACGCTCACTCATTCACTCTCACGCTCACTCATTCACTCCCACACACAGACACTCTCACTCATTCACTCTCACGCTCACTCATTCGCTCTCACGCTCACTCATTCACTCTCCCGCTCACTCATTCACCCTCACGCTCACTCATTCACTCTCACGCTCACTCATTCACTCTCCCGCTCACTCATTCACTCTCACTCATTCACTCTCCCGCTCACTCATTCACTCTCACGCTCAATCATTCACTCTCCCGCTCACTCATTCACTCTCACTCATTCACTCTCACGCTCACTCATTCACTCTCACGCTCACTCATTCACTCTCACGCTCACTCATTCACTCTCACGCTCACTCATTCTGTCTCTCATTCACACTAACTCACTCTCTCACTCAAACTATAGTAATGAACATAAGTTTAGATTATACATGATAAAATCAAATGGTATTTAACTTATAATATGACAGATGAGAATACACAAACATATGGATTCGCGTGTTACATAACATGCGTGTTACATGACATGCATCTGCTCAGCTCTCTCTCTCTCTCTCTCTCTCTCACTCTTTCTCTCTCTCTGTATTCTTTCATATACACACACTCACACGCATGCGTACGCTCTCACA
Organism: Cepaea hortensis; assembly: GCA_963921405.1. NCBI lineage: Eukaryota > Metazoa > Mollusca > Gastropoda > Stylommatophora > Helicidae > Cepaea > Cepaea hortensis. Next base: position 288,664,702 of record OY992876.1, read on the forward strand.
CACACACACACTCTCTCTCTTTCTCTCTCATTCACTCTCACTCTCACTAATTCACTCTCCCGCTCACTCATTCACTCTCCCGCTCACTCATTCACTCTCACGCTCACTCATTCACTCTCCCGCTCACTCATTCACTCTCCCGCTCACTCATTCACTCTCACGCTCACTCATTCACTCTCACGCTCACTCATTCACTCTTCCGCTCACTCATTCATTCTCCCGCTCACTCATTTACTCTCCCGCTCACTCATTCACTCTCACGCTCACTCATTCTGTCTCTCCCGCTCACTCATTCACTCTCCCGCTCACTCATTCACTCTCCCGCTCACTCATTCACTCTCCCGCTCACTCATTCACTCTCCCGCTCACTCATTCACTCTCCCGTTCAATCATTCACTCTCGCTCATTCACTCTCACGCTCGCTCATTCACTCTCACACTCACTCATTCACTGTCCCGCTCAATCATTCACTCTGCCGCTCACTCATTCACTCTCACACTCACTCATTTACTCTCACGCTCACTCATTCACTCTCACGCTCAATCATTCACTCTCCCGCTCACTGATTCACTCTCACGCTCACTCATTCCTTCTCACGCTCACTCATTCACTCTCACTTTACAGGATAACAAGGGACTTAAGTAATTTTGTATGGAAACAAAAGATGTCTAGTACAAACACTGCCAACATACGGGAGTAAAAAATGTTATACTGTTAAATATACACATTTAGGGACAATGGGTTGCAAGCATTCTTAATGGGGCCACGGATATTTCCTTGATGAGTCTCTGTAAAGAGAGCCATTGTTCATGGCATCATTTTGGATGTCTGAGAAGGATGCATTTGTGGACAAGAGTTCACATTGTGAGACGTTTCGTTGCTTCGGTCTGGATAGTCCTTTAATTAAGATTGACGAGAGTATGAGACACTTTGACAACCACCCAAGATGTTAGTACATATAACATTAGTTGCTAGTGCTTCAATAGATATCAGACTGTTCCCACCTACGATATTACTGCCCTTGGCCCTTAGATATCATGACAGTAATAATTATTTCCCTTAGGCCCTTGACAGAATTAGTGAAGACTAATTAAAGGAATACACCACGCAGGAGTGGAGGAAGGGAAGTATGTCAAGGTCCTGTAGGGGACAGAGTAAAGGTCAGACGGTAGAGATAGGGACATGGGGTGAGTACGGGGGAAGGAGAACAGTCTAGATGCTTAAGACAGTAGAGACAGGACTGTACCCGTGAAGGACAGGGTCACCTTGAACAGAAGTACGCAATACGCCTAGCCTCAACCAGGCGTATGCGAGACATATGACTTCCCACGGGCTGCACGAGGGGAAAAGACCTCGTGACCACCGGACAGTAGAGGAGAAGTCAGACGGGCTTCGGGACACGACGGAGAGAGTATGCATGACTGAGAGTGTGACAGGATATAGACTATACCTAGGACTTCAGGGCCATTGAATAGCTTAGCCGTTTGACTTGTGCTTGTGTGTGTGTGTGGCTGTGATACGAGAGCGTATTGGATTGTAACGTAACGTATTGTATTGCTACATTATTATTTAGTACGAGAACGAACGTTGAAATGATAGATGAGATATTATATATGATTATATCGTTGAGGAATAAATAAGATCTAATTGACTCATGTGTTTATGTCTCATCTATGCTCGTACTATCTGCCTGTCTTGAACCCTTTTCCTTCTAATATCTCTAGACGTTGACAGACGTCTTTAAAGACCTTTTTGGTTATTATAACGAGACTTCGTGGACAACAATACAGCGGTGGATGACACAACAGGAATTCGTAGATAACTACACACCAGTGGAAAAAAAACAAATGGACAAGACTCAAGCATTTAGGTGAATACCACAGTCAACAGAGCTACGCAAGAATGAGACGTCCATCTGTGCACAACCAGTGTTTGACGGAGGCATTAATATATAAATATATTTGCCCTTCCATGTCAGCTGAGGAAGACTGAGTATTAACTGACTTACTCATAGATCAGTGACGCCATTCACCAACAAGGTATCCATATATTAACATTATTAACTAATTAACGCCGGGCTCCCTGGCGTAGGTGTTAAACGACTTTCTCCGTAATCCCGTTTATCCACGTAGGGTAACGCAGCGCGCGAGAATTGAAATCGGTTCTCGCCGCGTTGGTAACTTACGGGATAAGTGAGCCGGCCGCTCAGAAAGCAATGGCAAACTAATGAGCGTTATTTTGCCAAGAAATCAACCACAGCGGTAAAATGCGGGTGTTGACAGCGATGTCCTGTAAAGGATATGCGAAAGAAAAAACATCTAATTAACTACCTTAAACTGCTGACATGACTAAACTGCATGCGTTTTAAACAAGGACCATCATTGTAAAAAAGGTGTAGACAGGCAAAAGGATCTACTTCAATGCACCGGGTTTTATCCCATGTGGCTCGGTATCTTTCCGCTGAGCGACTTATCGAAAGAGCTCTGTGGCCGCGGCAAAAATCATTATGCGGTAATGAAATCGAATTACTTCAGACATATCAGGGAGTGCCTGCAATTATACAGGCTACAGCTGCCAACACTGACAAAGCAACGGTTGAATAACGAAAATAAATGAACTCTGTTCCATAGTTAACGAGTTAAAAGTGTAACCAGTCGCCTGGGATATTCTTGAGATTAATACCGAACCTCTTGATGAGGGCGTTGAACTCCAAGAGTTAAACGACAGCAGACGTCAGAACAGTTGAACTCGGACGCCACACTCGATGCGGCTGCCAAGAGATTGTTCAATTTCCCCGCGAGGTAATGAACATGTCTGACCCAGTCGGCCAGGGCCGAGATTATACAGTTAAGTGTCGTAAACAGAAACAGAATGCCTCTGTTGGAAAGGTGTTGTTGATGAAGCGCCTCAGCACGCCTGTTGTCCTGGCCACAGCCATGGCGGGACATGATGGGGTCTGCGGCAGGCTTATGGCTTCCAGTTTTGTTATATCTATTGTCTCGGAAGCCGCGGTGGCGTAGTTGATAGAGGCTTACCAACGGTATGATATTGACTACATCATCCATGTAGTGTCCAATGGTATGTAAAATGTTTGTCTAGCACCATATGCCGAATACGCTTCCACGAGAGTAAAATGGTCGTTTACAACTGACTTTACCATCGTGTCTGTTTCATCGGGTCACTTTGCTTACATACTACTATCAACTCTGCTACTATCGTCTGCTCACCACCACTACGACTTCTCCTTATAGTCCACGCTGTGCGACGTTAGAGATCATGCCTGTCCATAGCCTTCTGTGCTGCCGATCACTTCTGATAAAGATGTTCCTCCATGCCATGATGTCAAACGCTCAGAATCTGTTCTCTTGGTCATCTCATCCCTCTCCTCCCCTCCATCGTTCCCCCTGTGACGACATACTCCAGATTGTCCCTTTTCATTACACGCTCACAGAAGGTGGGCTGTCTTTCTTTAATACGAGTAATCGGTTCTGGGTATGAGTTCACTTCTTTCAGGATATCTTCATCACTTTTTTATCCGTCCACGGCGTTCTCATCATCCGTCTATAAAACTGCACCTCAGCAGCTGTCACATTATTCCTCACTTGTCTGCTAATTGTCCATAATTGGTTTCCGTACATCAGGATTGGTTTAATATAGCTCTTAATAGTAATAAAAGTCACAAAAACTCTGCCGCGGAGCAACCACGACGGAGGCTTCTACTCATCAGAAGGATACCCGCTTCCACAAGTGTTTCGGCCCATTCAACCCTTAACACTCTCTAGGGGCTGGCCCATCCGGGTCATGACTCTGGGCATCTTTCCCCTGCCGTGGAGACGTTCGGTCACATTCGTTATACCTGTTGTTGTGCTTGTCCCTTTGCTGTTGCCATGTCCATTCTCAAGCCTTCCTTCCCTCGATGAGGAGAGTCCGTGCATCCTGTGCTTGCCCCTCAGCACGTGTGGTCGCAGAGAGCCAGCTTCTTCCTCAGCCATGGCCTCTATCGCCTCTATTCGTCTCCGTGGCCGTGTTCCTTCCTCGTGCCCCGTTCACGGCGCCGTACTCTACTAGGAAGCCGGCTCTTTACATTTCTGGATGCGAATTACGGACGATTACCGTGGTTTGACTGCAGTCAGATTCACTACCCACGCTCGGGGAAAGGCTAAAGAACTGACACGAGACGTTGCAAGTTCGTGGTCTTGGTTGAGATATTGTTTGTAGTTCTGCAGTTACCGCTTCTAACCATACTAGTTCCGAGACTCGTCCCACTTCAGGTTCCGACAAAGCCATAGCCAGCACGGAACCTATTCGGCTGCCTCACACATTTGTTTTTGGGTCCGAGTTCTTGCTTGTCCTTTAATGCACTTTCGTTTTAGCACATCATACACGGAGTGGGAGACTAGACCTCTGGCGCCTACCTCAACGGCGAATAGCCTGACGCCGTACTTTTCCAGCTTAAGACTTGAGACCATGTCTTCGTACTTCTTCAATGTATACGTAAGTAGTATGTCAGGGGGTAACTACATATTATTTTAGGACTTTAGTCCTTCGTGGTGACATCATATTTTACTATACAAAAATCATGATCCTATGCTCTGACGTCATCAAACGGAGTCCTTTTCCAACCGCATTTTTTAAAATTTTGGCGGGTGTTTTCTTGGTTCTGGGTGACTACTTCCGGTCCCCGGGCGGTGGCGGCGGTGGTGGCGGTGGCGGACAACGAGAAAAGCCCCGGGCATGTGGAATACTTATATAGATAAGTAGACCAAATAGTCGCCAGACACCTGGGTTCGAGTCCCAGTATGTGTGTGTGTGTGTGTGTGTGTGTGTGTGTGTGTGTGTGTGTGTATGTGTGTGTGTGTGTGTGTGGAGCGGTCACGTGGTTTGATCGAACTCCAGTCATGTAGATATCGATCCCCTTCTATGAGGAGACCGAAATCAATATGACAGAAAATGATTTATTCCATCACTCGAGCTAACTCGAGTATCCATAGTTGGATGATGAATAAACTTTTGTACTATTCGGCAGAAGTCCCGACCCATGTATCAATATTAAGCGTTTTGGTGAAAATCTGGCTTAAAAATATACTAGTCGGGTATTCAATATTATTAAAAATTAAGCGTAATAAAATAATAACGGTTAAATTTCTTGTATGTTTAGCGGCGAGTAGTTATGTCAATATAAAACTATGATTCTCAATTAATAACAATGATAACTTGCTAAGATAATTATAAATATATGTAATATTATTAAACATCAAAATTATACCCCCTTAATTATAAAAGTAACCAAGGGAGACAAATCCGATCCCTTGGCTCAACCAGAATTGTCGACCCTTTGCATACTAACATCCCCTTGAATGACCGTTTACCTGCGCGCGCAAGCAACCAGTAACGCTTCACCGAGCACGAGCCGCCCGGTACGCCAATAGCCAACGGCCAGCGGGTACTGATAACCGGTAGATAAAACATTAAGATAATTACCTTTGACACGGTAGCCGAGTCGTGGTCACTGGAAAATATGCAGTGGTCAGGTATAAAAGAATTCAGCGCAAATATGTATTTCTACTTGCTGTAAATCTCTCTCTCTCTCTCTCTCTCTCTCTCTCTCTCTCTCTCTCTCACACACACTCTTTCTCTCTCTTCTGTTTTCTCTCTCTCACCATTTCTATCATTCTCTCTCTTTTTTTCTCCCTCGCTGTCTCTCTCTCTCGCCCTCTACCCCTCTCACTCTCACTCTCTCTGACTCTCTCTCCCTCTATCTCTCACTCTCTATGTCCCTCTCTCTGTGTCTCTCTCTCTTTTTCTCTATCTCTCTCGCTCTCTATCTCTCGCTATCTCTTTCTCCCTCGCTCTCTCTTTCACTTTCTCTCTCTATCACCCTCTGTCTCTCTCTCTCACTCTCACTCTCTCTCTCTCTCTGTCCCTCTCTCACCACTCTCTCAGGTGATCTCTCTCTATCCCTCACTAGCTCTCTATCTGGCTCCCTATCTCTATCTCTCTCTATCTCTCTCTCTCTCTCTGTCTCTCTGTCTCTAATTTTTTTTCTTTTACATAGGGCAGTCAAGCTTTAATGCCTTGCATTTACAGGACAGTACAGTCAGCCCCAGCATTCATGCTTCCTGGGCAAATTTGCAGATGTCTTTCTGATCGGCCGGACCCCAGCAGCTTCTGTAATGTCTGTCATCATGTTTACCATCAACATCACCATCACTATTCCATCTGCGGCCGACGTGGCCATTTCCCTCCCGCTCTCTCTATCTCCCTAGCTCTATCTCGCTCTCTCCCACTCGCTCCCTCGCTCTGTCCCTCTCTCTCGCCCTCTCCCCGTCTCTCTTTCTGTCTCTTTCTCTCTCTCACACCCTCGATCTCTCCCCCATTCGCTCTCTCTCACTCTTTCTCTCTCTCTGTCCCTCTCTCACCACTCTCTCAAGTGATCTCCCTCTATCCCTCACTAGCTCTCTATCTGTCTCTCTCTTTCTCTCTCTCTATCTTTTCTCTACCTCTCTCTCTCTCTCACTCGCTCTGTCCCTCTCTCTCACTCTCTCTGTCCCTCTCTCTCTCTCTCTCTGACTCTCTCTCTCTCTCTCTCTCTCTCTCTCTCTGTCTGTCTCTAATTTTTTATTTTACATAGGGCAGTCAAGGTTTAATACTTTGCATTTACAAGACATCGCAGTCAACCCAACTGGCTGTATAGTATGCGTCTACTTGGTGGTTTCGGTTAGTCCCTTGTTTAACTTGAGCGTTGACTTGAGTGTTTTGGACTTGATGACTTCTGGTAGTGCGTTGTTTAACATGAGCACTTACTTGAATGTTTTGGTTACTGACTTGCTTGTCTCTGTTAGTACCTTGATTGATTTCGTTACTGGCTTGGTTAACTTCGTTGAGTCTGTCAAAGTCAGCTAGGATCTCGAGATGCATGGCGCTCATCTGTTCATATTCTTGTCGAGTAAGTGTCATACCCGTCTTAGTCGGGAATTTCTGGTCGGCTTCACCGTAAAGTCTTCGGATGTGTAACGTCGTCGTTCCTCTGTAGGATGAGACATACACGGCCTTATCACCACCGCCCACTGGTCTAATAGTCTCACCACTACGAGTCATGTAGACCCAGTTAGCAGGCACAGTCTTGAGGTCTGTAGTCATCTTCTGTTCACAATGCTTGAGTGTTACCACCCTCGAGTTTATATACTAGTTTTTTGAGCCACTCGTAAAACCGGTTTCAGCCAGTTTCTTAGGTCAAGCGGTTCAGATTACGCTGACGTGGTTATTCGTATGGCGCGACTAAGCGTTCTACTACCCGCTCCTTGGCCTGTTGTATGTTTGAGTTGGCTTGGAGAATGCGGGTCATGGTCGCCACATGACCTCTAGCCATGATGAAATAGATAGCATGGAGGTCGCGGTGTTACTTGCGCTGTAGTCACTGTGAGCTATAGTCTGCGAAGTCAGAATACCAGTGATATGAATATACAGTCTCCTCACACCCCTTGTAGTTTTCTTCGTTTGAAGCCTGGTCAGCTATTAAAGACAAGCCTGTAAGTATATTACAACCATTTTGTTTTTATTGGGTGTTTTAATACTCGTCCGCTAGTGTGGATTGACTAAAGGTTTAGGATGCCGGTGATGATGTTCGTTCGACATTCGGTGAGGCTGGTTCTGGAGTATCCTGTTGTCGATTATAGTCGATGATGCACTCCTCGATTCTATTCAGGCTTAATGTAATTATTTCTTGTTTGGTGAAGTTCTGTTGTAGTACATCCCGCAGTCGAATCGTTACTAGATCCGCAAAACTACCACCCTCACCATAATCACAAGAATGACTGAATGGATTCTCAGCTTCTCGATTTGATGGGACATTAAGACACGCCAGGCAATAGCTGTATGGTTCAGCTATTAGTATGCGCCACAGTTCGCTAATTAGGTATTCGTGGGTCTCGGAATCTGTAAAACAGATAAGAATAGGGTAATTTATCACCGTTATAGACATGGATATTACAGATAATAGCTATGGATCTCACATGTACTTTCTGTTACACAGTTCATATATTTCTATCGATAATGGGTATGTGGACCCCGCAGTACACTTTCACCTTCCCCTACGTCTACACATTACTACCTATATTATTACGGTACCACCATAGTGTTGTGTTCAAGGCTTCGAGTGCCAGCGCTATTCCATGTCGACCCAGCCTACAATACTATTGGAAGAAATTGTGTGTCTCTTCAGATATATGCGTCTAGCATCATATATCCCCAGTATTATACTAGTATTGTTAGGTTATCCATACGCCTACTTGGAGAACCACAACGAAAATGTGAAAGCTTTATCACAAAACCAACTTACCATTAGTGAGTTGTAACATTGTTAGCTGGTTGCTGTTCACTGAGACCGGTACTTCTATTCGCCGAATGCTGGTTGTCTTATACAAGGTATTTGCTGACGTAGAATGATTCAGCAGAATATTGTCTGGCCATGTGACCGGATGAGACTCCATCTTTGACCATTAGTCACGTGTTTCGGATGTATCCCATAAGACACGTGACCGACTACAGCACCATCTTTGATCGGTTTTAGTCACGCGGTTGAACACTTACACATGTGCTCGAGTGCTACGCCATCTTTACCGGTTTTAGTCATGTGTTTCGATTGTATACCTTAGTCAAATGACCGGAAGCATCGCCATATTTGATCGGCTGTATCGATATGCTGTCAGTACGCTCTGAGTCATCCTCCAGTTTTCCCCAAAGACATGTCTGAACACGTTCATGTACGTTCACTCCACCGACATAGCACTGTGGTGAGTCACCTGATCGGTCACCTTCAGCTGATGACGAAGCTGATGCTGATGATGATGATGCTGATGATAATGATTTTATTGGTGGTGCTGGGTGATGATAATGATAGTAATCCTGATTACAGACACTATACACGATCAAGGGTGCCGGTTGTTCAGAAAGACAACGGCAAACTTGCCCAGGAAGCATGAATGCTGGGTTGACCGCGATGTCGTGTAAATGCAAAGTATTAAACCTTGACTGCCCGGTGTAAAAGAAAAAATTAGAGAGAGAGAGAGGGGGGGAACAGAGAGGGAGATAGAGGGGAGGGGACAGAGAGAGTGAGAGAGAGGGGGGACAGAGAGAGTGAGAGAGAGGGACAGAGCGAGTGAGAGAGAAGGACAGAGTGAGTGTGAGAGAAGTACAGAGCGAGCGAGAGAGAGAGGGGTAGTGAAAAGATAGAGAGAGAGACAGAGAAAGAGACAGATAGAGAACTAGTGAGGGATAGAGGGAGATCACCTGAGAGAGTGGTGAGAGAGGGACAGAGAGAGAGAGAAAGAGTGAGAGAGAGCGCGAATGGGGGAGAGATCGAGGGTGTGTGAGAGAGAGAAAGAGACAGAAAGAGAGACGGAGAGAGGGCGAGAGAGAGAGGGACAGAGCGAGGGAGCGAGTGGGAGAGAGCGAGATAGAGCTAGCGAGAGAGAGAGAGCGCGCGGGAGGGAAATGGCCACGTCGGCGGCAGATGGTATAGTGATGGTGATGCTGATGGTAAACATGATGACAGACATTACAGAAGCTCTTGGGTACCGGCCGATCAGAAAGACAACTGCAAACTTGCCCAGGAAGCATGAATACTGGGGCTGACTGTTTTGCCCTGTAAATGCAAGGCATTAAAGCTTGACTGCCCTATGTAAAAGAAAAAATTAGAGAGAGAGAGAGAGAGGGAGAGAGAGAGAGATAAAGAGAGAGAGAGATAGAGATAGGGAGCCAGATAGAGAGCTAGTGAGGGATATAGAGAGATCACCTGAGAGAGTGGTGAGAGAGGGACAGAGAGAGAGTGAGAGAGAGACAGAGGGTGATAGAGAGAGAGTGAAAGAGACAGCGAGGGAGAAAGAGATAGCGAGAGAGAGATAGAGAGAAAGAGAGAGAGACAGAGAGAGAGGGACAGAGAGAGTGAGAGATAGAGGGACAGCGAGTGTGAGAGAGAGAGGGGTAGAGGGCGAGAGAGAGAGAGAGAGAGAGAGAGAGAGAGAGAGAGAGAGAGAGAGATTTACAGCAAATAGAAATACATATTTGCGCTGAATTCTTGGATACCTGACCACTGCACATTTTCCAGTGACCACAACTCGGCTACCGTGTCAAAGGTAATGTTTTATCTACCGGTTATCAGTACCCGCTGGCCGTTGGCTATTGACGTATCGGTCGGCTCGTGCTCGGTGTAGCGATACTGGTTGCTTGCGCGCCCAGGTAAACGGTCATTCAAGGGGATGTTAGTATGCAAATGGTCGACAATTCTTGTTGAGCCAAGGGATCGGATTTGTCTCCCTTGGTTACTTTTATAATTAAGGGGGTATAACTTTGATGTTTAATAATATTACATATATTTATAATTATCTTAGCAAGTTATCGTTGTTATTAATTGAGAATCATAGTTTTATATTGACATAACTACTTGCCGCTAAACATACAAGAAATTTAACCGTTATTATTTTATTACTCTTAAATTTTAATAACATTGAATACCCGACTAGTATATTTTTAAGCCAGATTTTCACCAAGCGCTTAATGTTGCTACATGGGTCGGGACTTCTGCCGAATAGTACAAAAGTTTATTCATCATCTAACTATGGATACTTGAGTTAGCTCGAGTGATGGAATAAATCGTTTTCTGTCATATTGATTTCGGTCTCCTCATAGAAGGGGATCGATATCTACATGACTGGAGTTCGATCACACCACGTGACCGCACCACACACACACACACACACACACACACACACACACACACACACATACTGGGACTCGAACCCAGATGCCTGGCGACTATTTGGTCTACTTATCTATATAAGTATTCTACATGCCCGGGGCTTGTCTCGTTGTCCGCCGCCGCAACCATCGCCACCACCGCCGCCACCGCCCGGGGACCGGAAGTAGTCACCCAGAACCAAGAAAACACCCGCCAAAATTCAAAAAAATGCGGTCGGAAAAGGACTCAGTTTGGTGACGTCAGAGCATAGGATCACGACTTTTGTATAGTAAAATATGACGTCACCATGAAGGACTAAAGTCCTAAAATAATATTTAGTTACCCCCTGACATACTACTTACGTATGCTGTTCCTCAATGTTTGACTCATACGGGACGGTCAGCTCAATCAGCATTGGCTGCTTGGCTGACGAGGAGCTAAGTACGATGTCTGGTCGCAAGCCAAACTTTCGGATCACCTCAGGGTATTTACCACGACCCTTTAGATCCACGGTCAATTCCCCGTCCCTCTCACCATCGAAAGTGGTCGCAAGTGGCAAGTCGTCAGTTCTGCCTTCGTTATGACCGGATCGGACGAAGGAAATCTCCATCGGCCTCGGCCTGGTCCCCTCTTTGTTCTCCTACATTCTGGCTACATCCAATATGGCTGCCAAATCAGTAAGGCCTTTGTTTTTTCCGCCACGTAAATCGGCCTTGTGTCAAGGTGACCTTACACGCGGACAATATGTGTTCCGCTGTCTTAACCTTTTGAACCCTTGTACAGAGGGGAAAGAACAGGTCGGTGGCTTTCCCCCACTTGACCAAGTTGGCAGCTAATGGCAAGACATCGTAAAGGGATCGGTCGAGGAAACTTTGGCGCAAAGGTATCATTCGCCATATGTCATTCCAGGCAAGAGATCTCTGCACTACCCGTTCCCATGACATCCACTGAGCCTGCTGCGCCTGTAGGATAGCCTTCCGGACTCTTTCGTCATCTTCCACCTTGCGATTCTCCTTAACCACCAGGTCCCTGCGTTCCTTGGTCGTCGCCTTGGACCACATCGGATCTTTGTCTTGGTAGCCAAACCCTTTTTTGTACGACTGTGTGTGGCCCATGACCTCTTTCAGCTGGAGTGTTGCCTGGGCTTTTTCGACCGCGCTAATGGCTTTCCACTTCCTTCCCGTTCTTAGGGCGGGAACTGAGACACTGACCGTTACATCTGGAGACTTCGTAGCATCATCTCTAGTCTGATTTTTCTGGCTTTGAACTCTTCCACGAGGGACGGGAACGGGAGGGCAAGCTTACTCTGCTTGCAATACAGTGCGACAGTCGTGAGGCATGTTGGTACTTCAAGCCACTTTCTTATATACCTGCTTATCTTCCCCTCCATGGTGCTCACTGTAGTCGTGCCTATATCATATATCAGCAGCGGCCACAGTAGGTTCGAAATAACCATGAATTGGAGGCACCAGATTTTGAATTTTCCTATCAGTCTGGTTTTATCGATGGTACTCAGACCGTTCGTCAGCATTTCTTGCATCTCTACCACCGCTTCCCCGTCAGTCAAGGTTGAGTCGTACACACGATGGAGACTCTTTACGGGTTCCACTACCAACGTGGAAATCGCTTGTCTGGCAACTGAGAACAACCTCTCCGCCGCTTTACCCTTCACGATCGACAGGCTTCTCAATTTCTTAGGTTTGAAGCTCATTTTGCACCAGCGAGCCAGATTGTCCAGTCTAAAGAGGATGCTGCGAGCATCACTCTACTTCGGGGTAAGGATTATCGTATCGTCATTGAAGGCCTTCAGCTGTGGGATGTTCTTCCCTTCGCTGAGTTTCGGACTGTGTGCGTAGCCGAATGCCGCATCCAGGATAACCTACATGGCCATGACAAATAATATCGGCGAAATCGAACATCCCATGGCAATACCCACTTGCAGGTCGATCCATCTGGTCGTGAACATTTTGGTTGAGAACGAAGAGAGAAGCCCGAGAAGTACTGCACAAGCATTTCCGTGATGTTTTCTGGCATGTGATAAGCCTTGAGTGCATGCCACAACAGCTGGTGGGGTACTGACCCATACGCGTTGGCCAGATCCAACCATGTCATGTGGAGTTCCTCCTTTTTCTTCTTCGCTCTCTGGATAGCTTCCCAGATCATGGCGCCGTGTTAGAGACAACCGGGGACACCAGGTATCCACCCCTCCCCCCCCCCCCCCCCCTTTTTGTTTGAACTGCTGTCTCTATGTACTTGTTCACCATCAAGTACTTCGTGATTCGGCTGGCCATGAACGAAAAGAATATTTACCCCTCAATGTTCAGGAGAGAGGTCGGCCTGAAGTGGGCACTACCGGCAGAGTTTTACTCTTTGGGAATGTAGATTCCGTTGGCTGTTTTCCACTCAGTGCTGACATGTTTATGTTTCCACGCGGATCTCAGTATCCGGTGTAGCTGTTCTGAATAACAGAAACATTAATTGTACTGGTCTGTCCATAAGGTGGTAGTCGTCTTGAGCAGGTTTTCGTTGCTTTCTGGTGAATATAATAATTGTTTTCTTTTCATGGTATGTAACGTGTACATCAGGTTGTTCTTCTGTTGCTCCTTCCTTAGCCAATAGATCAGCTCTCTCATTTCCGGGTACTCCACGGTGAGATGGTATCCACTGTATGGTGACCTTTCACTGACTGCTAAGTTCAGAAAGTAGTGTCCTTAGTACTGGCAATTTCCCAGACAGGAGCTCTTCTAGTACTGATTTTGCATCTGCCAATAACACCTCCGGCTGTGTACCATGCTTGGCATTTATAGTCTGTTCAGAAATTAATGTTTTATTCACGATCAATTTTTATGAACACTGTCTGTTGCATCATTATGAAAGTTTTCCTGTCGTCTTATATTTACCCCACCCAAGGAATATGTCTTTGATAGGTCCAAAGGCAACTTAAATATCGAAAGCGGCCATATTTCTTTGATGTTTTGGCGAAAATGTAGTGAATTCACGCTAACAAGCTAGTCTTACAGTAAAGCACGTCATTTCGGGTAACGACACAAGTACAAGGCGTAGCCAGATTCGTATGGGAGTGGGTGCAAAAAAAAAAAAGTCGCTTAAAAGTCGACAGACTCGACTGCATTGCACCGGGTTTTTATCCCACATGGCTCAGTCTCTTTCCGCAGCGTGGAAAGCGTCGCACAAAGCGCGAACTCCGTAGCTCCAGCGACAACCCTCGGGAGTCTCCGAAAAAATGCACTCGTGAAATGAAGGACGCGGCCCGGAATCGAACATACAACCTTCGGAGCCCGAGTCAGACGGCTTGACCACTTCACCACGGAGACTCCCGAGAGGGTTGCAATGTGTGATATTAGTAAAGACAGAAATTTTACAGAGGCATGGGGTACATAATGAGTAAATTTACAGGAACGTAGAAGGAATATATTTCTTACCTTATTATTAATTTCCTTTTTTGTTTCTTCAGCTGCTGGTTAATAATGAGTACACAAGGAGTCATGTTACTAGGATGCATTTAGCTTTTTATATTGAGTTCGTGAAAGCTTCCCAATAGCTGTGCGACCAGAAATGATACCGCAATTTAGTCATCATGTGTCAATTTTTAAGGATCTTTTCAGCTGTCTGTGTAGTTTGTTCACACGTACACATTAGTGACAGACCCGCTTTGAGTATTCGTGAAAGATTGTCTACTCTGCTGTTTACCGTTCAGAGACGGAACATGATTACCTGTTTTGCACTATGAAAATAGTTGTCAGTGTCTCTATAGTGGGCTTTCTTCTTAACGACCAAGATGTTGGTCCTCTTTTTATTGAAGTTTATATATTTGATTCGTATGTACGTGTGTTGTCCCCTAATTTGACAACGTGTTTGATTTCACGTTTCTTGTTATGCCACAATATGTCAGTTTCCACCGCAATATTACTCTTCTGTTGGTATTCAATGCGTTTAGTGTGTATGTGTGTGTTTTTTTCTCAATACCAGTTGTTTGCAACCGCTGAGGGCTTGCATAATTGAAAATTCATCACTGTGGAATACAAACTGTTGCCATTGACATTGTGCTGATGCTGTAATGTTTAGGGCCTGCAATTCGGCTGAATAGTTGGAGCGAAATATCCCAATAAGTATGTACGTGGATTAAGGTCTGCGATCTGCCCAGACCTTAATCTGTGTCAGGCGATTACAGTAGGTTGATGACTGCTCTCGGGTGCATAAAATTCAATCCATCCTTTCTCCAATAGCCCTCTTCCTCTTTCAACACATGCTCCTCACATTTTCCCAGTAACTTTTATCAATATTTAATAGCGTGGACTGGGTTAGTATCTAGACGTAAGACAATTTGAATGTAGTATTGTCAGCTACCACCTATCCTTTATGTTTAGCCAACACAAGTTCTATAGGGTTTAAATGAGAATGGTACGGCGGAAGTCTCAAGCACATATAGTCATGCTCTTCTATCAACGTATCGATTTGATATTTCTTGCTTTTTTGCTCCTGTTTTTACAAGGGACAACAACCGCAGCTTGAAATGTATTTCTGGAAATGGTATATTTTCCCTTCGGAGCCATATCTTTATTGCTTCCTTTGTGCTCGATGCCGTAGGTATTTTGTCTTCTAGGGCAACAACATTGTGATATGATGCATTGTCCATGATTAGACAAGACGGTCTATCAAGGTATGGAAGTACTTTATTCTCGAGCCAATCTCTAAATACATTACCATTCATCTCATTATGATAATCTCTATTGACTTTGATACGAACACGAGTCCAGCATTCTGTAGTAAGCCATTAGGAGTACTACCAGCATAGGCTATGACTAAACGCTATCCTTTATTACTGGGTACATATCGCTTTTTCTTTCAACCCACTGATTGCCATTCCTTTTCACTTGTGTGGTGCGCATTGATCCACGTATCATCCAAATACACTATGTCATAATTTTTTTTGCGCATGTCCCTTTATTTCACGTAGGTATCTGCTTCTCATGGCTCCTAAATGCGGTTGCTCGCAAATGATATTTATACCTCCCTTGTACTTTCTAAAAGTGAAGCCTAATGTCCTTATAATTTTCCAGACAGTTGTTTTGGATAGCTCTAAGTTATTGTTCTTTCTCATCCAAACCCTAACTTTTCTTACAATCACTGTTTCTTTGGCCCATCCATCATCCATCATGTGCCATGCCGGTAAGCGTGGGCGGTCATGTTCTGCCATCTCACTCGATCACCATAGTCGTGGATCAGCTCCGTGTTTCTGTCTCGACCATGCCACAAGGCCAAGCCATCCATGTACTTGCTTCTAGGTCTTCCCCTTGGTCTGTTCCCCTCGATCTTACCAGTTGTCACCAAATTCTCCAATCCATTTCTTCTCATAACATGCCCAAAAAATTTTGACTGTCTACGTCTAATTTCTCTAATCAATTTACGATCTTCATTTGTTTCTTGAAGGACTTGTTCATTGGTCTTTCTGGCTGTCCATGGTATTCTTTGCATTTTCCTCAGAAACCACATCTCTAAAGCCATCAGATGTTTCTCAGCCTGACTGCTCATTGTCCACGCTTCACATCCATACAAAAGTACAGGTTCAATGTAGCATCTCAACACTCTTTTTCTCGTTTCAATTGACATCTTTTTATTGGTCAATATGTTTTTCATCTTGCTAAAGGCTACTTTTGCCATGGCGATTCTTGTTCTAATCTCTTCAAGGCATCTCCCATCAGATGTTATTACTGTTCCGAGATAATTGTACCTGCTCACTTGTTGAAGAATATTCCCATTTACTTGTATATTACATTGTGGTATTTCGTCCTTCCTAGTGACGACCATAATCTGTGTCTTTTTACAATTTAATTCTAATCCTAGTTGTTCACTGTGTGTAACAATCGCATCTACTAAATTTTGCAGGTCCTGTTCATTGTCTGCAATCAAGACTGTATCATCTGCATATCTAATGTTATTGATGCATCGTCCTCCAATGTTGATTCCTTCCATATCTTCAATATTTCTGAAAATACTTTCACTGTACAGGGAAAACAGATCTGGAGACATTACACATCCCTGTCTCACACCCCTTTTAATAGGCTGATATTGGCTTACTTCATTATCAACTCTTATGGCAGCTTGTTGTTTCCAATATATGTTTTTTACAAGTCTAAGATCTTTTCCATCAATTTGTAGATCTTCAAGCATCCTTATCATGTTGACATGTCTCACTTTATGAAAAGCCTTTGTGTAGTCAATAAAGCAAAGGTGTAGATCTTTGTTTACTTCTATAGAACGTTCGATTATGTTTCTCAGTATATACACAGCATTTACTGTACCCTTGCCTTCCACAAACCCACATTGTTCTTCTCCTATTTCAGGTTGTATTTTCCTCCTAACTCTTTGCATGATAATTCTTAGCAAAATCTTCGTGATGTGACTCATTATACTAATTGTTCGATGTTGATCACATTCCAAGGCTCCTGATTTCTTTGGGATTGCAATAAATACAGAATTACATAACTCCTGAGGTATATTTCCAGTATCATATATTGTATTAAGCAGACTGGTAACTTGATCTATTCCAAATTCTTCTAAAGCATTAATCATTTCTGTTGTGACGCTGTCTGATCCGGGGGTCTTGCCAGATTTCATATGGTTAAGAGCATTCTGAACCTCCATCTTCAAAATTGCTGGTCCTTCATTATTATTTTGAACATCATACTGTTCGTCTCTGTTATCGTCATACAGGTTTTTCACGTAATCTGACCATTCATGTAATATCTGATCTTTTTCTATTATGACTCTTCCATCTTTTGTCTTTAGGCAGCCTGCTGATGTACGTGTTCTTTGATTAGTAAGCTCCTGAATTCTTTTGTGCATTAGTTTCGCATTGTTACTGTTGTGTTGTTTTTCAATTTCTCTGCAATTTTTCTCAAGCCATGTTTCTTTTGCCTCCTTACATAAGGTTCTCACTTTTCTGTGAATTTCTTCATATTTGGCAGGATTATTTTTGTTCTGTCTTCTTGTTTCCATTAGTTGTAAAATTTCTTCAGTCATCCATGTCTTACGGCCCACTTTCTTTACTTTTGGAATAGTTTTTTCTGCTGCGCAACTGATTGAATTCTTCATCGTTTCCCATTGATCATCTACATCTTGAAACAGGATCTCTAGATCAGACAATATATCAAATTTGTTCTTTACTTCTATGTTAAAATTATCTTGTATTTCTTTGTCAGTTTTCAATTTGCACAAGTCATATTTAGGGTTTCCTGCTGTATACTTGACTTTCTTTAACTTTACCCTCAATGTGCCTGTAATTAATCTGTGATCACTGTAACAGTCTGCATTTGGAACTGTTTTTACGACTGTTAACGCATTTCGAAACCTTTTGCTAATCAGGATGTAATCTATCTGGTTTTTAATCCTGCTGTCTGGACTCCTCCATGTCCATAATCTTCTAGGATGCTGTTTAAACCAGGTGTTTCCTACAACCATTTCTTGTTCTTTTGCCCATTCTACAAGTCTGTATCCTCTTTCATTTCTCTCTCCCAAACCATGGTTGCCTACACTGCATCCATCGCCTTGCTGTCCTATTTTTGCGTTGAAATCACCCATTATGATATTTATTTCTGATTTTTTGCAGTTCTTCAAAGCAGACTCCACGTCATTATAAAATTCCTCTATGCTTTCTTCACTGCTTTCACTTGTTGGGGCATATACTTGAATGACATTTATTTTAAAAGGTCTTCCGTTTAATTTTACTAATAGGACTCTGTCTGACACAGCATGATATCCTTTGACAGAATTTGATGTTTGCTTATCTAATATAATGGCTACACCTCTTTGCTGTTCTTCTCCCCCAGAGTAAATAATCTTACAATCCTCTCCTGTCCTTATCCCTGCTCCTTTCCATCTCGTTTCCGATACTCCTAATATGTTAATCTTCTCTCTCCCCATTTCTTTTTTGATGTTTTATAATTTTCCATCTGCATTCATTGTTCTAACGTTCCAAGTTCCTACTTTCAATGATATTAATCTGTTGCACCTAGTAGCCTGTTGACGGTCTGGAGTCACCTGGTGCACATGACTATCCCTACCGGGCGAGGCTGCTCCTATGGAGCACCCATTTACGCCGTTTCTCTGATTATCGATGATTTCACACAACATGATTTTCTTGGCATCTGTAAAGAAGGTAGTTTGCCATTGCTTTCCTTCCTAGCAGTGACCATACTGGTCAGTGACCGTAGCCATTGTCTCCTCAAAATAGAGATCCTCTGCCTACCGTCGTTTCTTTGGCATCCAGTATTTTTATAATAGCCCGCCTTATGACATGTTTGTCAAAGCTGTCTACAATTGCCTTTCTACCTACCGTTTGTTTATCGCGTTTTGGTTTTATTCCAGATTCTTGCACCCATCGACGAAATGACTGTTTACTCAAACCCAATGCATGCACTGTTCTTTTTGCGGGATTTGTAACAGTATGAAACAGGTTCCTGCGATCAGCTTCTTGACAAAAATATGTGTACAACAAACATATCAAGAAAACAGTAACAATGGTAATAGCAAAGAAAATGGTGACACCAAAATGTGACATAGAAATAGAAGGGAAAATCCTTAACCAAGTCGATAATTTTAGATACCTAGGGGCATTTATAACATCAGATGGAAGATGTACAACAGAGATTAGGAGTAGAATAGGGCAGGCAAAAGCCGCTTTTCAGAAAATGAAGAGTATCTTATGCAATAAGTCACTATCACTGAATGTAAGAAAGAGAGTGCTGAAATGCTATGTAGAACCAGTTTTGCTGTATGGCAGTGAATCTTGGAACGTAAATGAACAAATTAAGAAGAAATTAGAAGCAACAGAGATGTGGTTCCTGAGACGAATGTTGCGAATTCCTTGGACTGCCAGAGTAACTAACGACGACTGCCTGAAACAGGCTAATGAAACTAGAACATTATATACAACAATAAGACAGAGACAAACATCTTTCTTCGGTCACGTGATGAGAAGAGAGGCATTGGAGAACATCGTAACAACTGGAAAGATCGAGGGGAAGAGAGGCAGAGGTAGACCAAGAGAAGTGATGCTGGATGGATTGAGACGGTGGCATGGAGGAATATCAGCACCAGAGTTGATCCAGAAAACCAAAGACCGAGATCTATGGAGAGCCATGAACGCCTACGCCAGCCGGCACGGCACTTGATGATGATGAAACAAACATTGAAATCTGCTGTACAATCTCCAGAACGAATATTCTTTTAGTTGGGTGGACATAATGATAAGGTTATATGCTAAATCTCATCATTTTCGCTCAGTTGGTTACTGAGATATGGAATTTTATATTGGGGCAAACAAAAGTAAACATGCTATAGTAATTTCTCTGTTGCTGTCTTGATTGCCTGGATTTCTGCATCATAGTTATTACAGTACTTTCCTGTTGGTCCTCTGGCCGTGTTCCTAGTATTATTTGGGTATTCTACGTACACTCCCGCTCCTCCGTATCGAACATCATTTAGTGCTGACCCATCTGTATAGACTCGGATCCAGAGGTCTTGTGGGTGTTCTTTATCAAGGATGCTGAGAGTGGCTGTTCTGTTCTTCCTTGTCAAATATTCCTGTCACGTTTGTCTGGATTCGTAGTGATAGTCTATGTGTCTCTTTCCATGGAGTTCATTCTGGAATAGGGTAGATCGGTGGTTTCTCTGCAGACTCGTTTGGCCTGATGGATAAAACTGCTTCTTTTTAATCGCCCCATAGCTAGGTTTTCAAATAGTAGTAGTACTTAGTACTTCAAATAGCGCAGTAGTACTTTCTTGCTTTTGAATCCGCCTATCTGTACCCGGGCTCTTCTGTTGTGCAAATGCTTTCACCCATTTGTACATTCTTCCATTGACTTTACAGTTCCTCAGTTTCTTCATCAGACCTTCTTTCAAGATGTCAATGGTTTTCTTTAGATCTATCTATGCCGCACGCACCAGTTTCTTCTCTTGGAATGCATCTTCAATTTCTTGAGAGAGGTAGATTGTCTGATCGTCGGTAGAGTAACAGCGCCTAAAGCCAGCCTGCTGAGGCATAAGAATGTTTTCACTTCCAATGTACTACCTCAGTCTGTGATTGTGAGAAATCAGTACTCGAGACGCTCCTGTCCGGGTAATTGTCAGTATTAAGGACACTACTTTCTGAACTTAGCAATCAGCATAAGGTCAAAGAAGAATACCTGATGTGCAAGTTACATACCGTCAAAAGAAAAGAATGATCAAATCAGTCAGAAAGCCACCAAAACCTGCTCAAGATGACTATCATGTTATGGACAGACCAGAACAAGTCATTATTCTGCGCCTCAGAACAGGACACAATAGATTACGCAACCACATGTATACAAAATTCAAGATTGGTGAATTAGCCATGTGCACATATGGATTGGCGTCGCAGACAGCAGAGCACATACTCCAAGACTGCCCAAAATACAACATATCTAGGCAAACCATTTGGTCTAGAGAGATGACAATTGAAGATAAACACTATGGACCGCTGAGTGAACTAAAAAAGACAGTTAAATTCATACAATAGACAACATTGCAGATATAGACATATTTCAGGCGAACGAAAGAAGAAGAAGTCTGTGGCTGGATGATGCGCTCCATTGTTTTGCAATGACAGCTGGTAGTATATAGCTGGAGGGACTGGAACTGTCTTTCCCTGATTTTAGGAGAGTTAAAATGATTGCTTCTCACTAGGCTTGTGAAACACTGCCTAAGGTCCAGCAGTTACTGAACTTCCGCAGCAACTTTGTTGTAGCCATTGTTCCTATGTTCTTTATCATTTAATTGGAGATGGACTAAATATCTCCTGGTGACTTTTTCATTTCAATTTTGATATTGCTAGTTCGCTGATTGTGCTATTTCATTCTATCCTTATGTTGCCACTTCTCTCGAATATCTTCTTGTTTCTCTGGACCAATCTCGATGTTGTTATCTTGTGCAAATGTGTCCGCAAAATGGTCAGATACTTGCTTTTCTGTTAATATGTTTCCGTCTTTATATAGTGCAATCTTTGAGTTTCTCACTGAGCCCTCATCGTTAAGTTGTTTTATTAGCTTCCACAACTTTCTTGTGTCTCTTTCAAAGTTCTTCTACCAGCTTTTCCGTCTTGCTTGCAGCTTGGTCCTTTAAAATTTGGCTTTTGTGAAGGACATTGTTCGTAATGCCGTATTTCCACATGGGGAAAACATCAGCTGCGAGAATCGGAGCGGTTCGCGCAGTGCTGGTAACGTAAGGGGGTATGTGAGCCGGTCGTTCAGAAAGCAATGTCAAACTGCTGAACGTAAAACTAGCCTAGTACATCAATAGCTGCTGAAAAATCCGGGTGTTGACTGCAATGTCCTGTAAGGAATATGCAACATTTTTAAAAAAAATTAATTTATTGTGGTGCTCTAGGCTGGGCTTGGCCTCTGATTGCCGTCTACATACATACTTCCACATCATTATGCAACTGCTCTAGTTCAATACACCAGTACGGTTTGAATTGTTTACGAGCTCCTCGCTGTGTTGGATCTGAATACCAGATGTTCTACTGTCTATCTGTGGTATAGCTGCGGTCTCCCTAGTTGTGGTCTCCCAATATATGGTCTAGTTGTGGTCTCCCTATATATGGTCTAGTTGTGGTCTCCCTATATATATATGGTCTAGTTGTGGTCTCCCTATATATATATATATATATATATATATATATATATATATATATATATATATATATATATATATATGGTCTAGTTGTGGTCTCCCTATACATGGTCTAGTTGTGGCCTCCCTATATATGGTCTAGTTTCGGCCTCCCTATTATTAATCTAGTTATGGTCTCATTATATATTGTCTAGTTGTGGTCTCCCTATATATGGTCTAGTTGTGGTCTCCCTATATATGGTCTCGTTATGGTCTCATTATATATGGTCTAGTTGTGGTCTCCCTATATATGGTCTAGTTGTTGCCTCCCTATATATGGTCTAGTTGTGGTCTCCCTATATATGGTCTATTTGTGGCCTCCCTATATATGGTCTAGTTGCGGCCTCCCTATTATTGATCTAGTTGTGGTCTCATTATATATGGTCTAGTTGTGGTCTCCCTATATATGGTATAGTTGTGGTCTCCCTATATATGGTCTAGTTATGGTCTCATTATATATGGTCTAGTTGTGGCCTCCCTATATATGGTCTAGTTGTGGCCTCCCTATATATGGTCTAGTTGTGGTCTCCCTATATATGGTCTATTTGTGGCCTCCCTATATATGGTCTAGTTGCGACCTCCCTATTATTGATCTAGTCGTGGTCTCATTATATATGGTCTAGTTGTGGTCTCCCTATATATGGTATAGTTGTGGTCTCCCTATATATGGTCTAGTTATGGTCTCCCTATATATGGTATAGTTGTGGTCTCCCTATATAGGGTCTAGTTGTGGCCTCCCTATATATGGTCTAGTAGTGGTCTCCCTATATATGATCTAGTTGTTGTCTCCCTATATATGGTCTAGTTGTGGTCTCCCTATATATGGTCTAGTTGTGGCCTCCTTATATATGGTCTAGTTGTGATCTCGCTAGCTATGGTCTAGTTGTGGTCTCCCTATATATGGTCTAGTCGCGGTCTCCCTATATATGGTCTAGTTGTGGTCTCCCTGTATATGGTCTAGTCGTGGTCTCCTTATTTATGGTCTAGTTGTGGTCTCCCAAATATAGTCTAGTTGTGGTTTACCTATATATGGTCTGTCTATGTGTGGTCTGCCTATGTATAGTCTACCCGTGGTCTGTCTATGTCTGGTCTATCTGTGGTCTGTCAATGTGTGGTCTACCTGTGGTCTGTCTCTGTCCGGTCTAACCGTGTTCTGTCTATGTGTTGTCTAGTAGTGTTCTGTCTATCTGTGCGGTAGTTGTGTTCTGTCTATCTGTGCTGGTGTTGTATTATGTCTGTGCGCTAGTTGTATTCTGTCTGTGCGCTAGTTGTATTCTGTCTGTGCGCTAGTTGTATTCTGTCTGTGCGCTAGTTGTATTCTGTCTGTGCGGTAGCTGTGTTCTGTCTATGTGTGGTCTCTCTGTGTTCTGTCTATGTGTGAGGTAGCTGTGTTCTGTCTATCTGTGAGTTTGCTGTGTTCTGTCTATCTGTGAGGTAGCTGTGTTCTGTTTATGTGTGAGGTAACTGTGTTCTGTCTATCTGTGAGGTAGCTGTATTGTGTCTGTCGGTAGACATCACGGTGATTCACACTATGACTCTCCATACTTCATAGAAGTATAAAAGGGGATATGGGGAAAACACAAAGCATTACCGGCTTTACCGTGCAAACAACACCAAGACATTCACCACCCATATAAGGGGTTGACGTGGGGAGGGGGAACAATGCAATATGGGGCATGTTTACCTGAGGGAATTAAACATGTCACGCGACGCTTCGGCTGACCAGCAGAGGTGTAAAACCTTTCAAGACTCACAGACAGTCTGGCCGGAAGATGCGTGAACGTCTGATAACCGAAACCAGCTTATCAGTTGTGCAAACATATTGGCAAGCAACCCATTCGGTCAGCGTGTTAGCTAGGTGTCATTTTGGCTGGGCCCCAGTAACCGGCTGATAGCAGACTGGCACCTTGTCTTGACAGACGAAAGTCTATAAAATGGAGTTATCCCTCACAATAACACAAAATCTGGGCAAAACTTTGGGGCTAGGCGATGCCCATGCAGCATAATCCCTCTCTCGGCCTGCATAGTTTACTCCAGAGAAAGGCAGCACAATACGCCTTGAACTAGACACGCTAAGCTGCAGAAGCTGCCTGATCAGTAAAGCAACACTCTAACTGTCCGCCTGTCGGATTCGCCATCCCAGACCTGTTGCCGGCCAAGCCATATGGCCTTGTCTGCCCTGCTATAATATTTAGTCTTTAGGTTGCATCTCCTCGTACTAGGGTAAGTCTTGTACACTCCCAATTGCACTCCTTCGCCTGAAGAGGTTGATAGCAATATCCTAATATAAGAATGTAAAAGGGGAAGTCAATAAGTAAGTCACTAAATATGATAACAACTTGAAGCCAGTTTATTTTTCTACATACATTGTCCCTTTATTTCTCAGCATAATTTCCACTAACATTGATACACTTACCCCATCGTTGTATCAGTCCTCTCAAACCGGCTGCATAGAACTGCGTGCTCTGTTTTCTAAACAGCTTTTCACTTCACATTCTTCTTCTTCTTCTTTCGTTCGCCTGAAATATGCTTATAACTGCAATGTTGTCTCTTGAATGAATCCAACAGTCTTTTTTAGTTCAGTCAGCGGTCCATAGAGTATCTGAGAAGGACCTCCATTATTTGTGGTTAGACCCTTACGAGGCATAAGGCCCGGCACTGCACCTGTCTGTGGGACCAGAGCAGGGCGAGCACCATAACATGTAGCAGTTGTCGACATAATTCACGGCGTTATTGCGTGGCAGCCTGATTTCTGTGGTGCGCCTCCTGGCTGGCTGCCTCCGTCTTCAGCACATATCTTTCGTATCTATCGACACACTTCACATTCAATTTCGACGTCATTCACGAAATGTCTCCCGCCAAGGTGAATATTCAGTGGACCAAAAAGGTGGATATCGCTAGGGGCTAAGTCGGGGCTGTAGCGCGGATGTTCCAGAACTTCCCACCTTACCTGGTTAATTTTCTCCTGAGTTAATCGAGCCGTATGTGGTCTGGCATTGTTATGAAGAAGCAACACTCCTCTAGTCAGGAGTCCTGGAAATTTCAATAGATCATGCATTATCCTGTATGCTGAACAATGTGAGCGCCCTATTGCAAATGCTACATAGTCTATCGTTACTCGCCTTTCACCTCTAATCATCTCCTCCATCGGCTGCTCGGATGCTTCTGTTGCAATCTCAACAGGACGACCAGATGGGATTTAATCAACAATGTTAGAGCGTCCTTGAGAAAATTTCTCTACCCAGCTATGCACCGCTTTACGGGACAAACATTTGTCAGCATAAATAGGAAGCAGTTCCTTATGCATGTCCTTTGCAGGCAGTCCTTTGGCCCACAAAAGACTTACAACAGCAGGTTGGTCTTTGGTTGTACTCTATAAGTACAGTCGCCATTTTGTTTATGTGCTGCGCATGCGCATGAGACACCTAGCGCCACTTGACGAACCGGAATATAAAGTTCGATGTTGCTGTCACCTAATGACATCTGTAGAAAACACCAACTACATTTATCTGGTCATCCACAGAACTGTCTGACTTACTTATTGACTCGCCCTCGTACTTAGAATCCTGCATTAGATCGCCTGTTGAAGAAGTTTGGCTCCCGATCAGACTGCCAGGTTACACAATCCCGTTCATTAAAACTGAGGAGTGAACTGGTAGGGAGAGACTCCCATTGGCGGAGAACACTAGCCCAGTTGACCCAAGGCGAAACCTCATGCCGTGGCCTACAGTCCTGTTATACCAGTAACAGTGTAAGTTACGTATGGTGTCCTACTTGTATGTTGATGTACAGTCATATTATGGTTTTACATGCCATTATACGATTATTATTCAACATCAGTACCCAGTATATAGTATAGCCGGTTCTGTGGCCAAGTGGTTACAACCGCAATTCATAATCCCTCATACTGCTTTCGAAACACAGCTGCGGAAAATTTGCCAGCAGACCGCCTTGCGTTGGATTTCAAAAATGGCATGAGTGCCGGACGTTCAGAAAGAAATGGCAGACGACTGAACGTAAACGTGCCAAGAAATCACAAACAGC
This sequence comes from Cepaea hortensis, assembly GCA_963921405.1. NCBI lineage: Eukaryota > Metazoa > Mollusca > Gastropoda > Stylommatophora > Helicidae > Cepaea > Cepaea hortensis. Next base: position 288,691,190 of record OY992876.1, read on the forward strand.
CAAAAAATGCTGGGGTTGATTTCGACGTCCTATAAAGGATATGCAACTAACTTTAAACTAGTATATGCGAATGTCTTATGTGTTGACATCTCCAGTTCACTATCATCTTACCACAAACCACCAGAGCATCATGAGATTCTGATTGATTTAATTGTGTCATTATAAAGACCAGTAAAGCAAATAAACACAGTGGGAGATACTTTAACTCATAGTTCTATCTTAGTATCCTCCATGTATATATCATTGTGTATGTTTACATGTTAAGTGACAGTACTTGTGGGGAAGTCGGTACATTAACCAGAGATAGTATTCTCCATGTATATATCAATGTGTATGTTAACATGTTAAGTGGCAGTACTTGTGGGGAAGTCGTTACATTAACCAGAGATAGTATTCTCCATGTATATATCATTGTGTATGTTTACATGTTAAGTGACAGTACTTGTGGGGAAGTCGGTACATTAACCAGAGATAGTATTCTCCATGTATATATCAATGTGTATGTTAACATGTTAAGTGGCAGTACTTGTGGGGAAGTCGTTACATTAACCAGAGATAGTATTCTCCATGTATATATCAATGTGTATGTTTACATGTTAAGTGGCAGTACTTGTGGGGAAGTCGGTACATTAACCAGAGATAGTATTCTCCATGTATATATCATTGTGTATGTTTACATGTTAAGTGGCAGTACTTGTGGGGAAGTCGGTACATTAACCAGAGATAGTATTCTCCATGTATATATCATTGTGTATGTTTACATGTTAAGTGACAGTACTTGTGGGGAAGTCGGTACATTAACCAGAGATAGTATTCTCCATGTGTATATCAATGTGTATGTTTACATGTTAAGTGGCAGTACTTGTGGGGAAGTCGGTACATTAACCAGAGATAGTATTCTCCATGTATATATCATTGTGTATGTTTACATGTTAAGTGGCAGTACTTGTGGGGAAGTCGGTACATTAACCAGAGATAGTATTCGCCATGTATATATCATTGTGTATGTTTACATGTTAAGTGGCAGTATTTGTGGGGAAGTTGGTACATTAACCAGAGATAGTAGATTGTCAGGGAGGAAACGTGCCCCGACTACTAGCTCTTTCATATATGTAAATCTAGGCATCTGAAGTCCTCCATTCCCACTTCTTCTGTAAAACAAGAAAAGCTACATTTACTTTTCTATGAGCCATTTCCAGCTGTATAATGTGTATCCGAGGACTTTGCCTTTAACCAGCCTAAAAGTGACATTTGTTCGGAGTTTGCTTGCTTGGATTGGGAGTGCCTGAGACTTGAGTCCATTACAATGCTAGTGTGAGCCCTAACTCAGTTTATGATTAAGTTGGGTTTGAAGTAGGAAATCAAGGCAATGGATGCAGTGTAGGCAACCATTGTTTCGAAGAGCTGGGGTTTCATAGCCAAAGCTAATGGTCGATGTTTGGGGCAGGAGAGCCTGGCATATGATACCACAACATCCAGCTTAAGAATGGAAGTGGAGGCAGTCACTGCGGCTCTCCGCTGGATGGAAATACTGACTCAGAAAGCATGCTGACGTAGGGTGAGGACGGGCAGACTTCGTGCGGAGTAGCTTGCTTCGCTTCGGAGGTCACGGGTGACAAGCATCGCCTGGATCTTTTCTCCGGGGCATGCCGGTGTGCTGGGAAATGAACAGGCGGACAGATTGGCTGGCTCTGCAGAACTTGGTGGAGTATTGATATATGACAAGGCAGACGTGGTTGCGGCCTTGTGGGAGCACGTGCACACCTCGGAGGAGCAAATGGATTACCATGGTCTGGCTAGAATGAGACAACGAGGAGTGACGAGGGGATCTGGCCGACGCTCAACGCTCAAAGGAAAGGCGAGACGGACTTATAATCAGATTGCTACTGGTACTATTAGTGTTGGAACTCTTCGCTGGCTGCTGAGGATGGGGACGGAGCACTTATGGGAATGCCCCGAATGCTGTGATGTCGATTCCTAAATCAATCAATCAATCAATCAATCAATCAATCATGTTTCGAAGAGCGAAACGAAAGAGAATACAGACTTGTAGAATGGGGAAAAGAACAAGAAATGGTTGCAGGAAACACCTGGTTTAAACAGCATCCTAGAAGATTATGGACATGGAGGAGTCCAAAGAGCAGAATTAAAAACCAGATAGATTGCATCCTGATTAACAGAAGGTTTTGAAATGCGCTAACAGTCATAAAAACAGTTTCCAATGTAGACTGTTATAGTGAATACAGATTAATTGCAGGGATATTGAGAGTAAAGTTAAAGAAATTCAAGTATACACCAGGAAACCTTTATTATGATTTGTGCAAATTGAAAACTTACAAAGAAATGCAAGATAATTTTAACATAGAAGTAAAGAACAAATTTGATATATTGTCTGATCTAGAGATCCTATTTCAAGATGTGGATGATCAATGGGAAGTGTTGAAGAATTCAATCAGTTATGCTGTATTAAAAAAAACTATTGCCAAATTAAAGAAAGTGGGTCGTAAGACATGGATGATTGAAGACATTTTACAACTAATGGAAACAAGAAGACAGTACAAAAATAATCCTGCCAAATATGAAGAAGTTCACAGAAATGTCAGAACATTATGTAAGGAGGCAAAAGAAGCATGGCTCGAGAAAAATTTCATAGAAATTGAAAAACAACACAACAGTAATAATATCAAACTATTGCAGAAAGGAATTCGGGAGCTTACTAATCAAAGAACAGGTACATCAGCAGGCTGTCTGAAGACAAAAGATAGAAAAATCATAATAGAAACAGATCAGATTTTACATGCATGGTCAGATTATGTGAAAAACCGTCTACAGCTATAGAAGATCGAGTTTTTGTGCATGGGAAGACACAGAGAAGACAAATCGACACCAACAACACCTTACATCATCACAAGAGTGCGTTGGCCAGGGCAACACTCATGGCACAAGGACTTCAGCTGCAACTCCTAGAACTCCTTGCACAAGGACACAAACTGCACAAACTCTTGGCACAAGGACAAATAATGCAACTCCCTATAACTCCGGACACAGGGACTTAAACTGAAACCCCTAGAATTCCTGGCACAAGGGCTTAAACTGCAACCCTATAACTCATGGCTGCACGCTCTGAACCAGCTCGCGGAATAATTCTTCTGCTGGGTCGACAGTGGACAGGCAAAGCAAGACAATTCCAGAAACCTACCAAATTTACTAACATATCATTCTGCGATATTTTTCGCAATGGTATGAACTCGGTAGTTCAGAAATCAATGGCAGGCTGTTAATATTAGTTGCATATCCTTTACAGGGCGTCGCTGTCAACTCCAGCATTTAATTACTGTTGGTAATCTGCTAACCAATTTTACATTCAGTGATTTGTCATTGCTTTCTGAACTGATGCCTCATGCCATTGAAAGAAACGCATACATTTGCTTCTACATCTGTTTTCGAATCCACGACCCTATTGGGAATTGTGAAACTGCGTTTCACTAACCCCTAAGTCACAGAAGTCGACAATGGCAAACTACTAAAAGTAAGACTGCCTAGAAAATCACATCAGTCAATAAATGCTGAGATTGACTGCTACGTCTTGTATAGGACTTGCAACTAACTTTCAATAATACGCTGTCAATTGTTAGTTCATACGAAAACCCCGGACAGTGTCAGCGATTGTGACAAATCACGCTTGTCCAATCTTATTGACAGGCACGTACGCGAGGAAGCCCAGAAGAAGAGAATAATAAATTATCGAAACATAGCAACATATTGTCCATTTCACTGTAATTGAATAGAATAGAATTTTTCCTGTGCATAAATTATGTACTAGCCCGTGTGTCTCTTCTGGAAATGTAGTTTCTCTTTTGATTGCCGAGGTATGCCTTGTTTATGTTTCAGTTCCATGCATCCGACAAGAATATGAGGGGACATAAATATTTCACACATCTTTCACATGGCATCCGGAGTTATGGTTTCTTAAATACGGTTGCACAGAGAGCCATCTGTTTTCTTCTTCTTCTGCGTTCATCCGGAGGTCTTTTTCGGACGTGATTGCGTTGTGCCTGTTTACAGCATAGCTGCGTTCTTGCGCCGTTAGGCCAACATATCCGACTTCTGCTGGCATTTGTTGACCGGGTTAACCCTCTCGGGCATCTGCTGTCTTATACTCAGCCAACTAGAACAGTGAAAATCTCCAGGAGATGCGGTTCTTATGTTTGCTGAAATATCAATCGCTAGGGAACCCGTTAGAACATGAATGTATACACGTATTGTCCTCCTTCCTGTAATCCAAACCGTTGGTCGTCCTGTTAGTGCACAGCGTCCTGTTTCCCGTGGCACCAGCTATCCCGATACAGGTGAGTCTCAGTATCACCGTGACTAGTTGCCTATCCGCTTGTCTGTAGATTCCCACTGTCGCGGTTCCCGTCCACGGTTCGTATTGTCTCGACCTGCTCTATCCGACCCATTTCCATGACAGTTCCAACTATAGTATGTCCAGAAACGAATGCCGTCATTCACGATCAATTATTTTGAAAACTGTCTGTTGCATCGTTATGAAATTTTTCCTGCTGTCTTATATTTACCTCACCCAAGGAATATGTCTTTGATAGGTCCAAAAGCAACTTAAATCATCGAAAGCGGCGACATTTCTTTGATGTTTTGCTGAAAAACTAGTGATTTCTCGCTTACAAACTTGTTTTTACAGTAATCAAAGCCCCGTCAATTCACATGACGACACAAGGCGTATCCGGATTCGTATGGGAGTGGGTGCAATAAAAGAAGTAGCTTAAAAGTCGACAGGGTCGGCTGCATTGCACCGGGTTTTTATCCCATATGGCTCAGTTTCTTTCCGCAGCGTGGAAAGCGTCGCACAAAGCAATAACTCCGTAGCTCCAGCGACGACCCTCGGGAGTCTCCGGAAAAAATGCACTCGTGAAATTAAGGACGCGGCCCAGAATCGAACATACAACCTTCGGAACCCGAGTCAGACGGCTTGACCACTTCACCACGGAGAATCCCGAGAGGGGTGCAATGTGTAATATTAGTAAAGACAGAGAATTTACAGAGGCATGGGGTAAATAATTTGTAAATTGACAGGAAAGTAGAAGGAATATATTTCTTACCTTATTTTTCATTTCCTTCTTGTTTCTTCAGCTGCTGGTTAATAATGTGTACACAAGTATTCATGTTAGCTTTTTATATTGAGTTCATGAAAGCTTCCAAATAGCTGTGCGTTAATATGCGTATGGAGTGACCTGAAATGATACCGCAATTTAGTCATCATGTTTCCATTTTTAAGGATCTTTTCAGCTGTCTGTGTAGTTTGTTCACACGTACACATGTGTGACAGACCGGCTTTGAGTCTTCGTGAAAGATTGTCTACTCTGCTGTTTACCGTTCAGAGACGGAACATGATTACCTGTTTTGCACTATGAAAATAGTTGTCAGTGTCTCTGTAGTGGGCTTTCTTTCTTAACGACCAAGATGTTGGTCCTCTTTTCATTGAAGTCTATAGATTGATTCGTATGCACGTGTGTTGTCCCCTAATTTGACAACGTGTTTGCTCTCACGTTTCTTGTTATGCCACAATATGTCAGTTTCCACCGCAATATTACTCTTCTGTTGGTATTCAATGCGTTTAGTGTGTGTGTGTGTATGTGTGTGTGTGTGTGTGTGTGTGTGTGTGTGTGTGTGTGTGTGTGTGTGTGTGTGTGTTCAATACAGTTGTTTGTCATCGCTGAGGGCTTGCGGAATTGAAAATTCATCACTGGGGAATACAAACTGTTGCCATTGACATTATACTGATGCTGTAATGCTTAGGGCCTGCAATTCGTCTGAATAGTTGGAGCAAAATATCCCAGTAAGTGTGTACGTAGATTAAGGTCTGCGATCTGCTCAGACCTTAATCTGTGTCGGACGATTCCAGTAGGTTGATGATTTCTCTAGATTGCATAAAATTCAATCCATCCTTTATCCAATAGTCCTCTTCCTCTTTCAACACATGGTCCTCACATTTTTTCCAGTAACTTTTATCAGTATTTAATAGCGCAAACTGGGTTAGTATCTTGACGTCAGACAATTTGAATGTGGTATTGGCAGCTGCCATCTGTCCTTTAATTTCAGCCCACACAAGTTCTGTAGGGTTTAAATGATAATGATACGGCGGAAATCTCAAGCACCTATGGCCATGCTCTTCTATCAACTTGTCGATGTGATATTTCTTGCTTTTCTGCGCCTGCTTTACAAAGGACAACAATTCTAGCTAGAAATACGTTTCTGGAAATGGTATGTTTTCCATTCGGCGTCATATCTTTATTGCTCCCTTTGTGCTCGATGCTGTAGGTATTTTGTCTTCTTGGGCAACAACGTTGATATCATGCATTGTCCATAATTGGATACGACGGTCTATCCAGGGATGGAGGCACAGTATTCTCGAGCCAATCTCTAAATACATTACCATTCATCTTATTATGATAATCCCTATTGTCTGTATACTTTGATACGAACACGAGCCCAGCATTCTGTTGCAAGCCATTATGCGTATTACCAGCATGGGCCATGACCAAAAGCTGTCCTATACTACTGGGCACATATCGCTTTATCTGTCCATCCACTGATTGCCATTCCTTATCATGTGTGGTGCGCATTGATCCACATTTCATCCAAACACACTATGCCATAATTTTCTTTGCGCATTTCCCTTATTTCACGTAGGTATCTGCTTCTCATGGCTCCTAAATGCGGTTGCTCGCAAAGAATATTTCTACGCCCTTGTACTTTCAAAAAGTGAAGATAATGTCCTTATAATTTTCCACAAAGTTGTTTTGGATAGCTCTATGTTATTGTTCTTTCTCAACCAAACCCTAAGTTTTCTTACAGTCACTGTTTCTTTGGCATCCAGCATTATTATAATGCTGGATAATCCTGGATATAAAATCCAAAATTTTTATAATTTTAGGAGTCTCCGTGGCGAAGTGGTCAAGCCTTTTGACTCGGGCTCCAAAGGTCGTGGGTTCGATTTCGGCAGCATCCTTCGGTTCACGAGTTAAATTTTTCGGAGACTTCTGTGGGTCGTCGCTAGAGCTGCGGAGTTCGTGCTTTGTGCGATGCTTTCCGCGCTGCGGAAAGAGACCAAGCCATATGGGATAGAACCCGGTGCAATGAAGTCGACCCTGTCGAATTTTAAGCGACTTTTTAAAGCATTTTTATAATAGCTCGTCTTATGACATCTTTGTCAAAGCTGTCTACAATAATCTTTCTACCGACCGTTTGGTTATTGCGTGGTGGTTTAATTCCAGATTCTTGCACCCATCGACGAAATGACCGTTTACTCAAACCCAATGCATGCACTGTTCTTTTTTCGGAATTTGTAATAGTCGCTCAAGACGTATTCTGCCAAACAAAGATACAGATACATAACTGTAATATTGTCATGTAGTGTTGTTCATGTAGTTGTGTCTGTTTGTGTTTGTTTGTTCTGTGCTGACCAAGGTTTTAGACACAACGTCCATTCTGTTACTTGTAATCGTGTTCTAGTAAAGCTCACAATCTGCTTTTCGTTATTTGGCAATTCATTCAACGCCTTCTTCGATGCAACCACATTTCGGCATTCTTTTATAGGGCTACATCTGAGAATTGTTTTATAGAACAACATCTCGGCATTCTTATAAACAACAACATCTTGACATTCTTCTGTACAACCACATCTCGACATTCTTCTGTAGAACTACATCTGACCATTCTTCCATACAACCACATCTCACCATTCTTCTATACAACCACATCTGACCATTCTTCTATACAACCACATCTGACCATTCTTCTATACAACCACATCTGACCATTCTTCTATACAACCACATCTGACCATTCTTCTATACAACCACATCTGACCATTCTTCTATGCAACCACATCTCACCATTCTTCTATAGAACTGCGTCTTGACATGATTCTATAGAACAACATCTGAGAATTCTTCTATAGAAGCACATTTCTGGTGCTTCCAAGTTCTTCTTAATTACTTCATTTACATTCCAAGATTAACAACCATACAGCAAAACAGGTTCTATAAAGCATTTCAGCACTCTCTTTCTTACATTCAATGATAGCAACTTATTGCATAAGATACTTTCAATTTTCTGAAATGCAGCCTTTGCTTGCCCTATTCTGTTCTTAATCTCTGTTGTGCACCTTGCGTCTGATGTTATAAATGCCCCGAGGTATTTAAAAGTATCCATTTGGTTTTGAATTTTCCCTTGTATTTCCATTTCACATTTTAGTGTCACCTTGTTCTTTAATATCACCATTGTTACTGTTTTCGTGATATTCAAGAAGAGTCCTTTCATTGCACTCTCTGTGATCACAATGACCAACAACAAAAAAGTCGCTTAAAAGTCAACAGGGTCGATTTCATTGCACCGAGTTTTTATCCCATGTGGATCTGCCTCTTTCCGCAGCGCGGAAAGCGTCGCAAAATACACGAACTCCGTAACTCCAGCTACGACCCTCAGGAGTCTCCGAAAAAATGCACTCGTGAACCGAAGGATGCGGTCCGGAATCAAACCCACAACCTTCGGAGCCCGAGGCAGACCGCTTGGCCACTTCGCCACGGAGACTCCCGATTGACCAACAATGGTTGTAGATCTTTTGCGTTATCCGCCATCAATACTGTATCATCTGCATGGCGTAGATTGTTTATTTTATAACCTGCGATCATTATTCATGGCTTCTCTTTGATCTCTCTCATTATTACTTCGCTATAGAGGGAGAAGAGATCCGGTGACAAAACACATCCCTGTCGTAACCCTAGCTTCATGTGTTTATAACTGCACTCTTTATTTCCCATTTTAATTGCTGCTACTTGGCTCTAGTAAACATTCGTTATTATCATGAGATCTTTCCCATCAAATCCGTGAGTGCGCCGGAAGTCTCAATCAGTCAAAAATGGGTACTCGGAAATGACTGGGAAGTAAAGGCGGTAGACAGGATATTGGCCACATGGTGGCTAGTTGCATACTGGCAGGTCATCGTGCTGGTTACTCTGTCCATGGTCTGCATCATGGTGAGTGCTACAGTAATCACTCAACACGCAGGTCGCTGGTTTGATACCCTCTGGTGGCAAGGTTGAATTGTCTCTTATGAGCACGGAAGAATGGTAGACGTGGTTGTATAGAAGAATGGTATCAGGGTTCGTACACCGTTTTGTAATGGGGAATATGTGCAACGATCTACATCCTGTGTATGAAAAGATGAATCACCAAAAAAAATGAAGTAGATACTGAGCTTTATTTGAACACCATCAAAAGCAACACAATGGACATTGCTGCTAATACCTTCGTCAGCACAGAATAAACAAACACAACCTGACACAACTATATGAAAAACACTACATAAAAATATAAATATACAAGTTACTATCCTTGTTGTGGTCCGGACATGTCTTTCAAATGATCATCGTGTATGATTACAATAAAGTGAATGAACTGCATGTTCGTATGGGAAAAAAATCATGGTAGATGATGTTATTCATTAAGTGTGCATTCAGTCCTTGACGTAATGTGCAACATTGTAAAATGAGGTGGAGTTGCAAGTATGTTTTACTGATATAATCGACGTAGTGGGTTGGGGGATAGTAAGACTATATTTCACAATTACCGGACACCCCAAGTCCAGGGTTGGACATCAACCGTGGTCGATATGGAAGCAGACCGCTTTGCGTTGATTTTGGTTTATGAGGCGTCGGTCGTTCAGAAAGCAATGGCAAACTACTGAACTATAATTGCCTAGTACATCGTAAACAGTCAATAAATGCTGGGGTTTATTGCGACGTTCTCATACAAGAAGCTTTGACTGACTTATAGACATATGCTTGACAAAATGTGTAAAGTATTGTCTCTCTACAATGAAACTTTCAAACAATCGATGTGGGTCGTATTACTCTCTTGGAGATGTTAATAAATCATGGACGCTCGTGAAGTGGCCTTAAGTATATGTTTTAATAATCCACCCTTCATTTGTTAGTTAGTCGCTGTTCGAACTTCATGGCAACGGTCACCCAATAATTGCTCCATTCCAGTGCCTGCGAAAACCACTTGAGATGATCCTCACTGTCCCATGTAAAAAGTTAAACAAATAGCAGTCCAGACAATACCAACAGTACACACGCGCGTGCATATATAAGGCCACTGCCAGAATGCCAAAACTGCTTCTTAGTTACAATTCATCGTCGATTGAAGCAGGAGTCACCAGCAGCTAAACACGCATTACTGCATAAGGCAAACCAGCTAGCTCAGCAGCCGGTTCCACCATTTTTCTGAACATGCAGTTCTCAGCACAAACAGCCGAGAATGGACGAAACAGCATTTCATGTTAAATCCACATCTCACAGTGTCGTATCAAGCACTCATCTCTAGCTGGGCGACGGAACCATGTACTGACAAGCCAACTGAGGAAAATGCATAAGCAAACCATGGCCAGAAGCAAATAAAACACTAAGGCCTTAACGGATCTCCCATCTATCCACCATATTGGACCGGAAGTGATCAACTGGGTTATTAAATAAAAGAACATGCCTTTACATTTTATAAAGTTGTATAAATGAATGCTGGAAATGAGGCTGGAAAAAAGCCAGGACATTAGGACGGGATTAAAGAGAGTACAAGGATGTGAACCGGGTAACGAGAACATTAGAGCTCCGATTACCTTACACATTAGACATTGATGATCTCTCGTTGTTCAACTGTGCGGATCAAAACAAACGAGAGAAGCTGTTGATCCAGAAATAAAGAACTAGACGAAACTTTAGCTAATGTTTGGATCCGAGCGGTAATTATTATTAAGGCTGAATATCTAGGTAAAAATAAATGCTATTTAGTATCTTCTTTTCTGTCTGTCCTCCCACGCCATACTCTCTTTAGGGGTGTATGTCTTTGCACCACCATTTCTATTATAGTTCTCGGTACTGTTCTACTGTCCAAGGACACACTGCTTGCATCGTAGATGTTAAGATTAGTTGCATATCCTTTACAGAAAGTCGCAATCAAGATCAACATTTTTTGCTGTTGTGATCACAACATCGTAGATGACAAGTGCTAAAAGGCACGGGATGTCTCTTTTGCTGATTTAGGCAATGAATGAATCACCCAAATAAACGAGAAGTAGATTGTGAGCTTTACTAAAACACGACTACAAGAGACAAATCGGACGTTGCGGCCAAAGCCTTCGTCAGCACAGGACAAACAAATACAAACCAACACAAAACTACATGAAACACATTATGATAATATTAAACTATTAAACTAATTAAAATTAAATGTACTCATCTGAATACCGTGTCCTAGCTTGGAAGGTCTGACACACGTAGGGCGCCAGTGGATCAATAGACCGGATGTATGGTACACGGGTCAAAGGTCAAGCGGGAAGGGAGTGGGGTGGAGACGCGCCCATGTGTGCGGAAAAGTGAAATTAGAGACCGGCAAAGATGTTACGGACGCAGATGACAATTAGCAATTATCGTTAAGCGCTCGAAACACCGCTGTGGAAACCTATATAGTGTTAGTACACACAGAGAGGCATGAGTGGCGGTCGTTCAGAAAATGATGGCAAAACACCGAACGTAAATCCGCCAAGAGAGTTGACAGTGATGTCATACAAAGGATCTGCACGTACCCAGATGGTGGACTGTAAGCTAGGGGTGGGAGGGTGGGGTGGGAAGTTAAATGAAGCTGTGTTGGACATTAAGGCCGTGAGGGGAGAGTGTGCCCAACTGGAAGATGAGACGGTGTTCCAATGTCTTCCGATCCCGTTCGTGGGATGCGCATGATTTGATGGCCGTGACCTGTATGTCGGCTACGCCATGGTGGTCAGGACTGTTGAAATGTATGGATACTGGTTTCTGGGCGCCGCTGGTGATGTCAGAAAGATGTTGTCGAAATCTGTCCCCAAGACGTAATCCTGTCTCACCGACATATCTCATGTCGCAACGTGTGCAGGTAATCGCATAGATGACGTTGCGACTGATGCATGAGAAACCCTCACGGATGTGGAAGGTCGTCTTAGGGAATGTCAGACTCTGGGTTTGAAGTACGTATGGACAGGTCTTGCAAACCGATCGAAGACACGCCACCGTGCCAGGAAGAGACTGGTGAGGTTGGGGTAGCCTGCTATGGACCAGCACATCTCTGAGGTTACGATCCCGCTTATATGCCACTAGAGGAGCCTCTGAGAAGACATCACGAGTGGTCGATTCCGCCCGGAGAATGGATAGATGTTTCAAAAGGATATTCTTGGCAGCAATATTGTGGGGATGATAAGTAAGTGAGAGGACAGGTCTATTGTTTCGTGGTTTCGGCCTGGAGGAGAGAGCCTCAGTGCGACTGATAGACTGGCAGCGGTGAAGAGCTGTAGATAGAACATTATCAGGATAGCCACGAAGGCGAAAGAAATCAAGCATCTCGTGGGCTTTTTGATGGAAGTCGTTGTTATCCTGGCAAAGTCGTCGGAGACGTAACAGTTGGGAGAAAGGAATAGAACGTTTGCACGAGGGAGGGTGGGAGGAGGTATAGAGAAGGAATGAGTGCGAGTCAGTTGGTTTATAATAAACCGTCGTGCATAGACCAGCGGAACCTAAAGAGACTGTGAGGTCTAAGAAATTGACAGCCGACGAAGAAATGGTGGAGGTAAGTTTGATGCTGGGATGGAAGTCTGAAAAAAAGGCAATGAAGTTCTGTAGGTCAGGCAAGGGCATGTCTGAAACACCAAAGCAGTCATCAATGTACCTCCTGTAGAGCTCCGGGAGCCTACCGGTGTACTGACTCCATACCTGGTGCTCCAGATAGCCCATGAAGAGGCAGGCATAACTGGGACCCATCTTAGTACCCATGGCCACACCGCTGATCTGGTCAAAGTAGTCCCCATTGAACTCAAACGAGTTGAGGTTGAGGACTAACTCCGCAAGACGCAGTAATGGTCCAGTGGCTATCGAGGGATTAAGCCTTTTCTCCAAGAAAAATTCTAAGGCTTTAAGGTCGTCAGAGTGAGGAATGGAAATGTAGAGTGAAGTCACATCTAAAGTGAAGATGTAATACTGCGAAGGGTTAGTGAAACTGATGGAATCGAAGATGGAGATAGCGTGGTTGGTGTCTTTGATATACGAAGGGAGGCTGCAACCAACGGCTGAAACATGTTGTCTAGAAACTCTGAAATCCGTTCTGTAGGGCAAGAGCAGGCCGAGACAGATACACACTGAACACAGCGGTACAGATTCGTTATCATTCTTGAGTGTAAAGACATCACAGACAGGTATTTACACAAGGGGCTTTCTTTGATCCATGTGGTGCTGTACTGGTTGTTATTTATGTACACGGTTCTCGGCTTTACATACACCAAATGAGGATTCACTGAGGATGGACGCGGGACACATCAAACGAATCACATTTCACTAGGCGCTACAGGCAGAAGTTGATGAATCATATGTCACATGTTGCTACAGGCTAACACGAACGATTGATGATTTATATATCACATGTTGCTAGTTGCTACAAGCTGACACAGATGTTGATGATTTATATATCACATGTTGCTACAAGCTGACACAGAGGTTGATGATTTATATATCACATGTTGCTAGTTGCTACAAGCTGACACAGAGGTTGATGATTTATATATCACATGTTGCTACAAGCTGACACAGAGGTTGCTGATTTATATATCACATGTTGCTACAGGTCGACACAGAAGTTGATGAATCATATGTCACATGTTGCTACAGGCTAACACGAACGGTTGATGATTTATATATCACATGTTGCTAGTTGCTACAAGCTGACACAGATGTTGATGATTTATATATCACATGTTGCTACAAGCTGACACAGAGGTTGATGATTTATATATCACATGTTGCTAGTTGCTACAAGCTGACACAGAGGTTGATGATTTATATATCACATGTTGCTACAAGCTGACACAGAGGTTGCTGATTTATATATCACATGTTGCTACAAGCTGACACAGAGGTTGATGATTTATATATCACATGTTGCTACAGGTCGACACAGAAGTTGATGATTTATATATCACATGTTGGTACAGGCTGACACAGAAGTAGATGATTCATGGATCACATGTTGCTAGAGGCCATAGTTTTATGGATGATTTATTACATAACTCTAGAGCCTGACTGAAGATAATGATTCATATGTCACATGTTGTTGCAGGCTGACAAATAATAGGAACAATGTGATTTAGGGAACAGAATGTTTAACGCGTATGCATGGATAACCGCATATGGACCATTGATAGCGGTCACGACAGGCGTATGGAGACATCCAAGGCATGTAACGACAAGTTACCAGCAGAACTCAGGTCAATGGATACGTTCTGGAAAATAGAACATAGACAAGTAGAACTCAAACGTTGATCAATGGATAAGTTCTGGGATATAGAACATAGACAAGTAGAACTCAAACATTAATCAATGGATACGGCGGAAATACCCCACGATTGGCTCCATAGCTACCTGATCCCACTCAGAAAGCCAGGTAAAGATCACTCCAGACTTAATGGATACCGAATCATAACCCTGCAAAACACGTACGGCAAAGTCCTCGAAAAGATAGTGCGCAGGCTCCCAGCGACATTTGGAAAATTGTAATCTGCTTCCCCAAGGACTAGGGAGATACCGGCCTGGGAAGGACACCTGGGCCAATGCTGCAACTTTTGCATTTGATGTCTACGAGGGCTTCCAGGATAAACAGGAGACAGTGGCGGTAACTCTTGACCTGGTGGATGCGTAAAATAGGGTCAGGTATTATCGGTTGATACACACACTGTTGGACATGGAAGTCTGACCTTGCCTTGTTAGATGGGTTGCGGCAATCTTTTATGAGGTTGCACTGCGCATGGGTTACTGGACTTCTTACCCCTGTACAATTACACCTGGGTTGCCACAGGGATCTGCCTTGTCCCCAGTTCTCTTTAATGTCTACACCAGCAAAGTCGCAGCTATTGAGACACCAGGTGTGGGTAGAATCTTGACATTTGCAGATTATGTGCTGGTCTACAGACAAGACAGTGACAGGACCTGTTTGGCGAAAGACTTAAGGTGGCAGTAAACAGGGTGGCGGAGTGGTGGAGGGACGCAGGGGCCATTATACACCCGGACGAGGCATCGGTTGTGTGGTACTCCCAGGATAACCGGATCGTCAAGGCAGATGTCCCAGGTATTATGTTGAATGGATGTCCTCTTAGTCGAGAGAGTAAATTGAAGTACTTTGGTATCACCTTTGACAGGTGGTTGTCTTTTAAGGATCACGTGGAGGCTTTGTTGGTGAAGGCTGGTAGGGAATTAATGCATTGAGGGCTATGGCAGCAACCAGGCTTGAGCAGAGGATGCTGTACAGGTTCTTTCAGAAGTTAATAATTTCTGTTGTTGAGTATGATCTGGGTGGGGCTTATGACCGTATCAAAGAGCCAGCTTGAAAGGTTGGAGCGTATACAGAATGCTGCCATGCGGTTAATCCTGGGGTGCACAAAGGACACACCAGTTATATGCATGAGGCATATCCTGGCGCTACCAACGATGACGGATAGGGATAGGGTCCTTCAGGCCAAATGGTGCCTGAGAGTTGCCGCAGACAGGGATTACCCGCTGCATGCAGCAATGGATATGGTTAATGGTCATAGACTAAGACGAGGCAGGTCCTGGATGGCACAGGCAGAACTTTCTATAAGTCAGGTGTGTGATCTAGAGACCATCAATCGTGAAAGAGAGTGTGTTGAAATTACGGAAGACATAACGGACTGGCACAATGTAATAATAACACTGAGTCGTGAGTGCAGAGAATGGGCAGCGGGCCGCACTGAGTTCGAAGTGCAACAGCTGATCCATAGCAACACACATCAAGGTGACATAGTCATCTACACCGATAGGTCAGTGGTGAGAAACAGACGTAGTGACTGGGGCTTTATTGCAAAGGCTAATGGGCGAGTCTTGAAAAAGGAGAATCTGGCATATGAGACTACGCCCTCCAGCATGAGAATGGAGGTGGAGGCAGTAACAGCGGCATTCCAGTGGCTAGAGGAGACTACTGCAACACACGTTGTATTCATTACGGATTCAAAGAGTATGCATCGTAAGGTGGAGAAAGGAATGTTTCGTGTGGAATGGCTCTCGTCGCTTCAGAGGTCACAGATTGTGAGAATTGTATGGATATTTTGCCCTGGCCATGCGGGGGTGCGGGGGAATGAACAGGCTGATAGGCTAGCAGGGAATGCACCTCTTGGTGGTAGTTTGCCTATGGACAAGGGGGGGGGGTGGGTGGTAGTACGCTTGTGGGACCAGGTGGAGAAGGTGGAGGAACAGATTGAGAACCCATATGTGGAAAGAATAAGATTGCGGGGGATCTACAGGGGTTCTGGAAGAATCTCAAAACTGAGAGGGAAGACCAGGAGAACGTTTAATCAGATGGCGGTGAGAACGATTAGTACTATGACTCTTCGCTGGCTGTTGAACGAAGCAGGTATGGGAATGTCCTGAGTGCAGTGATGTCAGTTCTTAACTCAACTCAACTCAATGGATAAGTTCTGGATAATAGTACATAGACAAGTTGAACTCAAACACTGATCAATGGATAAGTTCTGGAAAATAAAGCACAGATATTTAGGATTGTAGCATTGAACAATTGATAAGTTCTGGAAATAGAGCGCAGGGGGACTGAAACAATGGTCAAAGGAAAAGTTTTGGAAAATAGAACAAAGACAAGGAGAACTCAAACACCCCCATTAATAATCTAGAAAGCTAGAAAGTTATTTCTCGGTAACCCACAAAGCAAAAGAAAAAGAAGATGACATAAAACACACGGAGAACAGAATTAGAGCCAGAGATGAATAATATAAGGAGACTCTGGGCGAAGCTGCAGAAGAAAGCAAAGTTTTGTGAGAGGTGGTTGGGGGACAATGTTCCAACGCCAGATAAAGAGCAGAAGAGACAGACCAAGGAAAACATGCATAAAACAAGGATAACAGAAATGTTGTCCATGTCGAGACTAGTTTAGATGACGGATAAACATCACGACATATGGGTGTAACCAATAAGTGCTCCGTTCTACTCCCAATTCAAGCCTGAGTCTGGGGAATCTCAGCTCAGTACACGAACTCCGTAGCACCGGCGAGGATCCTGGAATATTTTGGGTAGATGTTTAACTCAAAATTTTGCCCGGCATATATATATATTCTGAACTCTTTCTCGCAACTCCAGTATCTTCCAACATTAATCACTTCATCATGTTTCATTTGTTAAAATGATTTAGTATAATCTATAAAGTAGACGTATATGTCTTTCTGGGTCTCTATTCATGTTTCTATTAGTGTTCAAAGTGTGTATATTGCATTGTTTGTATCTGTATCTTCCATAAATCATTGCTGTTACTCACTAATGCCCATATCTCTTGTCATGTTTGCTAGACTGTAATATGGTTATAGACAAATCGGCACTCCAAGGGTCATGTGATCACTATCAGGCCGGCCGCCTTTATTTCACACTCCATTCTCTAGTCCCCATCTGACCGCTTGACCTGGACACCCCATATCAAATTATAAACATACCCCCGTCTCGAAGGCGATTCGAAAATACGACCACCGGGCCGGCAGACAAGCCAGACTGCATGCAATCATAGAGGCAGGACATAGAGGTAGGACATAGAGGTAGGACATAGATGTAGGACATAGATGTAGGACATAGATGTAGGACATAGATGTAGGACATAGATGTAGGACATAGAGGCAGGACATAGAGGTAGGACATAGATGTAGGACATAGATGTAGGACATAGATGTAGGACATAGATGTAGGACATAGAGGTAGGACATAGAGGTAGGACATAGAGGTAGGACATAGATGTAGGACATAGAGGTAGGACATAGAGGTAGGACATAGAGGTAGGACATAGAGGTAGGACATAGATGTAGGACATAGAGGTAGGACATAGAGGTAAGACATAGAAATAGGACATAGAGGTAGGACATAGATGTAGGACATAGAGGTAGGACATAGATGTAGGACATAGATGTAGGACATAGATGTAGGACATAGAGGTAGGACATAGAGGTAAGACATAGAAGTAGGACATAGATGTAGGACATAGAGGTAGGACATAGATGTAGGACATAGATGTAGGACATAGAGGTAGGACATAGATGTAGGACATAGAGGTAGGACATAGATGTAGGACATAGATGTAGGACATAGAGGTAAGACATAGATGTAGGACATAGAGGTAAGACATAGAGGTAAGACATAGAGGTAGGACATAGAGGTAAGACATAGAGGTAAGACATAGAGGTAGGACATAGAGGTAAGACATAGAGGTAAGACATAGAGGTAAGACATAGAAGTAGGACAGACATGGTATATGATAGATACCTGCAAAAAAGAATGAAATGATCAGTAAGCTTGAAAACCAGCCCAGCGGCTGAAATACTTGATGATGATGCGAATGTATATAATAAGCAATATAGAGACGCATGATGCCTGCAAATTGCTAATAAAATAGTCAGTCGTTGAGAAAACAATGGCTAACTACTGGATGTTAAAATTGCCAAGGTTAAGGAACTGGCGAACGTTCGAGTCTTCACAATGGGTGTGATGTAAACGTGATTGTGGATCATGTGACAGAAGGGAGGAGCGGCAGTGTAGAGTCTAGACGCTCGCCTGTCGACCCCATGGTCATGGTTCCAACCCGCATCCAGGCGGATTTTGAAAATGGATGTGGACTTGCAGGTGGCACAGCCTGAAATGATAGCACGACATGTCTGGGGAAGTAAAGGTATCCAGCGTGATACTGACACATGTCACCCTCCCACTGGTCTATGAAAGCTTTGGGTTTAGCACCATACATAATGAGTGTACACATGTCACACAACCATTGGTCTCTAAAAGATATATGGGTGTAGTACCGTGTGCTAACATAATGAGTGTAATATTGTAATTTATCTTGCTGTTCAAGTTGTTAGTTGATGATGACATCAAGTGTGATTAAGGCTTTCTTTCTGTTGAATATTGTTAGTTGATGATCAAAAGTGTGATTAAGGCTTTCTTTCTGTTGAATATTGTTAGTTGATGATCAAAAGTGTGATTAAGGCTTTCTTTCTGTGGCATGTTGTTAGTTGGTGATTAAAGATGTGATTAAGGCTTTCTTTCTGTGGCATGTTGTTAGCTGATGATAAAAAATGTGATTAAGGCTATCTTTCTGGGCATGTTGTTAGCTGATGATAAAAAATGTGATTAAGGCTATCTTTCTGTGGCATGTTGTTAGTTGATGATCAAAAATGTGATTAAGGCTATCTTTCTGTGGCATGTTGTTAGTTGATGATCACAAATGTGATTAAGGCTTTCTTTCTGTGGCATGTTATTAATTGATGATCAAAAATGTGATTAAGGTTTTCTTTCTGTGGCATGTTGTTAATTGATGATCACAAATGTGATTAAGGCTTTCTTGGCACCTTGTTAGTTGATGATGAAACATGTGACATGAATGTGATTCAGGCTGTGTGTCAGGGGCAGGTGTGACTGATCTGTAGTATGCATGTATTACTTTCATGTCAGAAATGTCTCGGGCTACACTAGATACAGCACTAGCGCTATAGGATGGAGGACTTTTAGTAACATTTGAGAATATAGGCACAAGAGCGAAACAAACATGTTGAATTTAAGCATTTTATGTTCAGTAGTGTGTCATTGCTTTATTAATGAAATATCAACGTGTAATTCCAAATTAATGTTCGTGGATTTGATTGATTCATTGATTGATTTAGGAACCGACATCACAGCATTCGGGACATTCCCATAAGCGCTCCGTCCCCATCCCCAGCAGCCAGCGAAGAGTTCCAATACTAATAGTTCCAGTAGCAATCTGATTATATGTCCGTCTCGCCTTTCCTCCGAGCGTCGAGCGTCGGCCAGATCCCCTCGTCACACCTCGCTGTCTCATTCTTACCAGACTATGGTGATCCATCTGCTCCTCCGAGGTGTACACGCGCTCCCACAAGGCCGCAACCACGTCTGCCCCGTCATGCACCAACACTCCACCAAGTTTTGCCGAGCCAGCCAATCTGTCCGCCTGTTCATTCCCCAGCACACCGGCATGCCCAGGAGAAAAGATCCAGGTGATGCTTGCTACCCGTGACCTCCGAAGCGAAGCAAGCCACTCTGCACGAAGCTTGCCTGTTCTCACCCTTCTCAGCATGCTTTCTGAGTCAGTTAAAATCACAATGTGTGTATGTATCGTGTTTTCTATCCAGCGGAAAGCTGCACTGACCGCCTCCACCTCCATTCTTAAGCTAGATGTAGTGTCATCATACGCCAGGCTCTCCTGCACCAAACGCCGACCATTAGTTTTTGCCAAGAACCCCCAGGCACTTCTCCTACCTCTCAACACTGACCCATCCGTGTAGATAATCACATCACCCGGGCGCGAATGTTCCTGAATTAGTTGCTGAATTTCCACTTCCGTGGCCCCTGCTGGCCACTCCCTGCACTCCCGGCTCAATGTTATTACAACTCTGCACAAGTCTGACTGCACGGCTGGCACTCTGACCCACTCCTCTCCTCGCCTGATGTTCTCCAAGGGGCACACCTGTCTGATCGTATCCTCCGCCTGAGCCATCCATGATTTCCCTCTTATCAGTCTCTGACCCTTAACTATGTCCAGCGCCTCATGCAACGGGTGATCTGTGTCTGCAGCTACTCTGAGGTATGCCTTCGCTTGCATCACCTTGTGCCTACCAGCAACAGTAGGCAGACCAAGGATGTAACGCATACACACTACTGGAGTGTCTCTGGTGCATCCCAGAATGACCCGCATCGCTTCATTCTGTATGCGCTCTAATTTCACCAGCTGACTCTTTGAGACAGTGAGCAGTCCTAGTCCATAATCAATCACTGAGAGGATCAAGTGCTGGTATAGTGTGAAGAGCATTCTCTGCTCTGTGTCCATTGCAGCCATAGTTTTAAGTGCATTGAGTCCCTTTTGAGATCTTGTCACAACCGTCTCCACATGGTCCTTGAAGGACAGGCTCCTGTCAAATGTGATTCCCAGATACTTCAGTTTGTTCTCTCTGTTAACGCTTCTACCATCTATCGTGAGGCTTGGGGTATCATCTCTCACAATCCTGTTGTCCAGAGAGCACCACAACACCCCCGCCTTTTCCGGGTTGATGACAGCACTCATTTCAGTGCACCAGTCAATCACTTTGTCTACTGTCACCTGTAGCTCCTGGGCTGTTTGATCCCTATTTCTCCCCTGCCTGTATGCAAGAATATCATCTGCAAA